>JAWWEE010000074.1:79075722-79144033 GCA_035221455.1 Xenops minutus | reverse complement strand
ATGGCCGGCCCCGGCCCCAGCCCCGGCCCCGGCGCCGCGGGGCGGCCGCGGTGGGGACAGGAGGCGTTCGGCACCGCCGCGGCGGGCAGGCGGCGTGCCCTCGCTGCCTTCTCCGCCTTCAGCTTCGTCCCGACCAGGCGGGACGGGCCTCCAGAGCTCAGCTACTTCAACAGGGCGGCCAAGGTGAGCGAGGGGAGAGGAGAGGAGGGGAGGGAGCGCGGCGGGGACAGCCGGGGAGCCTCGCAGGGCCCGTGGGGGACAAGCGTGCCCCGTGGGGGTCTGTGCTCCGTCCCTCTGCAGGGGCTCGGCCCCCATCAGGAGGGAGCTGGTCAGGCAGGTGCCTAGAATCATCATAGAATAGTTTGGGCTGCAAGGGACCTTAAAGATGATCTGGTTCCAAGCCCCTTGCCGTGGGCTGGGACACCCTCCACTAGACCAGGTTGCCCATCCAGCCTGGCCTGGAACACTTCCAGGGATGGGGCATCCACCACTTCTCTGGGCAACCCATGCCAGTGCCTCGCCACCCCCATAGTGAAGAACATCTTCCTAATATAGAAACACTGCACAGTCATTGCGGCCTAGGCTAGTGCCAAAATAGCAGATTTTACCTTCAGAGGCCTTTGCAAAGTGTGCTTGCTACTTATGGATGGCCAACAACTGGACAGCAAGAGGAGGCAGACACAGTTTGCCAAGGATCAAGGGCCCACAGGCCATGTGGTATCAATGAAATGTGAGGCACCTTTATGGGGGAACAATAGGAAAGACATCATCTGTCACTGGGGTTCAATTGCAGACCTGTGGTTTTTCTGGTAGCACACACTCCTGGGGACTCTTTAACAAGAAACTTCTCCATTTTCTGGTAAGGCAAAAGGTTTTCAATATGCATTGCACAAATGTCGGTGTTACGCTGACACTCAACATGTAGTTACTCAAGTATACTGGCAAGGAGGCTCACTCCTCACTCTGTGCTACATTATGTCACCCTTGTTCCTCATTCCCTCTGTCCTCATATTTAACATCAGAAATGAAAACAATCTTATACTTTCAGCCTCAGCTGAGCTATACTTCCTGAGTGGCAAACTTTTCTCTCTAAATTGTCATATGAGACATTGAATTTAACAGCTTCTTCCTCAAAAAAATTACCATTAAAAAGTTCTGAAATGTCTATTACATCAATGTAATATAGCAATATTATAGCAACATTTATTTATTCATACTAATAAATATACCCTGAGTATTTATCCCATTCAACCCAAGTGACAAGCTGCTGAATGCACCAAGCACTGGGCAGCACTGACTGATGGTTTGTGAGAGTTTGCAGGTTGAGTGTCCCTGGGATGTGGGCAAGGTGTAGACCACAGCACAACACTGGGCATTAAAGGAACAGCAAATTTCCTGCATTGACCAGGTGGCCCAGCTAAAAGATAAGTAGATTTATAATGTCAAACTCTTTTATGTTGATTTCAGCATCACCTTGGGAAGGTGCTCTGAGCCAAAGGTGAGTGGGCACAGTTGGGGCCATGCTTAACAAAACACAGTAGGGAGAGCACAACAAGAGTAAGGCCAGGGCAGGTCAAAGGCTGGCATGGTGCACTTGGGGCTGGCAGAGCTCACAGTCTGCCCAGTCTGCACAGAATTAGCAACCATATGGTAGAGGTGTTGCTTGTAATATAGTCTGCTTTCACACACACAATGACCTGGTTTGTGGAAAATGCTGCTCCAGGGGCATGGAAACCAAACATGATGACAGCTGTTTACTAGGTTTCTTCACACACCAGGCCTCTGCTAGAGGGGCCAGATTCAATCCTTTCTTCTACACAATTAAGGAATTAGGTATTTTGAATATTTTTATTTATACAACAAAAGGAATTTCATTCCTTTTTTCAGCTTAAATACCTAAAACCAACTGTGTATCAGAGCCTGAAGCAGAGAGAAATAGGAAGATGTGCTCATGACATGGCTAGAAGACAGAAATTCCTGCCTTTTAATCCCTTGGCAGACAGTTGCTCCCTCCATTGTTTTACATAAGTCACTGTAGCCAGTTTGCCTGTTTTTCCCTCTTCTGAGATGTGGAGAAAGCTATTATTCTATGTGTGTCCAGAATATTAATGAATGTTTGCAAAACACTTAGCTTTGGTAGCTGTACACAGAGGCTGCCCACCATGAGTTCATATTTACCATCTGCTCTGTGTGACTCACTTGCTCAGATGGTTTAAGAAACAGCTCAACTTCACCACCACCATCCAGGCCAACTAAGTTACCATTTAACTACAAAGAGAAACAGTAGCAGAAAGTTATCAGTGTATTGAGCATGGAACTGTTGCCTTTGGATATCTGACAGAACATCTCCAACATCATCTGGGAGAGGGCTAGTTTTTGACATAACAGGCTGACTGCGTATCTGCAAATTCCACAAAGAATGAGTTTTCTGCTCTGATACAAGTAACAAATAATGGACAAATAACGCCACATGATTAAAAATAAAGAGCAAATAACATTCCTGATGGTGCGCACAAATTAGACGCCAGCTGAAATTCTGAATGAAACTCGTAGCACAGGTAATAAAGGAGAAGCAAGGAAACACAGAAATAATAATAATCATGAAGGTGACAAATCAGGTGCAGAATGCTCTTGAAAGTGCCTGAAATTCTCTGAGGTTTGATGGTTTCTGGGAAACGAACAGATAGATAGGCTAAATATTAAATAATCTCCACGCTTGGCAGTACCAAGTGATGGAGATACTTATACAAATTAAGGCTGTGATTACAGCAGTGTCTTACTAGTGTTCTTCGCTATGGTTTTCTTGTAAGAGAACCATTATAGCCTTCTTGACTTGCCCTGACTTGACTGTTTTTGAAGGATTGTATTGTAGTTGTAAGACTCAAAATACAGGAGTTTTTCAAAGGTTAAATTGGACACAGAGGGGGGAAAAAGCCCAACAAAATGCACCATTTTTTCAGTCAGCCACGCACAAAGACAGTGATGGGTTGATGTTTAACTGAATATAGACCATTTAATGAAGCTCATTGACATATGACAGGATATTCCAGTAGGGGATTTTGCTTTTCTTTCCTTGAAAACTTTTTTTTTTGTTTTGAAATTCCTTTGATTCCTTACATGAGAACTTCTTGATAGGATTTCAAAAATGACTTTGTAAGCAGATGAGATCTCTAATGTTACTTATTTGGATACAACTATAGCAACAGTTATACAATTACATTCTGGCTTGAGGTATGCTATGTTTTCATTCATGACATATGTGTGTCACCCATACCACTGATCACACGATTACCACTGTGGTGAGTTTCAGAACGCAATTCTGCTTTAATCAGAAATTAAATGATGATTACACTTTGTCTTTTTCACTGCAAATTAGTTTTGAATATGCATGTTTGCTTTTACATATTCATGCTAGTTCATTTGACAAATATATGAACTTAAGAGGAAGAATATTAAGTTCAGAAAATTCAAGCAAATAAAGAAGTTAAATTTCCAAATGTTACAACAGATTGGGGATAGGGGGGTCAGGGGGAGGAGGTGGGAAATGAGGTAAATTGCCACAAGGGAAACTTCAGAGCTGAACAGGCTTAAAAAAAGATATCCTGTGTTGTTAGGTGATTTTGTAAACTATTACAAAGCAGTGGCCCAAACTTGGCAATAAACTCAGTAATATTATTGCTGTCATCATATAATGCAATATGTGCACTGCTTAAGTATTGATTTAACTACATATATTCTGTAATCTGCAAGTTAAGCAATGCTGTGAATTAGCCATTTTCCCCCTTTTCTCAAGACAGAACGTGTTTTCACCTATGACACCATTTTTAGAATACCGGAAGGTTACGACAGTTATCTTTCCCGATGTGACAGAAAACATGCAAAAGCTCATGGTCTCAACATTAATGAGGAGGTAACCTTTGGTAAATTCATAATTATCTTTGCTAAAGTTAATTTTTACTTATTTTGACATGGCTAGAGGCTATAGGTATTGTTTTACCCTTTATAGTGCAGCCTATTTGCTAGGAAAGGAATTGGAAGGAGGACATCACTGGGCTCAGCCTGGAGGTTTAGGAGAAAGCATTGGCTCGTGAAGACACCTGAATTAGCTCTTGCTCTCTGGCATCCTGAAGATTTCCAGGTGGCAAGACATACGCAAGTTAAAACATGGGGAAAGAGGCAAACCCTCTGCTGCAGAGTTCCGGGTGTATTCTGAACATGTGTGTCCCTCAACAGTTGTAGTTCAGGTAGTCCTGCAGCTATTCCTGTGATGCTTGAAAACGTTTCTTCCCAAGAGGACTGGATTCATAGGTTCTGACTTCACTACCATCCTCTGACACCCACCCTCCCTATGCCAGCATTTGATGCGAAAGTCCAAGTCTGAAGTTGCTGAGTTTGTTATGGAAACTCACACCAGATTGCCTAGCAGGAAGGAAATTCATAGGGAGCCAGTGCAAAGGAGTGGTCAATCAGAACACCACAGACATGCCTGGAAAAGGATGGGCAAAGTGTTCAAGGCCAGCAGAATCTAGGTTTGATGTGCAGCCGAATAGCTAAACACAGCCCTCGTTTTATGCAGCTGCCTTGAAAACAGAAATACTATAATGTATATACATTAATACTTACATATTTTTCCATGCATTATCTCAATAATACACCTACCTACACAAGTATTTATATATATAATTATATTTACACAGACACAGAGGGATAGGCTGTCAAAAACCAAATGAAGTGTAACCTCTGTATGCTAATGGCCTCAAAACCCCAGCGGGTTCACGGGATGTAAAGTGACGGGTAGGCTAGGTATGGCTGCCTGTCTTGAGGATTATATATGATAAGGAAGGAAGAGAAAGACAAAAGTTAAAATTACTGTAATTGCTGTGTAATAAAATTGTTATTTTGTGACAAAGGCCACTACTTGTGACTTGTCTCACTAAAAGCCATATATGCCAGACATTTCAGTGCAAGTGCACAGACATTACACCCTTCCACTCTGTCAGACAGTGCAGGAAGTATTAGATGCTTCCAAAGGAATCTCAGGAGTGTCCATTACCATCACCTGATTGTGCCTAGTAAATCTGTGTGAGGCCAATCTGTCACCTGTAATCTATGTGAAGCCAAAAGGCATGTTAATGACTACTCCAATTAGAAATGAAGTTTTTTAGTTAAACAGAACAAAGAAAATGTCTCTCCCCCACTACCAAACCCAACCTCCAACTGGGAAATTTGTGGAGGAAG
Organism: Xenops minutus; assembly: GCA_035221455.1. Classification (NCBI taxonomy): domain Eukaryota; kingdom Metazoa; phylum Chordata; class Aves; order Passeriformes; family Furnariidae; genus Xenops; species Xenops minutus. The sequence goes on along the minus strand of JAWWEE010000074.1, from coordinate 79,138,795 downwards.
TTTAGCAATGCAAAGTTTAGGTTTTTTACTGAGCTCTTGTATCAACAAAACTCACTTTCCTACCAGTTTTCTTCCTAAGCCAAATCCATACGGGCCAGAACTCATACCAGCTCTGCTGGGCAGTGCACACAGGGGATGCTATCTGAACAGGTGTCCCTTAATCTAGCCCTTTAATTAGCATGGAGACACATCCAACCCACAGCTGTTTAATGCTACAATGAGATCCTGCGGCATGTGATGATACCCAACACTGGATGTAACCATAACTAAAATGCCAGTCACATACTCAACTCCTCCTCTTTAATTACCACTGTGGCCCTCACAGACTTTTTATAATAATAACTATATTATAAAATATAATAAATAAAAATACCACAATTGACATCTTTCTAGTACAACACTGAAAGCAGAAAGGCTGAATCCACCACAGCATACTGCTTTACTTGAAGTGGAATAAAAAATAAAAACCATTGCAAGCAAGCCCCTCATTTCCTGCAGAGCCTGGGTGCACCCCGGGAATTCAAGAGCACAGTCACAGACACTCAGTTTAGCTGCATGCAGCACAGCAACTGCAGCAGAGTGTTTGCACAAGGCTGCCATTGCTGATTTCAAGTGTTAACAGTGCTAGAATTACACACTGAGAAGGCGTGTAGCAGGACAGCTTCCCAGCCAACTGTTGGAAAATCTGAAATCTGCTGAATGCCAAACCCACAATGATGAAATGCCAGTGTGCACAGTCAATGCTGTGCTACCAAGGATGCTGGAAATTGATTATTTATTTAAAAGGAACACAAACTATTGGAATTACATACTGCTGCCTGTCATTAGTGCTGTAAACCCTGTATTGCTAGCAAAGTCTTTCTTGATAGTACAAAGATTTTGTCATTTCTCATTTTTCAAGATTTATCTGCAACTGGGGCAGGGGAGAAAATGGTCTTAATGTTGCCTGCCACTCTTCCTGACTTGATTATTGTTCTGGTGAGGTATTGAGTAGCTTTTAATAACATGGAGCAAGGTGGACAGGAGAACTGGGGGATGAATGGTTGTTTTGTAATTGGCTTTTCTCTTAAGGGGGTTTGCTTGTTTTTAAAAAATGAATAAATGAATGAATAGGTAGGTAGGTAGATTAGATAGCTAGATAGATCGATAGATAGATAGATAGATAGACAGACAGACAGAGGGTTTACAGCATCTTCCCAAGAATCTCAGGTTCTGTTCATGAGTCTGGAAATGCCTCTCAGCTGACTGCTCTGCTGAGGGCCCTCCAATTTGTGCTTCCACTTGCATCCTTGCAGGACCCATGTTCTGATTGGGCTCAGAATTTTATCTGCTGTAGCAAAGAAGTAATTTGTTTGCACTTGAACTGTGGTGTGGCACCTGCATTTTGATTCTCCTTTTAGATACTATTTATAAGACTAGATAAACACATTGGGAACCAAGGCTTACTGTGTTAGCCAGCGTACATACAAGCCGTTAGATAAACCTGAAACCTTTGGTTAGGGAAAGAAAAACAAACAAATTCTGTCTTTCCCTTCTGACTCCATAACTCCCCATTGCTGTAGCACAGGAAGGAACTGCAGATTGCAGATAGTGATTGCACAGTCACTTAAAGTGCAGCTAAGAACAAGATTAATATAATTTTTTCTTGGTCAGGTTATTTTTCATCAAGTCTACTTCCAATCATTGCAGTTATTTCTGTAATCTTACAGCTACAATCTTTTTTAGTAAAACTTTCCCTTGTGCAAAAATAAAGTAGTATATGCTTTATTTCCTTCAGGGAAATCTTACATGGACTAGTGGTTGCTTAAGGTTTTTCTTTAGGCTTTGATTTTTTTCATGCTGTGCTTTCACTGAATTGTGCAAGCAGGGTAGGTGTTCCCTAACAGAGGACACAGATTTATCTTATTTTTCAATGAATCATGCTATTCAGTGCACAAGAAAATTAAGAATAAAACCTGTGCTTTTCAGTAACATAGTAGTTTGCCAGTAATCATATGGTAATCACATGTGTATGTATGTGTGTAAGAGGTTATCAGTCCATAGCTCCATATCTTATGTCATCTAGTGATACACTCATGGTTTATTAATATACATAAAAAACTAGGGCAGGGATGGAACTGTAAGGGTGCAGATCACTGCTAAATAAATGTACATCCATATAGCAGGTGCCATACAGTTCTGCCAGTTATTTTGCCCTTGGCTGCAGCACATTTAGCATTAGAAATCTGCCAAGTTTTCTATTCATTCTGTGATTTTTTTTATAAGGCAATTTATATTTTCACAGGAAATGGCAAGGCCTGTTCCTGTGCGGTCATCTTCAGAGTATGGGAAACGTGTAAATAACCCTTTAGAGCAGCCAACCAAAGACCATGCAAGGGTGTATCACCTGCACGCAGCAATCTATGGGGAAAATCGCAGGACCCGCGTATAGGAAAAACCTTCTCCAAGCCCGGATCCATGTTAGATCTCTTGTATCTGTCATTGCCAGCAACATTTATGTGGAAAAAAAACACATCAAAAAGCAATATGGTGTTTTTGCCTTTTTTTCTACATTTTAGTTAATGAGAATGAACTGGATTAAAAATAGGATGAAAGAGCAGCTGTACCTTTCCTCATGCTAATTAAAATGCATGTCTTCTCCTTACATTCTCATAAAAATTTCATGGAGAGCAGCACCAACAAGAACTGAACATTTTAGGCAGCAATACTGGAAATGAGACCTGTTGGGTCAAAAAACGTCACTGCAGTTCTAGGCACTGCTTCTACATAACTATTGAGAGAATTAACATTTAAGTTAGCTTGTTCCTCAAGGTATCAGTGGTCACAGACTTCTTAAGCCTTACAATGTTGCTACAGGATCATGAGGCATGCACAACAGCTGAAAAGCAGATTCAGCTCAGCATTGTCTAAAATGGATGGTCTTACCCATAAATGGGCAAAGAAATGATCTGACTTCCAGAAGTGCTTAGCAGTTCCAATAGGCTTCAAGGGGAAGTCAAGTTAAAAGGAACTTCTAAGCACTTAGCATTTGAATAGACAAAATCTGGGTTTAGCTGATTTCAGACATTCATTTCACTGATTTTCACTATAGGAATGGCATCTGACAGATTGATCTGATGAGAAAAATCAGTTTGTTCTGTATACAATGCTGAAAAAAGAGGAGGGAAAAAAAGTAATACTAGCAGAACAAACACTAAATAGTTTGGTAGAAAGGATGGAAAAAACACAAGGATTTAAGCAGTAGTCATTTAAAAAGCATATTTAGAGCAAATGCCTAAACCTGCTTAAACATTTAATACCTTGTATTTTCACTGAATCCACTACTAAAGTTTTAAGGTAATTTTAGGAGCAGTTTCCTCTGTAGGGTATGCAGCAGTTTGGTCCCCAAGAGCCATTGATCCTGCTGTTGTTTAAAGCTGAGGCAGCGTTGTTCAGAAAGAAAGGAACAGCCAGACTGGTCATATCAAAATAATGACTAGAAGTCCACAGCTTTGACCAACACTGGTATTGTCAGTTCTTACATACAGAAAACCCATGTAATTTTTGAACACAGCAAGACTAGTGAAAAAATAACAGAAACCAAAAACTTCTTAATGTGGGACCTGGATAGGTAATTAGGCCATCAATAGCACTTGTTTGGCATAATGGGAGAAGCAGAGCACACAGAGTAGCCTATTTGGAGAGGTGTTTGCTACTTTCATTATTCATGACCTGCAAGTTCTTCTATACTCAATGGGCTAGGGACAACATACTTAACTGCTACATTCCTTTTCAACAATAAATCCTTCATTAAACAAGCATTAAATGAAAGGAATTACAGTAAGGACAGTCAGAAGGAAATATTTTCAAATACCAGAATGCTTTTTCAAAAACCAGTATCAAATGTATACCAGTAAAGAATGAGATGGAATATGGCCATATTCTTGGTATGTTATTTTTATGTTGGGACAGTGAGGACAAATTACCTTTTTTAAGTAGCCTTACTATATTTACATACCATCAGTGTTTGAAAAACTACTGGAAATCAAATTTGTTTGAGAACACTACCACCTTCTGGCATGTGTGATAAATAGGCATCACCACTTCAATTCCACCACGGAGAAAATTGAGTCATCATGACACCTAAGTTTTCCCACCTCATTTCTTTGCTTATGTCACCACCCTCTCATCCCTCCTCACTTTTGAAGGCTTTTCAGAGGTTCTTCCTGCAGCTACTTGTTTCTCATTCAGTTTTGAGAGGTTGCCTTCTAACTTCAGTGCTCACTATCTAAAGAATACCTTGTCAATTTCTTCCATATTAGGGATAAGTTCCTTATAAATATCTGCAAAGTCATTTCCTCTGTTCTCTTTCAATTTCTCTTTAGCTAGGATGACAAAAATGTTAGGTTACTGATGTTTTGAGCTTACTACTACACTATTGGAAAGCATTTCATTACCTCTTGGTACTCCTGTCAATGTTGACATACTGTGAGTAAGGGTTTTATACATGCAAGAAATTATCATGAACAGAATGTACAGCATGACACAACGTAAATAATTTTTAGGATCTGGATTTTGCATCTGGTAATCTCCAGGGATTGTTGGGACAACTGACACACCTACAACTCACAAAATATTAACAGTAGCCTCAGAAGGAAAAAACGGCCATGTTCTGTATCTATTGGTAAAATATACAGAATGTCAATGCTGTAAAATTTTCACCTTTATTGTATCAAAACATAACAGCTAAAAATCAAACTAGGTGATGCTGGGAATTTTGCTTTCCCACTCATAAATAATAATTCCAAACAGGGAGGATGCACAAGCCAACCTGAAAATGTGTTTTACAGGACAGTTCCTCAAGTACACATTATATGATTAGAACTAAGGCTATGTTGTTTTCCCTTCATCCATCTGCAAAATAACACATTGACCCAAGTTAGGGCACACTTGTTCTGGATGAAGTGGGTACTGGTTCTGGTTTTCAGTTCCAGAATTTCTATTATATATAAAAAAGCACTGCTTTAGGACATAGCTCTTCTGAGCTTCAGAGTGTAGAGTTTCTGTAAACTGAAGGAACTCTGGAGGGCATACCTGGCCCTATTTAGACAGTTTATCTAAAACTGCCACCAAAGACAAAACTGAAAATAGAATACATCCAGAACATCAGGTGGCCCCCACAGAGACAGTTGTGCAAGTCCATTATCCTGTGGCAGCTGTTACAAAGTAAAGCAAATCTTTTTTTATTAAAAACGCTCTCATTTTCTGTAAGGCATTGCTGTTTACTGAACAGCATTCTGCATCTATTAAGAGCGATAAGCCAATACTGCTTCTGCAACTACTGCAGATTTTAGTTTTATGAAACACTTGGGAAATTACGCAAACACCTCTAAGTAAATTGCACAGTTTCTTCTTATGCTGTCAAGAAAAGACCCAATTAGTAGGTAGCAAGGCATATTCTGTACATTCAGACTGGCCAGTATCCTTGAGTAGTCACATGTCTGTTTGCAGCTGTGAATTAGAACCAGTGAAATACAAGGGAAAAGTAGCATTATCTGGCACTTATATCTGTCGGCTTACAATAAATATTGACACAAAACTTAAGAAAATATGATGCTCTTTATTATTCTTTACATGTCAATTGTTCCAAATATTGGAATATTTTAAATTCAGAAGCTCAAATATATCTGAGGTGGAGTTATTTAAAAACAGCATTTTTCTCCCACGCACAGTATTTATACTTCATAGTACAGTAGGTCAGCCTGTGATTTAGTGGTATTCTCCAGTGTCAGTTGCTGAGTCCACATGTATGAGGAAAGATTTTTTTGTGTAGATACGCTGCCATTTTCCTGCAATTTCCTATGCTCTCTATCTCAAAAAATGGAATCTGGAAACAGAACAAAAATGATTGCTGGAAATACCTCTTAATACAACTGGGTAAGATAGATGTTCATTAAGCAGATGAAAAATTACACATCAAAGATTTTTCTGCTTTAAAATGAAATATGTAATTCTAAGCATATTATTGATCTGTAAATCAACTGAAAAGAGATTATTGTAAACAAAGAGCTATATCCATTATGGTTTAAATTAAGTTAAATATCAGGGACTTAGGCTTATGTAGTAAGTGATTATAAATGGAAAATATATTGAAAAACTAAAAGTATGTTTAAATGTAAAAATACTCCTGTTAATTCAACAGATAAAATAAACATTTTATTTACAATACAATCCAGTTTCTCTTTTTTAACTCCTCTTTTTAAAGCCCAAATTCAAACCTTTTAAAAAAGTATTTAAAAATGTCAATTCTACTGAACTCTTACACAACATTTTCCTTTGAGTCAGGAGTTGAATTAATCATTGCAGAGATGTACTCTTTCAAGCAGCCACCATTCAGCACAAAACACAGACAGAATACACTAATTGATCCAATGAATAAAAAAGAATTTCTGTACACCTTCAAAATGGCAAAAGCTAGGCAGACAGAATAACAGTAATATTGAAAGGACAAGACTACATCTGCCTTACGAATTAATTGAAACTATAGTTTTAAGCACTGTAAAATAATTTTTTTACTTGTTTTGTTAGTCAGAGCAAAAAAAAATCACTGTCTTTGGACTTTACCTGCACAACTTCATAACCGAGTAACTGAAGATGTCTCTGTTTAATAGCTTCTTCTCCCAACAGATTGTGGCTATTAGCACAAAATCTATTTTGATCATCAACACAGAGGGCAATTCTAAAATCAAGCATAAGTGCAGTATGAAAGGAAAAACATCAGCAATCGGTTATTTTAATCACAAGTACTGCAGTTCCTAAGAAGCATTAGACAATGCCTCCCTTCTTACTTCCTTATAGCACCTAGAATCAGATACTGTAGCATGGCAGTTACCTAGTTCAGGACAATTTAAGTTACTGAGTTTAAGGGTGAGAGGTGAAAGCCTGAAGCTTAGTGAAACGGAACTGAAAAGCTTCTTTATTTCCTCTGAACAAAAATTACCATACAAGTTAATGAGAGTTTGATACTACTATTGGTAAACTGCTTTGAATTCTTTTAGAAGGAAAACCACAAAAAATTTGCCTCAATTTGAAAGCATTTCAGCACCTACATTTAAGTTAGTAGTTTACCTGTTAAATCTGTTAGAGTTCAATTTAAAGTTCAGTTTAAGCTAAATCTGTTTAAGTTAAACCTGCACATTTGTTTGGCAGCATCATGGATTATAACTGTATTTTTTCTCCCTGGTGATAAAAATCCCATCAACTTAAACCAAAGTTTCTACATCTACTGTTAAAAAGTTTCTTAATTTTTAGTATGTTAAGTATATTGTGATTTTATTTAAACATATAAGATGTTATTTAAAAGAGAAAACAGTAAAGCCCATTCTCAAGCATTTAAGCATGGGATTTTTGAAAGAATCTGTACTAGTCTCTGAGTCTTGTGAAGGTTAAGCTGGAGAAAGCATAACCTTTTCAGAGTATTTTGCTTTAATCACAGAAGTGCAATTGCAAATACCACACAGGCAGGTTGCTTAACCTCATCCAAGCTTTCTCAAAATTACCCTTGTTTAACATCTTTTTTAAACACCTATGCATTTGTCAATTAAAAATCACAGCATCTGTATATCCTCATTACACAGGATTCCTTACAGAAGTAAATTTGTGAACTCAATCTAGCTTAAACTATTTTAAATCTATGCAAATACGCTTGATTCGAATTTAGTTTTAATTTGAAAATTAATTACAGAAGATCTAAATACACTACTATAGGCCAGATCAGGATCACTTGATCCTGACTGCCTCTGGGTAAAGAGACTAGAAGTCTGACACCACATAGTCAGGTGGCAAAACAGTAAGCAAAAAGGACAGATTTTTAGTTTTGTCTTTTTGCCAGTGGTTTCAGTGTGAAGCCTGAACTTTGCTGAAGTCAACAAAAAAACTCCAAATAGCTTAAATTTTGCCAAGGTTTCACCCTGAATTTCTTTTTCAATGTTAACTAACATTTCACCAGTGGTTTCTTTTATTCTCTTACCGTTTGTGTACCTCTTCACATTGGGCCACAGGCAATACAAAACCTTCTTCATCCAATTTAATCTCAATATCTAGTATAAATGAAAAAACAAGTGACAGTAAAACTCATTTCATATAACAACATATGTACTGTAATTTTTATCCTCTCACCATTCATTGTTTTATAAAATAACTAAAATACTACAACAATTCTTCTTTTGTGAATCACAGAGGCTTGCAAAACATGTATAGACTTAAAACAAATGAGTGATAATTAGTAACACTTTAACCTTTCCTAATGCCAACCAGCAAAGTATTATTCCAAGTCCAATAAAAACCATAATGTAGTCAAATGGCACCTTGCTGCGCTGGCCAGGGCCTCTGGAATTTTAAGGGCTTTGTGAAGATTCTCTCTCTCTCTACCTCCATCCTTTATTTTTCTCATTAATTCCCTAACTTTATAAACTATGTCAATTTTCAAGCAAGTTTTGGACCTAAACCCTGCCACATTCAACACCCACATGGAAGCTGAAATGCAGAAAAATTCTGGAATCATCCCTCTCTTTTACATGTTTTTTAAATCCCTCTGACATCCATGGCATCCAAGAGGCCCTTCCCTCAACATCTTATCATCCACCCTTCCGGGGCACTCATTTCTCCTCATGGCTACCTTCTCTGTTCCCTTTCCCGTTCCATGAAACACTATTTTGCTCACTCTTTCAGCCCACAAACCCCCACTGACCATATGTAGCCAATAGCTCTTGCTGACAGAGAAGCCCAGCTGAGCAAGTGCACAGGGCTGACCACCTTCCAGTTCTCCCTTTTTCTTCTCACCGCTAAAGCGGGGAGATCAGGCAAGTGGCACTGCCTCATTTTGCTTTACGTTCTACAAATTGTTTAAAGGATAAGGAGCTGACAGTAAAAATATAGAATACAAGAGTGAAGACAGGCTATGCAAATTCCAAGTAATGCTGCAGTTCTTTTCTCCCCTTTTCCTTCTTTCTGACTTTAAAAATGGATTTACTTGAAGTTCCCTAGACATTTCCCCATTTCAGACCTTCTACAGAGTTCTGCATTCCAGTTTACTTCTTCTGGATTTGCAGAATTTAGAATGCTCACAAAGGGAATTAAAGTTTTGGCAGCATAAACTCACATTTAATTATTAATCTAAAGAACTTACCAATTGCATAGAAATATGGTGTTGATACATCTGATGCAAAATATATTCTTTTTTTTAGTAAATAAAGTAATCCAGTCTTCACCCTTTTAAGGAGGTGCATATCACGAGAACTGTGAAGTACAGGAAAGGCCTTTACTTGATACTTTGGAAGGAGTTTCGGACCCTACATAAGGACAGAAAACCAAATCAAACCAAAGAAAAAGGGAGATAATATTTTTGTAATTACCTCAAATTAACGTAGCAAAATGTATTCTGTGCATTTCAAAGCCAAGTCTATTAGACCTACAGTCTGAGGTATGATCTGTTGGGAACTTAAAATCCCCCAACCACCAGAACATCCTCAGCAAACTTCCATCCTGTCATGCTGAACATATGCTTAAGAGAAATGCACAACTGTTTCCATGCCTCTGCAGTCAACATCAAAGTGTGCCTGACCTTATTGTGCTTCTTGACTTCACAAGCCAAACATAAAGAACAAATAGCTGTTAGAAAAGTATTTGGAAATACAAAAATACTTTAATAACTTAAGAGTCAAGTCAGTTTGGTCAAGCATACAAATATATCAAGTCAATCAATCAGGTAGAAATGCTTCCAATTTTCACCAAGGGAAAACCTGCTATTTTGTCCAATTCCAGTATTTTTATGGAAAAAACAGTCTTCAACTCATTATAAACAGAGCCCTAATGAACTTATCACCTCTTGTTAACATCACTTCAGCTTTCAGATGTACTGTACCTCATAAAATGGGCACTCCAGGGTGACAGTCAGAAAAAGCTGGGTTAGCTGGGAGGTAGCAACTCTGTTCAAACCAGGTGGCTGAGCTGAAACAACAACATTCAGGCTTTCAGGTGTACCTTCAACAAAACATCTTTACACAAGCCACCTCGCATTCATTTTAATGTGCAGAGAAGCTATGTGATCATTACACTCTTGATAATTGTTTGAATGAACAGAAATATCAGTGTGAAATGACACAGAAAAATGAGGGAATTATTTACAGAAATATCAACATAAAAATATACAAGATCTTAGCTAAAACTGTCATATTCTTTCACAAAAAAATGAGGGTCTGAGAGATGGAGGACATTCTACAGAGAAGACTAAATTTGAGGTCTTGGATACATATCCCCTTCCAATAGCCCCTTCTCCCCAAGTTATAATACCAGAATTTCATTTTTTCACTTTTTTTTCCCCCTAATCTGCAGGGAGTGGATAATACCAAATAATTTTTGGAGATTTGTCTGTGTCATAAAAATCAACCCCCTTAGGTATTTCATACTAATGAAAGATTAAGTGACCAAAATTTCTAATCACTTTGAAGACTTGACCTAGGTTATATTAACAGACCAATCTTAGCTGAGATCTTAAGAATAGTATAGCTTACATCTCTCTATAATGACATCAAAGATGCTTTACTATCTAGTACAGAATTCCTTAAAATGTTGCATTGTTCCTAATAGATTTGAGTCTCAAAGCATTGGAATATGAATTAGAGGCAAGGACAGGCTATCACATGGGAGATGTTCTAGCAGCCTTTATGAGACAAAGGACAAACATGGGGAAAATCAGAAGGTGACTACTTTTTAGAAAAGCCAAAGGATTAACTGAAAAAAATAACAATGAAAGAAATTCAGGTCTCTGTTTAAGATGGTACAGTGCAATTTTCTAACTCATCTAAATGATATAACATGAACGACAACTGCAACTGTGAGGAGGAAACACAATTTGGGCTCCTGATCGCTATTGTCTTAAATCATTTAAAGTCACTTAAAGAATAACAGAATATTCTGAGTTGGAAGGGATCTACAAAGATCATCAGGTCATAGCTCATTTTACAGATGACAGTGATAAAAAATGGGTGCTTGACAAGAGACAAACCACATAATAGAAAGAAATGTGGAACATCCCATGAGAAACGCTGCTCCTTACCTTGAAGCTTTTGCAGAAAATAGGGACTAAATACTTTTGGCAGAAAATTTAGTGGATAACGTTGAATAAGAACACAGGAGTGTAGCAGGTTCAGCAAGGTGTGAGGCTGAAAGTGAGTAAGGCGAGTATGCAGTACAGTTTCAAGCTTCCTAAACAAGGAAGAAGCACTTGGAGGCAGGTAGTTAAGAGTCCCAAATGGTACAATATACTCAGCAATCTGGTCAGTCGTAAGTCTGTCAGCATGGGAAATGAAACCTTCTGCCACTGCATCAAAGATGGGCTTTGACAGGATTGTCTTTTTGCAGCAATACTGCATGACTTTGCAGACTGTTTGAGGATGCATGGTAAGGATGGACTTGGGGACATGTGTTTCCAGTGCTTCTGTAAAAATTTGTTCACGATGTCCGAAGTACAGGAAGGCTTCCAGGACATTCACCAGTTCATAATCTGTGAAATGTGGAACATGCTTAACTGAATGTTTACACAGTGCAGTGACTAACGCAACTGCCTGAGTCTGGCAAAGAACCACCAGTGAATTCAGTATTACACTTGCAAAGTTTGGGCTTAGCTGGGAAACTGCAGGTAAAGTGACACTGTTCAGTCTGTTTAGCAAGTTTTGGTATTGCTTCCCTTCCCTGACAGTCACCTGCAGTATCTTATAAGCCATCACGATTTCCCTGGGACTCCACTTCTCAATGTCTTTTTCTTGCATGCGGTTCACAATTTGGTCTAGTGTCGCACAACTTGGGCTTTCCAACTCAAGCAAGCTCTCTCCAAGAGCGAACAGATTTTCAGCAGTCAATTCTCCCTTACCAAGCCGCTTCTCACTCTCTGAAAGCAAGCTTGCCATCAGCGTGCCCTGCGGATCTATACGTAGCTTTATTAAAGCCTGCAATGCATTCAGCAGCCCAGTGTTTGACAGTTTTGAAGACTCAAATTCAAACTGGAGGCACAATGCCCTGAAAACTTCATTCTCTAACACTCCAGGGTTTTTCAGGCCCCTGTCATTCACCTCAACTTCAGAAATCCTGCACAGGGCTCCTGAGGCCATAGTGTCAGACATGACTTCTAGAGAGCTAAGAAAGTCAAAAATCTCTTTCGATGTAAAAAGGTTGTTCAACTTCTTGAAAAAAACTTGTTCATCCATCCAAACATTATTAGATTTCGTACAGTTCCCAGTATCTCCACAAAGAGGCACAGTTTCGTTAACAGAAAGTGGCTGCATCCGCAGTTGCACGTGGTTTTTTCTACAGAGCATATACTGAGACTTATCCTTGACACAAAGCATCCTCATGGCTACGGAGCTACACTTTTGGGGCTTTCGCTGCCCACTGATGAAGCTCAACCTTTTGGTTAGGGTCATCAAAATCCACCTGCTCGCTGGTGTGCTGGATGAATAAAACTGGAAACTTTTTTGGCTAATCAAAGCCATAGCGAATCAAGTAAGTTCTGAAATGATACCTAAAGGAAGAAAAATACATATGAATATATAGTTTGGAAAACAGCGCCAGTGTCACTAAAATGCGGGGGGGATGGGGGGAATAAAGTACCCTCTTTGGAGCCGGGGAAGGCTGGGACGATCCCTCTGCCACCGCCAGTACCAGCGCAAGGCGATGCAAAGAGAAGACCCTTTCGGGAGCGGCTGGACCTGCGTGCCAGGCTGCATCCAACACATCCCTGCCCTTGTGTCCCTGCGTGCCAGGCTGCATCCAACACATCCCTGCCCTTGTGTCCCTGCGTGCCAGGCTGCATCCAACACATCCTTGCCCCTGTGTCCCTGCGGCCCCTCGGGAAGGCGCGGGGGGCGGACACGGCCCTTTCCCCACGCGGGACCGGCGGGGCTGCGATCTGCCCTGCACCCCCGCGGCCGGGCCAGCCTCACACGGGCGAGGCTCCCGCATCGGGTTCCCCCGTCCCTCTCCTCCTCACAGCCCCAGCGCCTGCTGTCCCTGCCGGTGTCCCTGTCCCTGCCGCGGGCCGCTCCCGCTCCGCGCCAGGGTGCCCCGCGGTGCCGGCAGGGCCGCGCCACCCTCACCTCCGCCGCCATGACGGGAAACGCGGTGCCTGCCGGGATTTTCCGGCGCTTTCCCGGCGGCGCCTCGCGGAGCTCCGCCCTTCCCGCCCCGGCACCCCGCGCTCTGCTCGGGTCCTGCCCGGATCGGCTCGGCCTCGCTCTGCTCTGCAGTGGGATTCGTGGACCGCGTCCTGCAGCGGGAGTCCCGCCGTGCCCGGCCGGGGCAGGTGCAGGGCGGGTGTTTGTGGTGTTGGCCGTGGGGAGAAAGTGGCGCTGAGCAAGTCACTGGCTTGAGAAGGGGCTTGGGAATGGCATTCTGTCTCTGAAAACACGACCGCACAGCCCGGTTCAAAGCCACAGAGAAGAAAGTAAGACCACTGCCCTGAAGTGCCTTGTTTTCTCCCCGGCCCGTGTCCGCACTGTGGGACAGCCTTTGGCAGGGCGGTGCGGGAGGTGCGCGGTGCGGGAGGTGCGGGCGGTGCGCGGTGCGGGCGGTGCGCGGTGCGGGCGGTGCGGGCGGTGCGGGGCCGAGGGCTCCCTGCTCATCTCGGTGCGCTCGGACCGCTCCGGCTTTGCCGAGGGCCGCATCAGTGAGCTGCAATCCGGAATTTCATCCTTCCTTTCATGTGGAGCCCTGCTTTGATCCAGCAAATCCCAGGTGGTTTTCCTGGCCTAAACGCAGTATTTTTTATGTACAGCTGCCAACACATCATGTCCAAGGCTGCTGGTGTGGTAATACTATTAAAGTTAGAAGGATTGTCTAGAAAGCTCAATAGTCAAGAATTACCGTTTTCCCCCCTCTTCGTTGCAGTTGAACTTGCGTCCCATAAGTGGAAGTGGCATATATTCTTTGAAGAGTGTATAGAACCAGCAGAGCAAGAGCGTGTGGGCAGCATGTTCGTCTGAGAGCAAGTGTGTTCCTGTTTCATGATTGTTCATCTGCAGGTAGGCACAGCTAATTTTTCTTTCTCTGCGCAGGCATCACTTGATCAGTTTGTGCATGAAGCTCTTCTGGTTGATGACAAAGATCTGCTCGCAGGGTGAAACTCTTCAACTTGTGCAGTTTAGATTGAATCATCATCAGAGGATTTTATTGGCCTATTGATGACATAATTAACTGTTAGGGAGTTGAATTAACTACTGTTTAGTTAGTTCATTGAATGATGTATTTAAGATCAATAGCAACAACGCAACAGATACAATACTAAGCATTTAAAAATGTTAATAAATGCCTACAAATATTTAGGCAGCTCTCTATATCTAATTCCAAGGAACTGTGTAAATGTGGCCTCTCCCACTCCCACAAAGATGCACTCACACTGTTACCCATATATGCAGTACCCTCTCTCAGGAGGTCTGCATATGCTTCTCCAGCATCATCCCTTCTTCTGGCTGCATGGATTCTTTTGTTTCCACATGCGTTCTGAAGGAAGTGTGGTTGTTTCAATCTTTGTGTCTGTGCAAATTACTAGTTCATGCACCATTGAAAAAAGGTGCCCAGGTTCAAATAGATTTGCACAGACAATACATGGCTACTTTTTGCACCTTTTATTGTTGCTGTACTAGCTGGAGTGGAATGAGCTCACAATGTCTGTGGAGATCCTAGCTGCTCTGCCTGAGCCAAGAAGAGCTCATTGCACTGTTAGGGGAACATCTGATCATGTCAGATCACATTGTGACTGTGCTTCTTTCTGTTGCTCTCTCCACTCCCCCTACTATTGCAAATTTTCGTGCTTCTCAAGCATTAACATCTTCCCATGCTGACTCCTGTTTGAAGTCTGTTGGTAATCCCATGGCTGTAATATTGGCAGTTTACCCCTCAGCTTTTTGTGTATAGAAGGCTTCTGTGCTATGGTGTGGTCCCAGTGGAAAACTGATTATCTTTCTCCCCTTTTGATGTATGAGAATGAATGCAGTAATGAAAGCTGCTTCATCTTTCTTGATTTTATACGTTTATAGTCAGGCAATGCCACCTGCTGACAAGAGCATTAGGTGAAAACACAGCACATGGCTAGGATGAATCTGAATTGCTACAGGAATCTGAGGGCATTTAAATTGAATTTACACTTTTTTATATTAGTCTTCATAATTAGCATGTCAGCACATTTCTTTTGGAAAAGAAGAGTGAATCATTCTCTGGATTGTTTTGTTGTATGCATCTTCTGCGCACAGGCACATGAAGCCATTTATGTATACAAATTTATTTAAAGCGACTTTTAAGGTAATATTTTCAGGTAATATATATAATCAATTTAAGGTGAAAACTATAACAGAAAATGGAGTATAATGGAAAATACAATGAAACCCTTAAAATTTTACAGTAAATACATTTTCATATAATTCATGTGTGGTACAGGCACTGTACTCTTAAGAAGCTGTCTCTTAGTTTTGCTACTTTTGATGTATAACTATTCATTTTTAAAAAATCCCCATAGGAGAAACCTTCCACAGTACTGCCATATCACTGGAATACAGTATTCTTGTGCAATTATCCATGCTTGTTTTCCCTTGAAAGAAACACAAAAAAGAGATGTCTCAAACTGTGTAGCCACAGGTCTCCATAAATCAGTGTGTGTGCTCAAGAGACTGAATGCTTTCTGTAGTTGAAACTGTGTGGGAGCAGTAGGTGTAGTACAGCAAACTGGGCCCAGGCACATGAAAATCATCTCAAGTTGGGTACTGAAAATTACTCAATTGTAATTCTGTGTGTCTGAGTTCTACTGCAGCTCCTTAGCAATGACAAAATATTGACAGATTAATTTGTAATATCCACACAAAAGACATTCTGCTTGTCTCTCTTGTTTGCTGCTTCTTTAAGTTTTCCTTATATCTGTTATGTTCTCCATGTCAAAATCACAGAAGAAAACTTCTTGGATTCAAACATTTATGGGATGTGTGAATGTATCAGGATATATGTCTCATTCATCCTACTGCTTCTGAGGGACTTTGTGAAGCAGTGTCATTTTACACTACAGCAAATTTCTCTAAGATTGTTTCTTACTTTTAGAAGAAAACCCCCCAGGTAGTCAATTCTCTAGTTCTCAGAATCACAGAATAGTCTGAGTTGAAAGGGACCCACAAGGATCATCAAGTCCAACTCTTATGTGAATGTCCCATATGGCGATCGAACCCATGACCTTGGCCGTTGTTAGCACAATGCTCTGACCAGCTGAGTTAATCTCATGGTCAAGTTGCACTTATGTAAAAAACTCCATTTTGCAGTGTGAAATTAAAATCATTATTTGTGCTCCAAAGTACAGACATAATGGACAGTAAAGTGTAAAGTCATTTGGGCAAAAAAAATGCTGATTTAAGAAAAGAAACTCAGAACTTTTTTTGCCTTCAGACTGTAGTTTGACTTCACTAGGTCTATGGGTTGTTTTGGTTTGTTTCCAGATACATCTCAGAAAAGTGAACAAGGCAGTCGCTGACTTGAAATGGAAAATATAACTTATCCAAATAAAAGTAGTGTATATTTTCATAAAAATATTTTCTGTGTTATATTGTTTACAAACTAGATTCTTGATATTGGGGATATTGCAATATTACTGCAACATCAAGGCATTACAGCACACAGGACCAACGTCATGAGGGCTTTGCAATTGATCTACAAAGTTCAGCTGTGAGAAGTAGCTTCTCTTCAGAGTAGATGCCTTATTTCCAAGTGAAACCAATACTGCTGTCTTTAAATTATCTCTTTTGAATTTCATAAGCCAAGTAAAATCTTGCTCTTCTGCTTACAATAAATTCACCATTTTTAATTCTTTTTTCCCCTGCAGTGGCTCTAAAAAAAAAGTAAAAATCCTCTGTTTTGGGAAATGTGCTGTGATTCAAAAAGGAGGTTTTTGCTCCTCTATGCAACACAAAAGGGGCAGGCAAAAGCCATAGCTGAGGAAATATCACAGCAAGCATGTGCCCATGGACTTGAAGCTGATATGCACTGTATAAGTGAAATGGATAAGGTGAGATGCTCCATATTGTTTTGAAAAATAAGTATTTAAGAACTGCATTTTATTTCACGTTCTTGAGTGATGGCTCTTTATAACCATGAAGGCTAGCTGATGCACCCACCTAAAATATACCATGAAAATAAATTTTTATTCCTTTTCCATCAGTAATTTGAACCAATACTCACAGTCACTTAATAACCTTCTGCCAAAGATATGTTTCTTGTGATTTCTCATATTAGAACTGTAAATTAATACATATTTTTCTCTTCTAACAAAGATTCAGTGATTTCTTGAAAACTATTTATGTATGCAGTAGTGAATGAATTCTGTATTTACAGGTCAGGTCTCCTGTTGTTAGAAATTACGCACTTTTTTCCTTTTTTTCTGTTTCTTCTGTTGCACTGATATTCTGTGTTCTGTTAACTGTGGGCTTCAGCATGGCCCGGAGCTTTTGTGGGGTCTTCTTGTGTTGCTTAGCATATTTACTCACTTCAATACCCACAAGATTCCCTCAAGTTATATTTTAGAAAGAAAGAAAAAGCTTGGCTGGAGCAAGGAAGTGGCTTTTGATTACTTCCTGTTATCCAAGACTAAAAATGTGAAAACTTACCATCTAACTAAAAGCAATATGGAGTGTAATTTCCTTCGTAAAGTACTTTTCAATTGTGCGTCCTCAAACAAAAGCATATAAAAACCATAAAAATCAAACAATAAAAACTTGATACCCTAGTATTTCATATGAGATGACAAGATAACACCTAAAAGAGTTTTTTCATGGACTTGAAAATGTGAGACATTTTGAATGAATGCTCACTGAGTATGTAGCTGAGTGTTACAAAGAGACTTTCATGCAGCCAGCCTGGAATGTGAAGATTCTTGTTATATCATTCCATTTAATTTCTCTTGCATTTGACAGGTTTGGAGATTAATTTCAGGAAGGTGATAGACAGGATATTTCTAACTCTGTTATTGGACTGCCTCGTGAATAAATTTATTCCATCAAATTTGGCAAGACAACTCAGACCTGCAAGTTAATGATGAGGCAGAAAGATGTACTGAATTGAGAATCTGAGAATTAGGCACTGAGAAAAAAAGTAATTTCTGGAGCTTTGTAGATTTTATCACATAAGCCTCTGTTTGTCAGTTAGAAGGCCTGTCTTTATGTAGCTGTTGGGTATTTTCAGATATTGTCATCCCTTTAAAGAGATTGCTGTGATGGTGTATGGATAGAATAGGTGGCTACACAGTCAATACTCAGTATGTTATCCTCTTGCCCTACAAAAGTGAATTGTCAGATGCTGCTCAGGTTTCAGAAATATTGCTTGTATCCAAAAAGTGTCTCTCACCTACAGTCTTACGGGTGAGAAAAGGTCATAAATCTTTGGTTGGTTATGGTGATTACTTTTTATGGAAGACTGAAATGAAGTGGAACTGAGGTAGTAGTGGTAAAAAGTGGGAGGTTAAATGGAGGTTGTCTTGGGTCACAGTGCATGTAGTCAGCCTTGGATAAGTTACCTAAGAAAGTACTTTATTATGTAAGTACTTGTATAATTCTGGATAAGACAAACCTGGGTGTCTGAACCCATCCTCTTCCTTCAGCAATCATTCACAGCTTGAGCATGCAGCTTGCTGCTATTGTGTGACATTGCTGTCCTCAGCTGAGAAGAACTTTTGAAAGAAAGAGAAAGAATGGGACAAACCTGTAGCACTAAATATATAGAAAGAAGTGGAAGGTAGAGTAAAAAATCTGCGTAGTTATGTTAGGTTCCTGTTGGTCTAGTGATATATCAGGCCTCCCAGTAACAGACAAATTATTGCAGAACCTCTGTCACCAAATGTTTAGCTTCCAAAAGGTCTCTTAAGTTTGCAGATGAGAACCTGTAGTGGAGCACGCAATAAATTAGTGACCTAATCATTGCTCTGTTCTAATACACTGCTTCATACTTTCTGAACTTGTATCTTTTTTTGTGTTTTTTAATGGAACTCATTTTAGTATATAAGTAAATCTAGTAAATCCTTATGTGATACGAGTAGACTCTTACTTTCTTTACTTGAAGAATTTGCTGTTGTTTCTAAATGCAGTAGTCACCTGTGGCAATGCACTGCAGAAGCTGCTGTTTGTGCTTACCAAATCAGCTGTGGAAGTTTTGAAAATTTGGGTCCTTGTTGCAACAGGACCCTTAAGGCCTTTTTTAATACAACTTATAGTTCAGTTTTGGAAGCCTCAGGATTTTGTGGGTACTTGAGTTCATCTGTAAAAGGCAAAACCTCTGTTTGGAATGTTCTTGGACCACAATTCATTGAAGTCTGGCAAAACACTTAGGAAATATCCTTGCACACTTACTCTGCTGTAGGCCATTGTCACAGGCAGGACTTTTTCCTAGATAGTAATTTGAGTTGACCATACAACTGCTGTTAGGTTCTTCAGGGAGGATTTGTTTCTCTGTACTTGTAATATTTTTGGGTTGTAAGTGTCAGGTAATTTTTTATGTGGCTTGACAAGAGTATAAGGTTTGAGCGAGGTGTTTAGAACGTAATACCTCAAACTCTGAAGTTTTGTATTGCAGTCCTGAAACTGCTTTAAGTGAAACACAGCATGTTGCAATCTTTATTTTCTCATAATCCTATTATTTTTATTAAACTTGGAATGCTGGATGAGAATTTAAACTGCAACCTACAGGGAGCAGTAAAAGGAGCTTAGGTTGCTTATTACAGAAAAAGGAGGCTAAGGAGTGATCTAATAGCAGCCAAACTCTTCTTGGCAGCAGAAAACTATATAACAGGAGGCCAAGTCCACTGAGTGCCATCTGATAAACTCAGATTTCACACTAGTGGAGAAGTTCTGAATGGAAGAAGCTGCCCAGAAAAGGGGAATCTCTACATTTAGAAGTTTTCAAAATGCAGCCAGTTGTAGCTGACAGTGCAGCACTAGCAATTAGTCCCACTTGAGGTGTGGGGTGGGACTAGGTGACCTGCAGGGGTCACTCCTGAACAAGGTATCTGTGGAGCTGTGCTTCACACAGGTCATTAGCTGGCTCTGTGGTTCAAAACCTTCAGGCCACAGGGATGCTGTGAGAGTGAGTTGAGTGGGTGACCTGACCAACAGCATGATAGCACAGTGCCCAGCCCACTATCGGTGGAAAGCTGGAATAATCAAAGAATCTGAATGCTTTTCACCTGAGAAGTAATAAATGGTTGCATGAGACATGAATTTATGGAACTGACACACAGGGCCTAGTACAGGCAGTTCTTGTCAACCTGGTATAACAGGAGTAACCCTGTGAAACTGGGAAATACGGAAGATCAGCATTAGCAAAGGGGAGGGAAGTGAATTGGGGTCAGGGTGAAAGGGCCAAAATTAATCAGACTGTAGAGCACCATGACTTATTATCACTGTTCTAAGAGCTACCTTAGTTCCCCCAAAGCATAGGAGGTTTTTTTTCGTGGGAACAGATTTAACATGGAAGTTATCAGACAGAACCAAATGATACTTAATGGAACTTAGAAATGATCCCCACAGTTTGTATTGCCACACCCCACTTTTCTGTATGGAATTCTGAGGATTAGGGCTAACTGCAATTTCGATCATATATACAAAATTACTTTTTCACTTGATAAATACTGTAAGAGTTGTGTATTTAAGCTCTCTGAGTGTAGTTGTGAAGTATTCTTCATGTGTGTTTTAGCCTGCTCAAAATGCTTCCCTTTGACATGTGTATGGGATCATAGGATATTTTCTGTTGGAAGGGACTCCATGAGGCCATCTTGCAGCAGGGTCAGTTGAGGTCAGAGCAGATTCCTTAGGGCTTTACCCAATCTGGTCTTGAAAGCTCCAAGCAAGATTTTAAGTTGCTTCCCCAAAATGACTTGTAATTACTTTAAAGACTTTCTGTGGTTTAATATAGGTAAGATGAGATTATAAACATTTTTCTGTGTATCTTTGGGAAGAGAAGGTGAGAGAGAGAATATCTGAGGTCACAAACAGGTATCAAATGGCACCTTGTAACTTAACTTGTTCAATTGCTTGTAGTATAACCTGGAAACAGAAAAGGATCCAGTGGTTATTGTTATTTCGACTACTGGTACTGGAGAACCACCAGACACTGCTCGCAAATTTGTAAAGAAAATTCAAGACACAACTTTGCCACCTGATCATTTTGCACATCTCCAATATGGATTACTAGGTGATTTAATATTTTCTATATTATTGCAGAACTTGTTTGTTAGTGTTTTTGTATATTTCACTTCTTAATAGGCTGTTTGGAGTTTTTTTAAGTGCCTATAAAACATTTATTTTTATAACATAAACACTTCTTTTGTGTGATGGCCTCTATGAGCAATAATGGAAAAAGGTCACAAAAATGGTCTGAATGTAAGCTACCAATGTAATCTTTTTATCATTTAATTTTCTTTGCATAAAAAGCATATGCTAAGTTGTCTATAACTGTTGAATTTTTAATTTCATGTAATTTTAATGTCACATCATTTTAATTTCATGTCATGATTAGTTTACTAAGTCTAGATTAGTTTACTTGATTGTTGAGTCATTGGGCATTTTTCTGTACAGAAAGAAAGGCAATATAAAATATTCTTAAAGATAAGGTTTTTAAGATCATCCCATCCCTTTAAATTTGCATTAGTATTTTAATTTTGAATGTCATACTTATCAAGACAAGGAATATAGCTTCAGTTTAAAGGTGGATAAACAAAATACAGATTTGGCAAAGTGCATCTAATATATCTTGAGCTGATGGTAAGGTCAGTTTGTTGAGTCTTCAGATTGTATTTGTAAACAAACTCCAGAAATGTCTGAACCTATGTTATTTTTACCTGATAGTTTAAGTTGATACCTGGAAGTGAGAAAACTTCTGGGTGTCTAGTGAAGAAGGTACCCACTAGAAGGAAATTTCTACTGCATATATAATTCTGAAAGTCTGAAATATATGGATCCCAATCATGTAGCGTTTTGAGATGTTATGCTGTTGCTTAATTATACAGTATAGTTTGTGAAATGGTTAGGTTTTTCATAGCTGACTAAATGCATATGTGCATGTATGAAGATAGGCATTGTAGTTATACTGACTTTCATTGTAGCAGAAATTATTATTATAGTGTCTAAGTTACAATATGATTCAAGTCTAACAAGAGTCTTAAAATACATTCACGGTATCCATTTCATCTAGTCCAATTAAGTGTTTGCTCCTAATATTGTACCTGAGTGAGAGCAAAGGCCTCTTAAAAGAAATAAAAGGCTGCTAGAAGGAGAGAGGAGGAGTAGTCCATTATTAGGTTGCACCATGTTTAACCCCAGCTGGCAACCATTCCCCACATAGCTGCTCTCTCATGCCCCCCACGTGCTTCCTTGTGGGATGGGGGAGAGAATCATGGTGATAAAACTCATGGGTTGAGATAAAGACAGTTTAATAGAGAAGGCAATAGCTGCACATATGAGCAAAGCAAAACAAGGAATTCATTCACTCTTTCCCATGGACAGGAAGGTGTTTCAGCTATCTCCAGCAAAGCAGGGCTACATCACACATAATGGTGATTTGGGAAAATGAACAACAATCACTCCTTATGCCCTCCCCTTCCTTCTTCTTCCCCCAGCTTTATATGCTGACCATGATGCCATACGGTATGGAATGCCCCTTTGGTCAGTTGAGGTCAGCTGTTGTGGCTGTGTCCAGCTTGTGCCCCCCCAGCCTCTTTGCTGGTGGGGTGGGGTGAGGAGCAGAAAAGGCCTTGACTCTGTATAAGGACAACTCAGCAATAGCTAAAACATCTCTGAGTTATCAACACTGTTTCTAGCACAAATCCAAAACATGGCCCCATACTAGCTATGATGAGGAAAATTTACTCTATCCTAGCCAAAACCAGCACAAGTGGGAATAGTAAGGATCTAGTGGACTGAAATTGCCCATGAGAAAGGGTCAGGCTGTGAAAAATTCTGATAGCAATAGTGAAGCAGTGGTGTGGATTACTTACAGAACTTGTGAAAACTACCTAACCCGTGGTATTTGGGTTGTTAGACAAGCATCTGTTAAGGATTATTGATCACTTTTAAGATGGGTCAGTGTTTTAGTTGGCCTCTTAAATCCTCCATGGACATACCCTCTGAGTCTACTGACTGTTCAGCTGGTAACAAAGAGCATCTTTTAACAGAACACCTTCACAATAGTTAAAGGGCAGAAAACTCAGTGCAGTTCAAACAAGATCTACAAAGAAATCTTTGATTCCTGAGAGGAGGTTGTTGGCATCCTTCATACAGATTTTCCTACTTTCTTGTTTAAAATCACTCCTATGTTTTATCTTTTTTTTCAAGTTTCCATTTTTTTTTTGTTTCTTTTAATACACTCTCTCTTAAGTTGTTAATATATTATTAACAATTTCATTCTGAAAGTGAGATAATTTGATTCGGTAATTCACACACAGTTTACCAATTTTTTTTCTTTTTCATTTTTTCAGTTCCTTGCATTTTTCCTGTAAGAGAAGTTTTGTATTTTCTAAAAGCCTCAAACTAATGCAACATTGTTCTAACATGTGAAATATTGAAAGCAAAGTGTTTACAGAGTTTTTTTCTGTCTTAAAATTGTAAAGAAGGAGCCGCTTTTTTAGCTCCAGTTTAGGGCAAATACAGGTTTTTTTGAAGTACATATATACGTGCAGCATCTGAATAATATACTTACATATACAAATGTGTCTGTATATATATGTAATTATATTTATAATAGAATCATAGAAGGCCTTTGTTGGAAAGGACCTTAAAGATCATCTTGTTCCAACCCTCCTGCCATGGACAGGGACACCTTTCACTTGATCAGGTTGCTCAGAGCTCCATCTAACCTGGCCTTTAACACTTCCACAAACATCCATAACTTCTCTGGGCAACCTGTTTCAGTGCCTCACCACCCTCACAGAAAAGAATTTCTTCCTAATATCTAATCTAAACCTACTGTCATTCAGTCTGAAGTTATTGCCCCTTGTCCCCTCACTACATGCCCTTGTAAATAGTCCCTCCCCATCATTCTTAAAGGTTCTCTTCAGGTACTGAAAGGCCACAATTAGATCATCCCAAAGCCTTCTCTGTTCTAGGCTGAACAATCGCAATTCTCTCAGCTTTTCCTCATAGGAGAGTTGCTCCATTCCTCAAATCAACTTGGCAACCCTCCTCTGGACTCTCTCCAACATACCAGATTCTTCTATTTGCATGCAAGAAAATCCTGTATTGTCTTTGCAAATCTCTGTCTCTGTAGCCAGGGTGGCTGCCTGATTGACTCGATTCCTCTTTCCTTGATTTTGCTAGGTCTGGGAGATTCAGAGTACATGTTCTTTTGTAATGGTGGAAAGACAGTAGACCGACGACTTCAAGAACTTGGTGCCCAGCACTTCTATGATACAGGATTAGCAGATGATTGTGTAGGGTAAGAGCTAAATGGGTTTGGATTTTATTTCTTGGAAATGCAATATTTGCATGTGTGTTTGGCTAAATGTTCTGAACCATTTGAAATATGTTGAACCTGGATACTCAGCGCCTCATAGGACTGAGTTCCACCTGAGCACGGTATGCCTTTTCAATCTCAACTGCAGTTCAATAAAACTCTTACTTTTAAAGTATGAGCAAACATCTATAATGCCTGGAAAAATAAGGAATATTTAGCAGTTTTAGAAATTATGTAATTCAGAGTAAGTGCAGGGGTTATAAATGTAGCCTGTTTTTTCTTCTTTTCTTTCTTGTTTTTTTTTTTAAGGGAGTGGGGGGAGGATCTCTGTAGAGGAATTATTATATAAGAAGATTTTCCTGTTTGCTGTATAGGAATTATGTAAGAAAACGACTCCCTCCCTGTTCTGCTGCTCTTTCTGGCCAGTAGGCTGCAGTATTGACTTAGTTATTTTGAGCTGCAGCTTATATCGGTTCTGTGCATGCTGATGTAAGGCAGTTGAACACAACATTGTCATAACCACAAAACTTATGTCTTGTATTCTAAAATAATAAAAATGGACCATTAGTGTAAGCTATTGATGTTGCTGTTGCACAATGAAAAGTTGCATGTTCTGTTACCATTCCTTCAACTTCCTATCATAAAGTTCAGCATGTGAAAATACAAATGAGAAACTGGAAGAAGAGTGAGGCTGTTACATATTTTAGACTCCACAAATTTGCATAGTGATAACAACTAAATAATTTTTTTAAAACAAAGTAGTCTTAGTAACAGCTGCAGATATATATTAAAAATTGTGGTTTTAGCTTTTGTAGTATTTTCATTATTTGTAAATATACAGTCCAGAAAGTCACGGTAATTCATTTCTTCTCTTTTTTCTCCTCCATTCCCAGTTTGGAATTAGTGGTTGATCCTTGGATTGATGGACTTTGGCTTGCCCTCAGGAAAGCAATACTACTGCAGAAAGAGAAAGAAGGCATGAACAACATTGTCAATGCTGTTTCTAGCTCTCTCTCTACAGCTCCGCATGTTGTGCATGAACTGAACTTAAGCTCTGAAGTGCAGAACTTGAGGCTAGAAGATGGTGGAACAAGGAGTTCTGATGTTCTGTCACAGAACCTGGGTGACATCAATCGTGTGACTCCAGCTACAAACACCGAAGCTTCACTTGTTCATTCTGTCCCTCCCATCTCTCAGTCTGCTCTTAATGTTCCCACCCTGCCACCAGAATACATAGATGTGCAGTTTCAGGATACCTGTGGTGAGGTGAGGACTACACTCTGAGTGATGAAAGCATCCAGCTCTCATGTAGGAGTGTGTACTCCTGCATACAGCTCAAAAGAACAAGTGAATACTTACATAGAGGAGGTACATCCCCAGACACAGGAGGTTTTTGAGTTTTAGGTAAAAGGCCCATTTATATTGTGAAAATGAGTTATGGACACTTAGGTCAAGATATAATTTAGCTAAATACTAATTTGGCATTGCAATGTCAGGAAGGTAAGAGAAATCAAATCCTCAGTGGCTTATTTTATGCTGGTGAAGACATCTTCCTGTACTAAGGAATACAGTACAGTTTCTGTTCAATTTTTAGTTCTTTTAGAATGCATTGAGGCCCTAAATTACTCAAAATCTTACTGCACATTTAACAGAGAAACTTGCAATTGTAAAAACATGATCATAATTTTACTATTGGAAATGGAAGATGAACTGTAGATCAAAAGCTTTTCCTATGAAGTCACGTTGAACAAAGACCTGCTGTACAAAGAGAAGAATTAGCATGTACTGGGAATTACCTCCAGTTGTCAAGTGTGACTCAAACTTTTCTGGTTGCCTGTAAAGGGCAGATGTTTTGGTTATCCATGCAAGGAAGCAGTGAATTCTGTCTGCTCTTTAAATGACAGGGAACCAGGAGTGAAGTGTGACACAGCTGGCACTGTCTTGCAGTACCCAAGCAATGCAAACCAGGAGGTTGCAGCCAGGATCAGCCAAAAATGGAGTTCATCCAAGCAAGTTTGTGGGAATGAGGCAGGTCTGGGGCCAAGCCAAGAATTTGGTCTGGTCTCAAGACCTGGGCCTGGATCTGTGTCCACTCATAGGCATGGCTGTGGTTGAGCTGCTGACCAGTACTCTTGTAGTGTAGCTTGGGCAGGGACTGAAGATCCAGAACTGAACTGAAATGGGGTTTGTGGGCCCACTCCTCTGGTGTGGCTGCTCACAATCATGAAAGCTTTTAGTATCCTAAGGCCTGTGACACTGTTCAGAGTATTAATGGTAATGCTGAGAGAATCACTTAGTCTAGCTAATAGAATTATGTCAGAGTTATGGATTTAAACACTGGATAATTTTGCTTTTCTTATAAACCTCATATTGTGTTTGGTTTTGTTCAGGTTGTTGAATTTAATAATCCCAATTAAATATATGGAGATTTATGATTTAGAGGTACTCATCAATTAAAGATTAATAGTTGGGTTAAAAGTGGTGCAACAGTGCTTAAGAGTTCATTTTCTTAAGGTCAGCATATATTCAGATTGTCTCTAAAATAATTCATGAGGTTCTTCAATTGATACCTTAATTTTTCTCTAAGTAGAAAAAAGTAAATTTTGCTTTTGAACAGCAAATGAAAAAAAAATGAGTCTCCTAATCTGGAATTCAGTGACAGATTAAAGATTTTTAGTCTGGATTTCATGTATGAAGCTGGATTGTTGTTTTGAGCCTTGGGAAGAATCAAGTGCATTTTTGGTTTTTTTTAGTTTTGGCACTATTTTTGACATAGTTGGCTAGACCTTGCCAACAAGTAGGTTCCATGTCATGTTTGGTTTTGCAGGTATCAAACAATTCATATCCTCTTTAGTTCTATCAGATTGCAACAGCCATGAGTATTTCTTGCCAAGCACAGCTGAAGTTGTTGTGTTTTGAAATGCATCAACTTGAGTTTTGGGTATCTCTAAAGAGAGACTCCCTGCCATTTAAAGAAGTCTGAATATATGATCTCTCTAGTTACTTATATGATCTTATATGGCTGTTGAGTCTCAGGGCTGAATTAACAAGATGCTGCTTATTAATAGCAGAGCAGTAACAGGTTTAAGCATTTGTGGCAAGTGTCAGATAATACAATTTATCTCAGATCTTGATTTCATTATGCCTTGAACTTGACTTGGAGGGAATACAAATGTAGACAATTACCACAGTCCAGCTGATGCACAATGAGTTGATACTGCCTAGGCTATTAATCACCATGTCAAAATTTTAAGAGAGTAAAAAAAAACCTTCCAACTGTTGGCCTCTAGTAATTCTCGTCTCCTTTTTTTTAAAGAAGAAATCTTCAGATTAATGAATATTCTTGTATTGGTAGAATAATTCTTTTTCATTTGACAGAGTATTGTTGTGAACATATGGTATGTCTCTCACCTCTTTGCATTTTTGTCTGCATTGATCTCAAATGAAATTTGTGGACTAGAGTGATGGAAAATGAACGCTGTAGTCTGATCTTCAAGTGACAGCCTTTGACAGATATGAGCTGAAATTAGTGTTGGGGCACATTTGAAATTCTTGGGGCACATTTTTATCTGTGTAGAAATGTTATGGTATCATATGATGCTGTTTGTAGTGTGGGATTTGCTGATCAGCTTTAAATTTAACTCCTTTTATAAGTTGCCCGTAATAATAGCTCCATATTGACCCCAAAGTCTTAGCCTGTAAATCTGCAGTGACGTAGCTTCTGTTCTTACTTCTTATGTCCATTCTATACAGCTAGTAAGCCTTTAATTAGGCAGGAGTTTTCTGGGTTTTAACATAAATGGCATTCTCTAATTGGGTATTTTCAAGGCGGCTCTTGAAACAGCTAGCTGCGTTGGATAATAAAGTAGGTCCATTAGACTGTTCAAGCCTACTGACTTCTTATAATTGAATATATGCCTGTTGCTGCTTAAATGTGATTTTTAAAAATGTAGAGCAAAACACTCTATGTATATAGAAGATTCATGTTTTTCCTCATAGTTTTGAGTTGTTTTCCAAGATTGTTTGAAAAAACCCAACCTGTACCAGCACTAATTCCTATATGTTATAATAAACTGTCATTCAGCTGATTTGCATTTTTAGTGTAAGTTTTTGTGTCTTCTTTTTCAGAATCCACATCTGTCCTCACTTACCTTGGAGGGAACAACCTTTGAAGTGCCAGTTAAGAAAGCAGTTCAGCTCACTAGAGAAGATGCAATAAAAACTGCATTGCTCTTGGAACTTGATATTTCAGTAAGTTTGTGATGGCTTGTTTTCTTTAGTGGATTAAAATAAAGGGAAAATCATGTGTGTTATGTATAGTAATTGAGAGGGAAAATTATTTGACTATTTAAAAAGAAAAAATAATTTCATATATAATCAGATGTCAGTTTATGCTGATCTATTTTCTAAATGTAAAGTTTGATTTATTCACTGAAAAATAGGACTCTGTGGAAGTCAAAACAGAAATAAAGTGTCAAATTAATTTCTTTGTTGTTCCATGGATATTGTACTGACTGAAATACCTTTTCGAAGGAAATTTGCAGTGGAGATAAGCGATCAAGGAATGTTGAAAATTAATAATCTTTCAGTTTATTATGCAGAATATTCAGAAACTGTATAGTAAATTGTGACTGTTCCTTGTGGTGGGAAATCTACACAAGTAGTAATTTGACTGGTATTATAGGAGTTGCTAGCTTTTGAGCAGTGTTTCTGCCTCTGGCATTCATTTTCTCTGACTTCTTAACATGCTGCTCAAACTGTCAACCTCAGTTACCCTCAGTGAAACAACTGGTTTAGTTTATTCACTGAAGATCATATTTTGTATACTGGTTTGAAGATAAAAGACAGGCAGAGTGTGCTCAATATTTCTTTATAAGGAAAGTATTTTGCTTATGAGTGGTTTCCCAAATTTGTAAAATAATTCTTTTGGGATATTCTGATTTTGGTAGTAAGTTTTATTGGACTCTCTTAGGCTAATCTGTATCAATATACATGGGACATCTTTGAATTTCAGATATAAATAGAGTCTGTTAAGTTTTGAGCAACTGATTATCTGACCAGCGTGGTTTTTTGCATATATTTGTATGTATACATGCTTTCTGTCTTCAGCACCCACTGAAAATGTAAGCATTTTTTTGCCTTTTTCACCTAACATTCTTAACAGTCTGTGTATGCAGGTTACCTCACCTGATGCACAAGGATACATAATGATGCAAGTATAATTCTGTACATTCCTTTAACAGGCAGAAGCTTGGGCAGGGTTTCATTAGTTGCCCACCAGAACCTCGGGCAACTAAGTAGAATCTAGGTCTTAAGATCTTAAGGTTTGAATTTTCACTGTGTTTATGTCCTACTATTTTTCTTTGTCCTCTAGAAAATAAAAACAGTTGGGGTAATTTCACTCACACTTCATCAAATAGTTTAACCAGCAAATTTTCTTTTAGTGATAATGTATCTATCTCTATGCAAAGTTATATTTCTCTGCTCTTCTCAAACCAGAAAACAAAGTACATCAGTAATTAATGATCTGGGCTGATTATATAACACATCCTCTTAATATGCATTTATTTTCCTTCTGTTGGTCTGCTCAGCAGTTCTCATTAAAGAATGTCCAAATATTTCCTAGTTAGTAAGGTTAGGCCTGGAAAGAAAACGTGACTATTTCATTTCTGGTGTGCTCCAAACACTGAAGTGTTAGTGCAGAGTAAAAGAACATATGACTTAATTTGAGTGCAATAGTAGGAAGATTATTATCAGGAATGGGGATGCTGTTAGCCTTGGTTTGTGATATGATTTAATAGAAGTGGTCTCATTTTAAAACAGGATACAGTATTTGACTACCAACCTGGAGATGCCTTCTGTGTAATATGTCCCAACAATGCCAATGAGGTGGAAGAGCTTCTTCACATCTTGGGACTTTCTGAAAAAGGAGATGACTTTGTTTGTGTAAAGGTTAAGCAGGGCACTAAAAAGAAAGGTATGGCATAATGCACTGGTCACAGACTAATGCTCCTTTCTGTGTTGGTAGTAGTTGGTATGCATAGTATTGAACATTTTTTCCCTTTAGTATTGGAACACAGCTGTCATTTCATGGAAGCATGTGGGAAGTCACTGTGATGTGTTAGAAAAGAGGATACATAAGAATGTTGCTGCTGATTTTATTATAGATGAGTTAGCTTCTGACTGGGAACTGGAGCCTGGCATTGGTGTTCATCCATCTTATTCTTACTCTCTGCTCCTTTATGTTTATGGAGATGAAGCTTTAATCACATAACCTTAAAATCCCCCACTTGAAAGTAAAATCTCCTTGCACAACACTTCACATCAATCTTTTTACATCCTAAGAGGGCTGCACTCCTGAAGTAGAAGCCTTAGTGACGTTGCAAGGTGCCTTTTAAGGAGCTTGTAGGTCCATGTGATCTGTTCTACTGAGTCTTATGATCACATGCTTCAGAAAGGTAGCTGCAGGTTCAAGGTATGCCTGTGGCCCTGTACGAATTACTCCATTCTTGCATTGCAGTTGGTGTCTTAATGGTGCTATTGAGTTGTGCCTTTATTTCCACAGGATAGGGTAGGGATCTTTGTTGTTCTGTTCTATATGAAAGTCAGTTCTCATGGTGAGATTCCCTGCATCATTAAGGGCAACACAAAAGCTGTCCATTAAGTATGAGATGTAAATGAAATTACATTTCTTGAAATTCACAGGTAACACAAATAGTTTTTTAATGAGGTGAGTTTCACATGACAGGCTGTGTTGGAGCATATAATATGGGATGTCAAGATGTAGCTGACCCCTATCCTTGATCCCACTCCAATAACTAACCTCGGCTGGGTAGGGTCACCAGTTATATTTGGTGCAGAGTCACTGTCAGTTTCAGCCTGGTCCATGCACTGGGGATAAGCCCTGCATATGCAGGGCTGGTCTAGCTGTTATTCAGCCTCATTGTGATAAAACCCTTCCCCGTGCATCTCCCTCCTGAGAAACTCCCGTCATCCTGGTTCCTCTGGAATGTACACCCTCCAAACACACAAACTTCCCTCCCCATTCCTAACAAAGGCCCCAGAAAGGCCCCAGCTTTGTAACAATCTGCATTTGGATCGGGGCTGGTCCTGAGCACCTTTAATTTTAAGGTAGTGCCACCCCATCCAGAGCCCAGCAACTGCACAGGCAAATACCAAGAGACTGGGTGGTGTGGGGGATTTCACAGGTATGCTACTGCTACTTCTACTGTTCACACTATTTTACAGATTTTACAGAATCAAGCACATTTACAAAGGAAGCAATTCCAAGGGAGGGGTATAGCAAAGGAGAAGGTAATGGAGAGAAAAAAAACATCAGATCTTTCTGGGAAGGTGGTCTTGAAATTTCGTTCCTCCTAAAGACTAAGTGTTTGTCTGTGCAAATCAGAGCCTTGCTAGCTGGCTGCGTAAAACACAACTCTCTGTAAAGACAGTGTCAGTAGCATATTTAAAGTGAAGGTCTTCTTGAACAGGCATGGAGAGGTATTCTCTTCTTCCTGCCTACAGTAGTTCCCTTTTTTCTGCTATACTGCTGTTGCAGGAATGATGAAGACCTGCCCTAATGGGGCACTTTGAGTTCTGCAGTGTCAGAGCGGTTTCCATGTGGAGCCAAGTCCATATAGCCAAGTAAGCATGATTATTGTATATGAAAAAAACTGTCCTTTCAAGGCAAAGTTGATAAAATAATTGAGTGAAACTTGGAATATAAGTGCTCTCATCCTATGTGTAAGCCCAGGTTATTGTATCTCTGCCTGCCTAATGTAGCATTAATGAGGCAAAAAAGGTGAAAATGTGTTACTTATAAGATATGGAAAATGTTGCATATGTAAAATAGCGTGCCTGTTTGTGAATCTTAATGCATGATAATGGAAAGGGAGATCATAACACTGGATTGCACCACAAAGAATCAAAGTTCTTGATTCTGCTACTGAGTCTTTTCTGTGACCCAGAGCAATTAATTCTTTGATACTGTGCTGATGAGCAGAAACTCATTAAATTGCTATAACTTAATTACTTGTTGCCAAAGAATTCAGCTATTCCTAGAAATGTTCCAGAGTTCCTTTCCTTTTGAGAGTTGTCTTTCAACTTCATTCACATTTCTGAGGAATTTGGAATAGTTACTACAATTAAATGAATAGAGCTGAAAAACCTGGGAGAAGAACAATGTGCTGTGCCTCTGTTGCTTCTTTATGATTTACCATGAATTCCACTCAATTTTGTTTGCATCCTCTGCATTCGGTCTACCCGGTGAAGTAGATGAGATAAGTTGAGAGGACAAAACAGACATTATTTGAAGTCTGTTACAAAGTCTATTGTTTAAATACTGGATTTCTCTAGTTGTTTTTTTATTCTACGTACCAGCATCCAGGGAAGAGGATGAATTACTTCCTGTAATATGCGCTCAGCATGTTAAAGAAGTATTTTATATAAATATGAAAACAGACACTTCTTTCCTGCGTTATAATTGTGCCATTCCTCTTCTACAAGAAGATTTTCTTCTTTGTACTAAGAGTTCAGGGATAACATGGAATGTCAGTGTACCTCCTTTGTAGATATGGAACCTGCAGAGAGTAGACGAGGGTTTGTTTGCTTGTACAGAAAGCCCTTGGATCTGCTGAGCCACAGAAGCTCCAGCATGGCACTGGTTGTGTACACCTTTGAATAGCTCATTAGAAAGCTTCAGCATGTTTTGGTTTTCAAGAGTGCTTATCGATGGAGGAGAAAAATGTGGATATTCCTTTTTCCTGGTAAGTATTCCTCTGAATTGTTTGAAGGTGGGAAGTAGCAACAAAGCCTGGAATGGTTTAGCAATGAAATTTATTTGAACAGCATATAGTATTATCTTCTGTTTTCTGATTTCCTAACAAGATTTGCCTTTTCATTGGAACATTGTCACTGATACTTAATTGGAAAACTTCTCGTTCTTTAGTTTATCATTTCCACTCACCAGCTGGGGCTCAAACACAGAGAACTAAATGCGGTTTAGCTGTCTTGTTTCTTGAAGGAACAAGCACTGTGATTGCATTTTTTTTTTATTAATAGATGCATGTTTTGCTTTGTTCTTTTTTTTCTCCCACTGAACTAGGAGCATCTCGTCCACAACACATCCCTGAAAGAAGCACTCTGAAATTCATTCTAACCTGGTGTCTGGAAATAAGAGCAACTCCCAAAAAGGTGTTTATGTGTTTCTTTTAAAGAGAAATCCTTACTAATTTTATGCTGTATGGGCTCTTGCAGATCTGTCCTTGCTTTGTCTGTAGTTTCTGTGTTTCTTGGTTGTATAAAAATTACCAGTTTTTATGCTGCTTTTTGTACTTTACTCTGACAAATTTCACTTCTGGTACTTTATCTGGCAAATGTTCTTGTTCTGTACCTTGATTCATAACTAGTCCAGAAGTAAGTAGAAGAGTATTAGATAATTCGGTGCCAGATAACTGGAAGGCTGACTGAACCTGACCCTTTAGTCATTAGAGGGGGGCCGTATCTTTCAAGTTCTGTCACACGTTGCTGTATGCAAATATACCACAGTGTTCTTTAAAATATTTTAAAGTTTTTATTTAGCATTTCAGTTACCTAGCAGAATTCAAAGAAAGATTTTTGCTTATATAGTATTTGTTCTCACAGCATATAAATATTATTTTCCTTTCATTCTGTGCATGTAAAAAACTGACCGCTTGCAAATGGAAAAGTATGTGTATTTTTGATATTGTCAAAACACATTTTAAAGATAACTTTGAAGAATGAAGCCAAACAGTTGTGTTGGTTGGGTCTCTGAGGGAAATCGTGTTTTTGAAGGACATTTTTATTCAATTTAGTGGATTTTGCAGCTGAAGAGAATCTTACAGTTGTTTCAACCTTTTCAAAACCACATTTAACTGTTTTGAAAATTTATCTCAACAATGAGAGTAGGCAGAGGATCTTGGCTGGGGAATATGGCCATAGCCAGTTTTGCTGTACTAACTGTTCAGCCTAAAATGTGCTGTATGCATCTGCATACTCAAAACTATTGTCTGGAAGCTCAGTGGTTTAGTACACTCATTACTTTCCAAGTATTCTTTTCTGTGGAACGTGTCATCTGATTGCATTTGGTGTTTTGGATCACTTTTATGCACTGTGTCTATTTCCACTGTTCTTTTTGGATAAAAAAAAGTTTAACTATTTACATCTGATTTGCTTTATCTTGCAATACTCAATTTAAGTTTCTTTTAAGAAAAGTTTACAGTACCATTATGTAGGCATAAAGTATGGAATAAAACAGCACAGCAACATTGACATGATTCATTAAATACCATACTTTATTTATAGTCATACCTCTTCTAAGACTTTTTATTATTTGTTTCCTGACTTCTGTAACTTAGCAAATGGTGTTATGTCTTAAATTAATTTGTATTATGGAGCTGTCTAACTAAAGTGTAAGTATGGGAATTAAGAAGGCCTTTCATAAATTTTTTTTTTAGGGAATGGCATGTGCCTGTTTATTTGTCTCTTCCCTGTTCAGGCTAAGTAGGATTTTCTCCTAATTTGGCCCAGACATTAGAAGAGCAGTCAAAAAAAAAAAGGTAAATTTTTGATACTAGGTAAAAGTGTGCATTGGGAAATAAATTGTATTATCCATTAACCTGCTTTCTGTCCCCAGGGAACCTAAGTTTTTCCCAGTTTTGTGACCATTTTTACAAAAGGACAAGTTTTTTTACCCTTCACTCTTGTTTTCTTCCCTACAGGCATTTTTGCGAGCTCTTGTAGAATGTACCAGTGATACAGGAGAAAAACGGAGGCTTCAAGAGCTTTGCAGCAGACAAGGAGCCTCTGATTACACGCGCTTTATTAGAGATTCTAATGTTTGCTTCCTGGATTTACTTCGTGCTTTTCCAAGCTGCAAGCCTTCACTTAACCTGTTAATTGGTAAGTGACTGATTTAGATTTAATTAGATTTTCTGAAAATGCATCAGACTAAATGTTCAATTTCCCAAGAAAGGGAATTGACTGTTCAGTTAACTGCTTTAGGAACATTATACTTTCTATAGTGATAAAGCTGAAACTGTTACTGGGGAACAAAGCTCTCTTCTACAGTTCATAGTCTTTGGCCTTCATTCTGCAAACACTTAGGTTCATACCTATACTTTCAGTGACTCTGGATTACTCCTGTACATGAAAAATAAGCATAAGGTGCTTGCAGGATTAGGGTCTTTACAAATCATTTCATCAACTGCTTACAATTAAAAAAGACATGTTTTTACAACTCCTAATTTCTCTGCCTACAAGTTAATTTCCTGCACTTCTCCTGTTAAAACAGAATGGTTTTCCCACTATTTTTGTATTTATGTTACGTCTAATGCTCTCACTGGGTTCCTGGTATAAAACATTGAAGGAAGGATACTCCCAACTCTCAAATACATCTGACAATACTGGCAGTTATCTTCCAAATTAGAATCCAGAGTTTCTTAATGTTTCATAATATGAACCAAAGAAATCGCTTTTTATGTTCTTGGCAGTCGTCTTCTCCACACCTACCCCAAGTTTCTCCTTCTTAGTACACTGTGGGGATTTCAAAAAGTAAATAGGAGCTCTGTTTCTTCTCTTTGTACAGATACACAAGTTTCCACAGTGAAAGCAAATACACTTAGCTTTTCAAAGGTGGTATGGAATGTGCTGTAGCAGCTTAACTGAATAAAAGGAAATCTAAAAAGTTTTCGAAATGTGTTCCCCAAAGGAAATAGTGTCCTCAATGGGTTCAGTGTCTTTAAGTGATTGCACTGCACTGACTTTTCTTAACTCTGCCTAGCAGCTATCTTACATAGCAGAGCATCTTTAAAATCTGTCAGGGTGTCCATGTACTAGCAAAAAGTAGTTCTGTTTATGTACATACATATTTAGATATAAATTTTTGTGTGTGATATATATCTAGTGGTTTCCCTGTTGAAAAAATGATGAGTAAACTGTCTGTGGTTTTCTAGCTGACATTTTAAAACTTTGCATAGGTACTCATAGTGGTTTGAAATTCAACTGGTACATCTGCTTCTAGGACATTATATGTAGTAGGAAGCTTTCAGCCAAGCAATTGCTCGTGTGAGAGCTTTTGAGCTCATAGATGAAAGGTGGGGAAAATTAAATTTCAAGCTTCACCTTACCCACTAGCTACTGGCATCTCTTCTATGCACCTTACAATAGGTTTTACTTGACCAAGAACCGCCCCCATAAAATAAATGTTTGGGCCTCATTGTACAGGATTTCTAATTGATGTTCCACAAAGTCTAAAACCCATTTAAAATCTATTTCAAGTCTTAGTAGCTTATTTCTGAACCAGAAACACTGAATGTTAATGGAGTCAAATTACAGTTAAATTAAAATATCCTGTAATCTGTTATAGCATAAACACAAATTGTATAAGTGAATCAAATAAGTGATGCATCTTTTTTTTTCTGTTCTTCAGAACATCTTCCTAAATTACAAGCCAGACCCTATTCAGTGTCAAGGTAATGAAATATTCAAATTATATCTTCTTGGTTATTTAGGTATGCTTTTTTTCTTACACATGGTTGTGTACGTTATAATCTAAAGAAGAGAGAGAGGAGAGAAGGATAAAACCCAATTACGACCCTATTACAGAAAACCAGGATGTTTGAAAACTGTTTCAAACAGAATTGTTTTGAATGTCTGGTAAGGCTTTGGTAAAGTTCTCAAGAATAAGCTCACTCACATGTGGATCTGGAACAAGTGTGAATTCCCTTCTGTAGATACTGGCCTCTGAGTCCAACCCTAGAACATTTTCTAACTATATATAAATATGCAGTTAGCTGAACACTGAGAATCTTCATTCGGTTGAAGTGGTTTGAACTGTAGATGGACTGTCTGCAAAACTGTACACCTGTCTCTCAGGTTTTGGGTTGGGTTTTTTAATACTTCTGTTTTTGCAGTTCAAACTTGTATCAGCCAGGAAAGCTGTGCTTTGTATTTAATATTGTGGAGTTCCCTGCCTGTCCCGCTAGACCTGTTTCACGGAAAGGAGTATGTACAGGGTGGCTTGCTGAATTAGTTGCACCTCTACTACACCCCAGTAAGAACACTCTGGATACAAAAGGAGAAAGCTCATCAACTGTAAAGGTACGAATATTAGATCAAAACTCATTAACTGTTAAATTTATAGATGTTTGAAACAACTGCAGGTTTCTTTGTTCATTGCTGTGATGTAGTGCAGCTATTTTGGTAGGTTACACCTTAATTTTGCAGTTCTTCCCTACTTTTAAGTTTACCTTCCCCTCTTTAACATATCTAGAACTTCACTGCTCAGTACTAAAGTTAAATTTTACTTAACTGTGCATACCTGAATTGTGGAACTTCCATCGCTGAAAGGACAGAGTTATTTTCCACCCCACAGTGGTCCTAAGTACATCTTGGAGGATGTTCTTGTGGACTAAACTATGGCTGTGCAATTAAATGGTTATGACTGTTTGTATTGTAAGAGAGAGGCACTTGGTCATTTCCAGGAAAGGGTGGCAGATAATAGGGGAGAAATTGTAAAACTCACACTAATTGTTAGGTCTTGCAGAATTTGCAAAGGCCAAGTTAGTGAATATGGCACAGAGAACCGCCCTCAGTTTTTTCTGGTGTGTATCAATGATGGTTTGGCATGATGCTTATTATTGGAAGAAGATACATTTTTACCCCCCCTTTTTCCTTTTATGAAGAGATTCTGTGTAATTAATTGGTCTCAAAGTTATTAGGTTAAGCTAATTATTAAAAAATTGAAATTCTACGATATAATTAATATTACAAAAAAACTGCTGCCAGTCTAGTCTATATTTGATTATGAAAAATGGAAACAAGCATAGAAATTGGTTGAAAGAAAACTATACCAATAATTCAAGGTGTCAGGCAAAATGGAAGAAAACCCCATACAAATTATCCTAATTTTTTAAAACTAATGCAAAAGACAAACTGATTCATATATGCATCATATACCTTATTTCAGTGTTCACATCTGCTTTATATTTAAAATATAATTGATTTGAAGTTTATTAAAGATCCAACATGAAAAACAGGTGGTTAAAAAAAAAAAAGGGATTATCACAGAATGTGTCTGGATAAAGTTCAGAACTATTTCCATCTGCTGTGCAAGCCAGAATTCAGCATAGACAAATGTGCAGCAATACACATAGATTGCAGGAATATGTGGAATAACAGTAAAAATAAATGAATATGATCTTGTGCAAAAATACCTTAGATTAGTGGAATACACTTTACAGTATAAATGTGTTTACCATTTGCAGTCCGTTTGAAAAGAATGATGAGTTTGGAATCACTAATAGGGGAAATAGCCTCCTAGCTCAAGTGTGGTTTGAAGTATATACATAAATACTGTTCCCCACCAGCAAGAATTATACTATTTTTTTATCATCCTGCAACCAGGAAAATAATCCTTTTTAACTTTGTTGTATCTGTAGTGAATTAGAGTGTAAGAAGTGAGTAGTGCTAAGCCACTCAGGTTTACAGAGCAAAGTTTAAATAACTTGATCTCGTGCCTCCCTCCTTCCTTAAACTTGAGATTAAATTCAAATCCTTTCATGATTAATGTGCAAATGAATTGGATGTTTCTTTATGACTTTAATGGATGAAGCTCTGCCATAGCTGCTTCTGAGCCTTGAATAATCTTTTAAAAAATTAAAAATAGTTCTCTCTTGTTTTCTATACATCATGTTGGCCATGTCTCATAGGATAGTCGTGGCACTCCTAAAAAAATAATATTTAGGCTTCCTTTCATACACAGATCTGAAGAGTAGAATTACAGTTCATCAGTGTAATTATGTAAAACATTTTCCGAGATCTTTGAGCTCTTATCTGTCTCACCTCACCCATATGCATTTTTGGAGATCATGTCAAACTTTTAGGAAAATTAATGAAGGAAGCTCATATCAGTAGGCTTCAATTTACTATAAACAAGTCCTGACCTCCAGTGGATTCTTTTTAGATGCATACAACTCAAAAAGTTGAGTTGCCTGTAATAGCAATAAATTAGCTTTAATTCCCTTTCAGTACCAACACCAAACTTTCTATTAATTCTGTAACAGTATTCCCCAAATTTATGGTGCAGTCAAATTCCATATTCAGAAGCTCACGTTTGTGTGGTTTTCCTTAGTTTTCCTCCAGATGGATTAATAGGTTTGTGAATATGGTGTGAGAGCTTTTATTCCCCATAAAAACTTATGTGAGCTTTTATTCTAAATGTGGCATTAAAGATAAACTCTGAAGCTCAGGATTTGAAATGGTTTGTGGATATATATGCTGCATAATTATCCTGAAGGTTATGGAAAATCTCATGGTGTTTTCACTGCTTAAGAAAATTCTTCAATTATATTTTATCTAATTTGATTTTAGATATCTATTTGTCCTCGTCCAAACAACACTTTCCACTTACCTGCAGACCCATCTGTTCCTTTCATGATGGTTGGTCCAGGAACAGGAATTTCACCATTTATTGGTTTTCTACAACATAGGTACGTACTAAGTTGGGAAGCAACCTTTTGTGATGTTGAGAAATAGAGCTTCAGGTTTGGAGTATAAATGTAGTTAGTCCTTTTTTTTTTCCTTTGTCATGGTAGTATGCTGATCATAAACAGTTTTACTAAATTTAAACAAGCATTGCTTGTGTATTTATTTGTTTTTCAAATGAGTCAAACACTTTCCTCTGTATTTAATATTCATAGTAGAGATATGAGACATTGAGTGAATTGCTGAGAGTAATAAGAAATTAAATCCTTTATCTATGTGTTGCTGGTGGCAGTCCTGTAAGGAAATGATAGTTTTTATAAATATTGTTAGTTTGCTTAAGTTTGGTATTCAAAATCCATTTCCTTCATAAATGGCATCTATATTAAAAGTCTTGGCATGACGAATGTCAAGTTTTCCCCCACACTCCCTTATTTCTGTGTGTTTTACATTCTGATGTTTTAAGATGAGGAGTTTGGCACGTGAACCTTCAACTCGGCAGCAGTCTTGGGGTTTGAGAGTTTGTGTGTGAGGGAAGGTAGAGCCCTTATTTTGCCCCTTCAACTCCAGCAGCATAATTTTGCAAGGCAAAGGGATGTTTGTTCAAAAAGTGACAGATAGTATATCACCAAGAATATGTAAAAACATGATCAATCTGAAGAAATAAAGAACAGGAAGGATAGAGTATTTGGGTGGGAATGGTTCTAAGTTTTATGGGTAACCAACACATACTATTTCTAGGTGACTCATTAGATCCAGCAAGATAATGGAGCGTCTTGGGTCCTGTAACAATTATTTTTAAAACATTTTCTTTGAGAGAAAGATGAAGTTTTGACATGATGTTTCTAATTCCATGCTTCTGCTTTAACAAATCATTTTGTATCATCCTTGCTCCTTAATTTTAATTCTCAAATACGTCTTTATCTCAGAAGTATTTTTTTTTTTTATTATAAGGATAAATTAAATCTCTCAAATTGCAACTAGAAAGTTGCAGCTAAAACTCTGTTAAAGGAACACATTCAGCATTATTTCAAGAAAATAAAATACCTTTTCTGATGATGTGATAGTTAATAGATTGTTATTCATGAAATCTAGCAGGTTTCTACAGCTGCTAAAATTGCTGACTTTTCCCAAGTGGTTTTGCAGGATTTCAGTGAAGGATAAAAGGTAGTGATCTTCTTATTCAGCAGTCAGAATTATTTTGTGACATGTTTGGATGTCAGTCGTGACTATTCCAGTATGACAAAAAAATAAAAATTTTGAAGTTGATTGATTTTGAGCTGGTCCAAAAGTGAGTAGACAAGAAAATCAAATAACGAGCGTTTGACTTTCATTTACCTTAAGCCATTTCACATTTCTGCCAATCCAGAGGTTTCTTTAAAGTACTGCTTTAAATGAGAATTAGGTTATAGATGTTTTAGATTCTGTACTTGATAAAACAGGATTGAAATTTTTTTTGTCTGTTTAGGCAGAAGCTCAGAGAACAACATACAGACTGGAAATTTGGAGAGACATGGCTGTTTTTTGGTTGCCGGCATCAAGATCGAGACTACTTGTTCAAGCAAGTTCCCTATTTAATATTCATTTTGTGTTCATGAGGGAATGCTTACCTCTGAGCCATTGCTAACTGGGGTTTATTACCTTTCAGAGATGAGCTGAGATGTTTTCTTGAAAATGGCACATTAACTCATCTTAAGGTTTGTTTCTCAAGAGACTCTTCAACGGCAGAAGTAGCTCCACCTAAATATGTGCAAGATGTCATTAGGCTTTATGCCAAGGATGTTGCCAGAGTCCTGCTGAAAGAGAGGGGTTACTTCTATATATGTGGGTGAGTAGAGTGGAAATGGACAGTCCCTGAAAGAGGGCAGTGTTAGCAGAAGTTTGAGGCTTTATAAAGACTTTGAACTGTCTGAAAGAAAGGACCAACATGATGCTGAAGGAGCCTTCCTGGAAAGCTAGAGTTTCATCCCTATGTCCATTGTTTTCCAGTTTTTCAGTATGGTTTTGAAACTAGAGCTTGTAACCACACAATTCCACTGATTATTTTAGTCATGTATTTATTGTTCTCTCTTTTTTTTTTTTGGTATTCAATTACAATATAGGAGGTTTCAAGCTAATAGATTTCTCTTTAGAAAATGAGATACAATGAATACATGTGATGAGAAACTGTTCAGCTGTGAGATAGTAACAGTCTTCTGCTGTGGTCTGGGTTTGGGTGCTCCAGAATACTAAAGCTCTGTAATAGTAATATATTTTACAGTGGGAAATTTTTTTTGTGGATCCTAACTCACCTGGAGATTTGAAGATTTTTAGAAAGTTTGTTGATAAATGCACAGACTGAATATAGGGGCCAGATTCAATATGTTCTTCTGCAGACTTTAATGTCAGCTATTTATATTAAAAACAGTATCATTAAGTGAGGGTATTGATAGCTTTTTTCGCTGTTCTATTTTAATATTGGAACCGCATAGTGATATAATAATAAAAAATACTTTAGCAGGTCCAATTCTTCCTAAAAGGAATCAATTATACTGTGACAGCTCAACTAGGGTTGCAAGGTTTTATACTTACAAATTACAGTGTGCTGAAAACTTGATAATGCTTGATTGAGTGAAACCCTGGTTACTGTCAATGCTCAGCTACATGAAAACTGAGAGAATATTGCTGTACAATATAAAAGCTATATTTTTTTTGGATTTTGTTTTTAATGCTTCTTTTACAATACTTTCCTGCCTCTGAAGCTACTAATAAATGGAAAATAAACTATTACACATTTTCCTTCTCCATTTTTTGTTTTTCAGAGATAAGAAGCACATGGCTGATGGTGTGAGTGATGCAGTAGTAGACATTTTAAGCATGGAAATGGAAGCTGACAGATTGGAAGCAATGAAAATCCTGGCCATACTTCGAGAAGAAAAGCGCTATTTACAGGATGTTTGGAGCTAAATATTTAGCTTTTCCTATGCCTTTTTGGCACAAAAGACTTATTTTCACACATATGCTTTTGACTAAAAGTTATTGTCAAAACTGCTGTCTGTAGTCACACAAATGTTAACTTCTCTACTGACCTTTTAAACAGGAACATGAAACCTATTAAATGACAGCAAACCAGGCTGGCCTTTGAAGTGTATGGGTTTTTACATGTTTCATAATGGACTGTCTCGGTGCCTTGATTCTCTCATTTTAAGATTGGTTTAATGTATAAATTAAAAACTTCTGCACTTGTACAAGCATAATTATATCTTGACATTATATCATATATTTTTTTCCTATAATGTACACATAAAGAAGCTACAGAGTAAATATGTTACACACTGATCTATGTGTCATCAAATACATTACTGACTTGCCAAGATTTATTTGAATACTTCCTGGGTACTTCCTGAGACTGCTTTTATTTTTGCAGCTTGCACAATGGCAGTAACTGCCAAAAGGAGTGATGT
This sequence comes from Xenops minutus, assembly GCA_035221455.1. Classification (NCBI taxonomy): domain Eukaryota; kingdom Metazoa; phylum Chordata; class Aves; order Passeriformes; family Furnariidae; genus Xenops; species Xenops minutus. Next base: position 79,095,350 of record JAWWEE010000074.1, on the reverse strand, counting down.
TGTATGAAAAGGTTACTGAAGAATTTCAGCTCCGAAATTCTCTTTAATACTTAGCTTTTTCATTACATCATGTCTCAAAGTTTGCTACATTCCATGCTATCCTTATTAGATTTTCCTGCATAAGTCTTTTTGAAATTGTTTTCATTCCTGTCTCTGAAATGATTGTGGTTTAATTTATGATCAAACTCGCCAGTTGGGCTGAATTTGGTTGCTTAGTAAATACTTTCTCAGATTACTAAACTAATTTTGTTAATTGAAGACATAGTAAAACACAGTGTTTTGAAAGCAGTTGCCCTTACATGACAATCCACTGCAAAAATCGAGTTGTTGAAGGCAAATTATTGAAGTGTCTGGTCTTCTTTCTAATGAGGGACATTTGGTGTACAAATTAGGTGGAAGAGTAAAAGTGTAAGTCATTTATGCTTGTCTTCAGATCCCTCCTTTCTTCCCTCTGCTTTTTCTAACTTCTAAATATCCATGTTGTCTTCTTGGTTTCCTGTCATACTTGGACCTTTAAGGGTAAACACAAACTGTGAGAAAATATTTGAGACAAATCATTATTTTCTGGGGAAAATTGACTTACACATAGTCAGAACCACATCACTTGCTCTAAGTCTTGTGGTTGTCTAGTGATTATTAGTTAATTGGTAGGTTAAAAAAAAAAAAGAAAAATTTGGATCATCATTTAAAAAAAAATCTTGTGTTTAAAGAAGAAACCTTTCAGTGAAGTGCCTGGAATTAAGGTTTTGATATAACCTGTGTAGTGATTATTTAAATAACCTTGTAAGAGATCAACTAAAATTTTGTGCAGAAGTTCTTCAGCAGAGTGGTTTTATCAATCTCTGTCAAGTAACCTCTACAGCAAAAGTTCCATAGGGGGAGATGGTTTACCATAGTTGAAAACTGCCTTTTTTTATCTTTGGCACATAAAGAAGAAAAGTGTTTATTTTTCAAAAGTACTGCAACTTTAATGGAAATGATGAAGACAACGCAGATGTCAACATTTTGCATCAGTCGATCAGCTTTACATGTTTTTGAAAATTATTATTAAAAGAAAAAGCTACTAGTATTGCATTGGTAAAGATAAATCTCTACCTTCTGCTGGCTGGAGTTTGTTTGGAAATAGCACTTATTCTATCGTGTGCATTCTCAGATAGGACTTGGAGTTTTCAGTGCCACTTGGAAGGTCTTGGAATTTACACAAAAAGCAATGTTTTTCTGACTTCAAGTTGCAGCTTTCCCCATATGTCTTGCAAGTACTCATTTTTTTGTTACTTACACCCCACAAAACAGAAGTTGCAATGACCATTTTAATAATACAGGTAATTGCGCAGTGCCCTGTGGGATATTGACAGCTGAGTGTCCTTTCCTCATTGTATGTATTGCCTTTGGCAGGGTCTTATGTACAATTGGTATCCATGTATTTCCCCTCTCCTCTTATCAGTTCTCTACAAAATTAAAACACTTGGATTATTTAGAGATACAGTGGAGAGTACTTAGTGAAGCACATGAGCTTTATTGTGAACTCTTAGAACAACAAAAAATAGTTGCAGGCTACTCTTAAATTTATGACTGCATGGTGCAAAGCCCAAAGTTTAAACAAACTAAAATAATTCCAACAAACACCACTCTGAGGGAAGTAATTGTGCTTTCACATTCAGTGACGTTGAATGAGGGGGAAGGGCAGGGAGGAAGGGACTTCTGAGATACAAGAACCATGGAGATGGAAAAGGCTTGCACTAAGAACTATGTTTTTCTTAATTAAATTGTATGTATCTATAATTAGGTGATGCTGATTTATGACTGCTCCTCAGCGTCTTACAAAAGCATACAAGGGTGGATTTTACTAGTCTGAAGCTAAGCAGGGGATTTTTTTTAACATTTTTAATTTTCTTTCATTAGAGAACCACCATGCGTGCTTTTCCTCATAATTCCAGAATTTATTACAAAATTCCCTTGTTGTTTAAATGAAATAGTGAAGGTTGTTTGCTCTTTCTTATATTTGAGAGGTGTATAGTTGTTATGCTGGTAACAAGAGCAGGTGGTTATCCTAAAGCTGCTGTTCCAGAGAACCATAAATGGTGAAGCATTCATTATGGTCTATTTTCTCATTAGTTTTTAAATGTTATTCTGAATTTGAGAAATAGGATTAAGGTTACAATTTCCATTTTAATCTACAGTTTCAAAAGAGGGTTTACTTTTCAAATTATCAAACTAATGCCAAATTTTTTCAGTTTGCTTCTTCTAAATTAAAGTTGACTTTACTGCAGCTGGAAGCAGAAGTAGTATTTCTGTGTTTCTTGCACCACTTTTTCCTCCTCCCTTCTCTCCTAGTCTTTCAGGAAATCCAGAAAATAAGCAGAAATAGAATGAATAGGCGTTTTTAGCAGTTTCTGAAAATACTGAGTATCTTGAACAAATTACTAGACCAGTGGCAAAATTACAGAACATCACTAGTGTATCTGTTTTAAGGATTGAACTTACTGCTCATAAGCATCTTCCTTTCTGTCTTTGGTGCTTTTGTTATTCTATCTGAGAGCCTAAAGAAAAGAAGGAAATGAAGAGAGCCTTGAGCTTCTGTCGTTTCTATTACCATGATGCTGATTAGCTCATAGATCCATCTTCCTCATGCATTTCCTCAGTAATTGCACTGTCTGATGTCATAGAAAATCTAGCTAATTTCTGAAAATGCAGAGGTATTTTTTCATAATAAGTTTGAGTAACTTTTTTTAGTGGAATGGAAAATCTAAGCCTCAGACTTTGCAGGAAGTTGTGGGTCCCACTCTGCTCTACACAAAATCTGTTGTGGGTCTGGTGTGTCAAGAGGTGCCAGCGATGCTGGGGTAAGGGTGGGTGGGACACGTGTGTCAGTGTGGGGCTGTTGGTGGCTACCAATCTGTATTTATTGAAAAAAAACAACTTTATTTCTGTTTGTTAGATGTTCTTCAGTTCCTGCTTGTTCTTTGCCATCATTCATACTGCTGCATAGGGCAGGAGATGCATGGAATGCTGAAGTTAGTGGCAGCATTGCAGGTTTTAATGTGGACTCTCTACTAACTAGTGGCTTACTGCACTGTTAATATTGTGTTTTGTACTCCGAAAATGCTAACTTTTTTGAAACCATCCCTGAATGTTAGGCAAATTCTTCTCTAACAGTTACATTTTATGCATCCTAATAGCAATTGCTGTCGCTATACAAAGATGTGCTGTCACATAAACCATATGGAAGTATGCATTGCATGTTTTATCTAAATGTTATCCTGCAGCATTACTAAAACTGCTCCCCAAATGATAGTATTTCTGTTGTTGAAGATGGAAATATTTTGTCAGGTTCCCATGTTTGGCTAAAGTAGTGTCTATGGTGGATAGCATATCAGAAGCCTATACCTGAAGACTGTGCTTTTTAAAATCGTGGTCAGCACCAAGACACGCATAATTTTAAATGTATCTGACTCACCAATGCCCTGTTTGAATGGACAAATTCAACTGCAGCTGTACATAGTGCAAAATTCCATGTAAGTAACCATATCTATTCAGTCCATTATTCAGTAGCTGATTTTTTAAAAGAAGAATAAAAGAACACTTATAGTGAGGAAATATGAAATTACTTGCCTGAAACTCAGATTGGAGCTTTATGGTTCCTATAAAGTCATATGCTTGCAACTTTTATTCTCTGTAGTGTAAAAATTGATGTTCTCATTGTATAGTCAGGCATTTAGCAATTTGGTATGTTGATTGCTTTGCACAACCAATTTATCCAGTTTCACTGGATGTCCTTTGTATAAAAGGGACTTTTTTCTGAGTAGGTTTGTCATCCTACATCTCAACCTGACAGCTTCAAATTTTTCGCTGCTCTTCAAATGGAAACTTTATGTCTCGTTCTGTGGATTACTTTCACTTGTTATTCATCATCTGAGTTGGGAAGACCAAAACTGAATCCAGTAGTCTAATTTCAGACATGACAATGATAATATAATAAAAAAAAACAGAATATTTTCAATATTATTTTATATTCTTTTCTAGATTTTGGGGTGTCTTGGAGGAATAAAAATGGGAGAATCACTGCATGCCTGCTAGTGGCTATAGGAAGAATATTACATTGTTGAAAGGTATGATCTACAAGCCCTGGTCAGCTCTGGTGAACTGAGAGATGAATCTGCATTGGAAGAATGGTATGAACAATTGATTCAGATCTTAAAATTGAGCCAGTTGATACAATGGTTTAATATAAGAGCTGTAGACTATTTTAATGAATCTTGAGAGTCTGCTTTCCAGTTGCAGAAAATGTGTAAATATAAAAGCTGCTCAGTATTATTAAGGTTGCCTAGCATAAAGAAATCGAAATGCTTTTAAATTGATGGCAAAAACAGTATATCAATTTGTTTAGTCTCAAAACCCTATTCAAATATATTTCATATTGAAAGAATCAGTTTTATACAAATGCAAATTATAGACTTGAAAAGTTGATTCAGCACCACTACAAATTACATTCACTTTCATTAGCATTTGAATAAATGCTTCACTTGTGGTAGAAAAGGTTTGTCACGTTGACAAAGCACTCCAAGCCAATTGTGCTTATTAAAAAAGAAGACATTCTACTATTAGTTTGAAAACAGCATTTTTGCAAGTCTCCATGAGTCAGGAATATTCATTTCTTTCTAATCTGCTTTTAACTCTATTGCTTGGATGATTGATTAGTTTTTATTTTTATTTTTTTTTAATGCATTTTATTGTAACTTGCTAGAAGATCAACAGGGCTGCTTCCAGCACTTTCTCCTCAATGTTTTCAGTTTTTCAGGTGTTATGAGAAAGCAGTGTCAGTTACCCTTGGTTTATGAACATCACCAAACCAAAGCAGAATTACAGTGTTGTGCCTACTCAGCATTTTTGGGTGGAAGCAGATGTTGAAACATCTGTACATTCCATTTCTCTGTAAAAACTCCTTTTTTCCAGTTAAATGCCAGCTCCCTGGTTATGATACTTACAGACCACTGCTTCTTGAGACTAAGATAATACTGCACAGTCTTTTAGTGGGAACAAGTTCCTCTAGAATGAGCCACTGTTTATGTCACCAGCACTCTTTTGTTTCCTGTAAAAATGAGAAAGGAACAGTATATGAGCTACCAAAACTGCAGTCAAATAACAGCTTGTGGCTCTCTGAAGATACTGTTTTAAAGGCAGAATTTCTTTCCCTTTTTCGTGTTAGGTTCCTAAATATGATGACATGCCAATAGAAGCCCCAGAGGCACAGCTTGATGGTAGTAAATGTTAATGTTTTCCTTGCCTAAGAACAGCTGCAGTAAACAAAAATAGAGAAAGAAAGGAATCCTGTAACATTTTAAAAATAAATTAATGGATGCTCAAAAATTTCATCCAAGTTGGTTTTTAAAACATCTGTGAGAAGCAGAATACACTGATATTTTTTTTAAGTTACTGTTCAAAAGATCTCAAACAAAAAACTAATTCTTAAGTAGAAATGGCTATATTTTTCTGTCAATGGGCTAGTTTCTTAAGGCTCTTACAGCTTTGCACATGGAGAGTATTGCATTTTGAGGTAAATGGAAACATTTTTCATGTTTGTAAAACTTCCTACAAAAGTCCATTCAGAACTTATAGGTAAAGGGGATAATAATTCTTTCAGCAATAGTTGCTTTGCTACTTCTTTTTGAATGGGTTGTGTAAAACGTCCTTTTATTTTTCATACACATGCATGCATGTATCTAAAGCTATAGATAGATAGATAGACAGACATGCATTTCCAAGATCTCCATGTAGTTTCTGTCTTTGGTCCACAGGTAAAACATATTTTGAAATATCTGTCTGGGTAACTGTCCTTCAGTTTGCATAGCAGTATTTTACTATTAAAATATATGTAGACCTATATTCAGAAAATGTCAAATGAACACTTCCAATAAAAAACAAATAGCTGCTGGGTAGTTCACTCTGTTCATTTATTGCTATCAGAAGAATAGGATTTTCTTTACTTTTTCATTTTGCAGAGAGAAAGAAACTCTTGAATGCACAAATGGTGAACAAAAAGGAGGGCATAAATCTGTAAACTGTTGTACAGTTGTGGTGGAAATATTTATTTCTCTTATTCATTGTTTTTTTTACAGTGCCTGGAGCATTCTAGCTTTCAAACACATGAAGAAACACGGCTGATGTAATTCATATTAATCTCACTAACTGTAAAGGCTTTTGTAGAGTTGCATATTACCAACTGACATTGCTGTCAAAATACAGGGAATGAGAGAATCTGTGTATCTTTTTAGTGTGTCACTTTATGTATTCACATGTAGATTGTGAGTCCACTCTAGATTATCTCTGAAAGGTCATGACAACCAGGAGAGGTTCCTGAGGGCTGGAGTAAAGAAAATGTCACTTCAAGATGGACCAGAAGGAAGATCTGAGTAACTACAGGCTGGTCAGCTTTGCCTTGATCCCTGGAAAGTTGATAGAGCAAATCCTTCTGGAAACCATTTCTAAGGGGAAGTTGGTGATCTGGATTACTCATCGTGGATAATGAGGAAATAGTGACTGACCAGTGTAGTAGCCTTCCAAAATAAGAAAACTGGCCTTCTGAATCAGGGAAGAGGAGTGGATATCATTTGATCTCAGTTGTAGAGAGGCTTTTAACACTGTCTTACTGATGAAATAGGGACTACTAGAAGTAACAGTAAGGTGGATTGAAAACTGGCTAAACTGCTGGTCTCCCGTGGTTGTGATTAGCTCAGCTGGATGCCAGTCACTAATTTTGTGCCCCAGGTGACAATATTGGGTCCAGTCCTGTTTAACATCCTCATTAATGACCTGGACAACTGGGGTAAAAGTGCACGTTCAGCATGTAGGCAGATGGTGCAGAACAGGTTGCAGTAGTGGTTGATAGACTAGATGACTGTACTGCCCTTCAGGGGGTCCCTGACAGTCTGGAGCACAGAGCCAACAGGAATCTCCCTTGCAAGTGACCTTTGCAAGTGACCTTTGCAAGTGGTTGTCTGCAGCCTGACTGCTAGCACTTCTCTGATACAGAATATAGTTTCACTCAGATGGAAAGATTCTGCCTTGAGCTTAAGAGAATAAAAACGTAGTCTCCAAGGAAACCTCCAAATGAAGAGGGAGTCCTGTAGAGGTTACTCAGAGGTTGCACATCAGGGATTCTGGGGTGTTCTTTGATACCTTTGATATCTACAGCATTACACAATATTACACATATGTGGAAGGGGTGGGTTGGGAGAGGAGATTTAATGGACCACTGCTGCAGTCTATCCAGTAGAGCCTTTTTCCTCTTCTGGTGTTTGCATTAAAAATTATCACATTTGTTTCCTAATAAAGCTTTCTGTTGAAGTTCAACAGTATTTTTCCATTGTAAGATTTTCAGCAGCAGCATCTTAAGTGCTGGTATGTGACTACATGTGATTTGTGTTCCTGCTTTGTTTTGGGCCAAAGCCAGATTAATCTCCTAAAAGAAAATATTCAAGGCATGGTATGAACTTCAGCAATTCAGTACGTCTGGGCAAGTTCATCCTCAACAGAGCTAAATTAAAAACAAACTGGTTGACTTACTGTGAGTCGGGCTGCAAAAAAGGATGCCTGCAGGCTTAAGAAAGACAAAGTATACATGCCAGCTGGCCAAATAAACCAAATTTTTTTTATATTTTTACAGTTGGGCTTGTGCAAAGAATTATTGCGTTGCTATTTTCCAAGGAATTTATGGAGGTTCTGCAGAACAAGAGGATAGGCTGTTTTGATCTGGACAGACATCCAGATGATTGTGAGTTTCAGATGATCACTTATAATTAAATTTCTAATGCTTTTGAAGAGATTGGTTAATATCTACTTGTAATGCTGATATGCAGGGTAGACAACTCTGAAAATATCAAGTAGAAATTACATGTTAGTATACAGTTAAACTGTGACCAACCCACAAGATTGTACTTTGAAATAAGTGAGACACAGGTTTTGAATCTGTGTGCTCCTATCAATAAGATACTGTAAAGTCTTTTATTTAAGACCTGGTGATGGCTGAATAGAAGAATCTACTGTTTCACAAGTTATTTGTTATTACCTTGTATGTGCAACGTGTTTTATCATGTGCAGTAACATAGCAGTTACATTACTCATAGGACTTGTGGTTCATTTTGCCAAAGACCTCCATGAAGTTTTTACTCCTTTCACTGATGAGTTATGGTTACTTGGAGCAACACAGTTGCTTTAAATTATTGTCTAATTAAAATCCATAAATTCTCCAAAAATACATAATTCTTGTTAAATAACTGATTTTCCATTCTGTGTAGCTCTTGAGTATAAATGAGAGCCACTGTATAAGGTTTTTCAAATGTCATATAATACTATGCACATTTTAATTTAAGAATTTATCTCATGTCATGCAATCCTGCATCATCAAATTTCAAAACCACATCCTTGCCTCAGAACTCCTGTCTAGTACCTCAGTGTCAACTCCCACCTTTAATTGTATGGAAAAGCTGCACTAAAAAGGTCTTTTTCTATAATGTTGCCATGTGGTATATTTGAAAAAGTTTAGCTGATTTCTCCTAATTTCTTATTTTCTTTCTTGCTTCTTTGTCCTTGCACCTTCAGGTATACAATTCCGTCATCTGCTTGTCTTCTTTTGCAGATGCATGTATTCCTCTGATAACCTCTTCTCTCGCCTCTGCACATTCTTGTGGCTGTGTTTCTCATGCTAGAAGCTATCCTAGCTTCTAGCTAGGTGGTTTGAACATATCTGCTTCCAAAGGTGATTCTGCTCTCCTGAAGGTGTGTCATGTTTTCCACACATATTTCTGTTTTATGGCAACAATTCCAATGGCAGCATTGAGGCTGGAATTCTGTCCTTCTTTTCTGGGACTTCTCTTGCAATAAAATGTAAAGAAGCAAGGAGTCGGAAATGGAGGAACTTTTTCCTTTTCCTGTGTATTTCAGAAATGGTTGCTATTAAATCCCCATTTTTAATAAGATACTTTATTTTTCTCTAAATTAGTTGTCTCTGAACACACACAGGAATTTCTGCAGATTTTGGGTTATCCTCTGTAGAGGGTATGCCCTTCTTTTGCTCTGACAGACCATTCAGAATAGAGAAAGATACGGAAATATTATGGTTTTCTCTAACACTGATACATGTAAACTCCTAGTCAATATGATGCAGATAGCCGTGTCATCCTCTAGGTTTATATAATTCCAATTTAAAAAGCCTCCTGTCATGGAAAACAAAAAAGTACATATGCACGATATACATGCCTCCAGCACTGGTCATGGGTAGGATGACAGAAAAATGTGTGTGCATTCTCTTTCTTACCATCGTCCAGGCGGGGCGTCTGGAAATCATCTGCAGGCAAGCCAGCAAAGAAGCAATCAAAAATCAGTGTAGCATACAAAGACTTCTGTTGCTGTGAATCTGCCCATGGCATATCTGTCAGCCTTTTTTTAAGAAAGGAGGAGAAGGATCATTAAAGTAGGTGTAATGTATCCAACGAGTCATGAGTATTACTTTTCAGTATAGTTGGTTTTTATTCTCAGATTTTTGTCTCTTTCCGGCATTCTGGCGTTGAGAAGATTCCTTGATGGGGTGCCCGTGATTCATTGCTTGCATGGTTCAGAGTAAACACACTGGCTTTCCTGAGACAGACTGCCCAGTTTATCTCCACTAGCAAACTGTGGCAGAGGAATACAATGAAGGCAGTTCTGTCACAGGTGGGCTTCTGAGGATGCAGAGAATGCTTTCACTGCTGTCAGCTGCTGTGAACTCTGCTGTCTTGCAGTCAGCTTTATTTTGTTGTTGAAGGTAAATAAAAATTCCACCAAAGTCAGCAAAATGGGAAATGTGCTGAGCTAACAGTCAATCACCTCCTTCGAAGGATGAGTGTTTCCTGCCCAACTTCTGTTCCTGGTGAGCTAGTGTTTTGGAGAGTGGCACGTGCATCTGCCTTCAGTAATTTCTTTGACCTCTTCAGGAGAGTAAGCGTGCCCCCATGTTGCATACTCCTGAGTATATCAAGAGTGTCTTTCTGCTCTCTTCAAACACTTTTGCCCTGTTACATGAAGACTACATCCCTGACCATTCATTCTCAGGGCTATGGGCAGCTGCAGTGCCATAGAATAATTTTGGTAGTGTTTATAATAGCTACCTTCCTTAAGGTGGGAAAGGATGAAAAAAGGCAAAATGCTTTTGGAAATATAAGCCTGTGTGATCTTAAAAGAAGTTGTCTGTTATCTTATAGAAAGAAAGAACTAAGGATAGCACAGATTTACTAGGAAGAAATATTCTAATTGCTTTAGAGGAAATTGTTGCTCTAATTAAAATAAGGCAAAATATGAATATCAGAAGTCAACAGGGATGGAATTGCTGCATAAATAATGCCGTCAATCAGCAGAAACGTGTGAATGGACATCAGAATGCAGTTCTTATGTTCTAAATTAGATTGTGGTGGATGGCACAACCTCTCCATAACCCAAGTCTTTTGTGAAATCATCAGGGAAAAAGTCATAAAGTTAAGGTGGAAACAAAAGAAATCTAATTGTGTTTTTATTACAGATGATCAAACACATAATTTGCAGTGTCCCATTCTCATTGTGTCACAATGAATAATAATTATTGCTATGATCCATTGTTGTCTGTTGTTTGTGTTCTAGTCTAGCTAAAACCTGACATCTCCTTTCTGTAAATTTTCACGTTCAGTCCATTCCAATTACTTGCCTTTAACTATATACTTGTCTGTCTTTTTTTTTTCCCTATTACTGATTGGGTCAGGGAAAGAACATAGGAGCTATAGATAGTTTTTGTCTTTATTTTTGTGGTTGTATTATTTGGACTATTTCTGCTCATATGTGCATGCCTCAATAGCATCTATACCTCGCAGAGATAAGCAGAGTGCAAATAAGGAAATACTCATTTTGATGACCTAAGGAGAGTTTAAAGTATCATGACAATCTCCAGAAATAAATAAAAGATCATTTTAAAAGAAAGTAGTAGGAGAGAAAGCAAGATGAAACTGTCCATTGATTTAAGATCAGAACAGTTTTAAAAGAGCTGAAAATTATTGCAGAGTCTAGAGACTTTAACAAATTTAACCTCAAGCACTTCTATTTATCATTTTTGGCTGGGAAAATTAACTTCATTTCAGAAGAAATGACAGAGTTCTTGATTTATGATAGATTTTGGCTGAGGCCTGAAATAGCTTCTTGTAACTCTTGTAGCAGAAATCTTTTATACTGACCTATGGAAGGTCTGGTCTTCAACAGAAGGTAAGGCAAATTCCTAGCATAGCCATGAAGTCACATCTTAAAAAAAGATTCATCCATCTTGGTGCTCTAACTATTTTTTTTAAAGACATATAATCTTTTGTAATGAAACTGGTGCTAATAAGATGTAAAAAACCCATCCAACCAAACCATCAAGGATTTTGAAAATATTTTAGAGCAACAACTTACTTTTCAAGTTTGGATCTATGCTTCTCAGTATGGCTTAACTGTAGTATTTGCATTTTAGGCAACAATGACTCTGAAGTCAGGCAGTGAGAGTTTGGGAGTTGGAAATTTTGGGCTTGGCTGGGCTTTAGTTTAAGGAAACCTTTACGAACATTGGTCCTTTTGCTCTCCCAAAGATAGATATCAGAGCTTGGAAGGATTTTCAAGTGAGCTCATTTATTTACAATTCTAATTGTCTTGGATGCATGTAGAAAACTGTTGCTGTCCTTAGCATTTGAGTTCACTTGGTTATCCTTTATTCTCTTTCCCTTCCCAGCCACTCTCTCATTGCTTTAGTATTTGAGTATGTGTTAGATTTGTTTTTCAGCAAGAACAAACAACAAAGGAGGATTTTAGAGACTTTGCCCATTCATGTAAGAATACTCTACAGAAAGTCATAGGTCATCAGGAGTTAAGGCTTGAAAGGGATGTCGAGGTCATGAAGAAAACTCTAAATTAGGAACAAATGGTTGAGCAAGGAAAACAGGGCCCATTGCTGAGTAGGGCAGGTGTTCTGTTGCCATTTGAAACATAGAGGGTTGACATACTCAGTTGCTGCTTTGCCTCAGTCTTCACCAACAATGCTTTCTAGGCCACTCTCCTTAAAGAGAAGGAACTACCAGCAGTGGATGTAGATCAGGTCAAGAATTACTTGAAAGAGCTCAACTCATCCAAGCCCAGAAGACTGAGCACACTGCATCCAAAAGTGCTCAGAGAAATTGTCACAGTGAGGCTACTCTCTGTAATCTTTGACATGTTGAGTAGACTGGGAAAAATCCCCAGTGACTGAAGGGTAGCAAACATTGCACTGACTTCAATGCAGACTAAAAGAACAACTACAGAAGTGGCAGACTGATTAACCTCTCTTTGTTCTCTGGAAAAATCATGAAACAAGTCTCCTTGGAATACATTTATACAGAAAGTTCCTACAGAACTTTATTGGGAAAGTCAGCATGGATTTAATAAAGGTATATCATGCTTCACCAATGCGAGTTCCTTCTAGAATAACATCAGTGAACTTGTGGATAAGCAGTGGATGTTGTTTACTTTAACTTCAGCATGGCTTTTGGCACTGTTGTCCACAATATTTCTGTATCTACGTGTTATGAGTTAACCCTGGTCAGCTGCTAACCACCACACAATCCTTCCCCAGCAGGACTGGAGAAAAAACTATCAGGAGCAAAAGTGAAGAAATCAGTCAAGATAAGCAGTTAGGCAAGTGAAGGAAAGAAGTGGATAAAACCCCCCACAAAACAATGGTGCAAAGGCAATCACTCACCATCTCCTACCAGCACACCAGTGTCCACCAAGCCCGTGAGCAACAGCTGCCTTGGGAGACAGTGCCTGGAGAGCAGCTCTACAGAAGATTTAGGGATCTTGGTAGATGCAAACTAAATATAAGATAGCAGTGTGCACTGGAAGCAAAGAAGGCCCAGCACTTACTTGGGTTGTGTTATCAGCCATTAGGTTGAGGGAAGCAACTATTTCCCTCTATTCAGCACTTGTAGCAGCTGTCTCATGACTGAGCAAAATATAGGACCAGATGTTTCAAAGCCGTGTTGCTTAATGGGAGGAAAATACAAGGGGAATAAATGAAAACAATCGAGGTTCAGGAAGAATATAAGGAAAGGGTTTGTTTCACTGTGAATGGTGCTGTGTGGTAGATTAGGCTGCTCAAAGAGGAACAGTCTTCATTTTTGGCTTATTTCAAGACTAGACTGGATTAAGGCCTGACCTGTAGCTGTCCCTGCTTTGACCTGGAAGTTTGACTAGAAACCTGCTGAGATAATTTCCAATTTAAATTACCATATGAGCATACAAATATGGCATACGTTGCAGGGTTAAAATTCACTTTTAGGTCTAAACACCAGGGCAACCACCAGAAGGAGGGATCCTTCCTTTTACTGTACATGTGTAGAAGTGTGCAGCATAATGGGAAACAACCTTCTGGGCTTGGCAAGGTAGTGCCAAGCATATTGCAGTAAGAAAGGGAAGGACAAAGCCAGAGAGCTTTTCTGAACTCTACTTCCAGAAGATGTGACAAGACACAACTGATCAACTGATCTGTGTCACTGTTCACTCTATGAAAAGATGTTCAGTGTAGAGTTTACCTAGAGCTGGGAATGAGGGTAATGGTTTTATCATAATGTGTGTTATGTGAGTGTATGTCTGTTGTCTATGATGATGTATGAATTGGGATATGTTAATAAATCTACTTCTAATGATAGTTTGTAATGAAATGTAATGTGAGAATAATACAGCATGATGGAGCTGACTTTGGATCCCCATCATGATATTAATTGATGGAATTAGCTATGATTTTTCTTTCATTATGAGAAAAATGGTTTGCTGGAGAGTGTGGATATGCTATCAGCTAAGCCAAGCATTGTTTCTTCCAAGAAAGGAAGGGAATTCCAGTAGGGGATTACAAACTACCAGAACAAATAAACTTTGATACAGTTTTAGAATGCCTCCTGAGTTCCATTAGATAGCTACAGACTAACTGTATCATATTTGATATATGTTTGTAGGATTGTACTGAGGCAAAACAACCAGGCATGATGCCTGTTGTGAGCATAAATAAAACATGTACTTGCTGCACAAAAGCAATTGAACATTCAAACGAAAGTCTCTTTATCTACGTTTATTGCTTTTTTTGTGAGAGACAATAAAAAGGTTTTTGTATGTATATTTGTGTTGCCTTGACTTTCTAAATCCAGTCAGTAAGGGATGCATAGCAGGTTGGCTAAAACCCATCTAATAAATTGCTAAGGCTGTATAAAGTAATTTTCTTTAAATGAGGAAGCCAACTAGCCTGATTTTTCAATGTTTTTGTTTTAATCTTTGTGGGAAAAAAAAGGTATGAAATTGAATAAATGACTAGTACCTTGTGTTTCATTTCTAAGCTTCTGGTTATCTTTGTATGAAGGCAAGCAGCTCTGAGGTGTTGCCATTGCAGCAGGCACTGCTGGAGGCAAGGCTGGTCATCACCCTGGGTCAGCTCTCCAGAGCAGAGGTAACAAAGAAAAGACTAATTATGCATCTTGTTATTGAAGTAAAGTGCCCTCAGATTCTACCTTGGGGAGGTTTCTCCTTTACTTCCAAAAGCAAAAAAATGTTGATTTCATTACTGCTCTTGAGGGCTGAACTTTGAATCATTTCACTAGGGAAACTGGAAAATACTGATGGTGAAATAACCAATATTCTGTATTTTATTTTACCTCAATTTTTTTTCTTATTTTGAGAAAAAAAGTGATGAGCTAAACAGATTTCCTGATTATGGGAATTCTTCATTTGGTTGGAGCTGAAGGATGGCATAATTTTGACTTCACATCAGTACTTTCCTTTTAACGTTAGTAATCCATGAAGTTCTTCCTCTGGATCCTAGATAGTAGGACCCTATTAACTATAACAACATAAAAACATATGTGCAAAATTCAAATTTCTGTGGAATAGACTAAGTGAGTTTGTATTAAGTCTTCAGAGAGCAAAAATGTTACTTGTCAGGCTACTGCATGAGGGACTTCAGGAGCTGTACTTTGA
Organism: Xenops minutus; assembly: GCA_035221455.1. NCBI lineage: Eukaryota > Metazoa > Chordata > Aves > Passeriformes > Furnariidae > Xenops > Xenops minutus. Next base: position 79,080,326 of record JAWWEE010000074.1, on the reverse strand, counting down.
TTTTCTCCCAGACTGCCCAGGCTGGCCAAGAGACCTCTACCAGAGCCAACCATGCTATTGCCTGAAGTTCTGGTGCAGGTGCCTGGAGCTTCTTCAGTGCTGAACTAGTCTGACTACCTAAGCTGAATACAAGGGTGCAGCCCTTTCACGCAAGATCCTTGTTTTCAGTGAGATTACTTCGGAGACAGAGGGGGAAATAAGCCAGCCATGAGTCAGTGACTTTCATTTGGCAAACAAAACCATGACCACCTCTCCTGTTTCCACACAGGAGACAACAAATTTACCCACAATGTCTATTTCCGCTTTTTGAGTAATGAAGAAGTGTAGTCTGCATCAGATTGTGGTCTTTCTCCTCTTTGCTGGTTTTACCTGACTATTCTATCTGTTTTCAGTAACATTTTCAGAGCTCTGACTCTGCTCTTAACAGGACTGAAATCTTTTGCAAGCAAAAATGTTAAAATCAACCACTGGCTTCTGGAATAAGTTTCTGCAGAAGAGCATCAGAAGACTAGTTGTTGGTTCTGTTTGGACACACGGGAAAATGAGATGCTTTCTACCTGTGGCTAAAAAACCCAAACCAAACCAACAAAAAAAAAAAAAAAGGCAACCCAAATGAAAATACCCAGTTATAGTGGATTCTATTATCTCAGCTATGGTTTTAATAATATAAGAAGAAGCAATTGGTGATGCCAGAAAATCTCTGGATAGTTTACAGAGAGAAGTACCTTCTTCATGTGTACATATAGTTTGAGAGCTGGAAAAGAAAATTCCAGTATTTAAAATGTATTCTAATTTTATTATGTCTAAATAGAGCAATGTATTTTATTGCTAAATGTAATTGTTAAGGCTCCTATGCCTTCAGATACTTATAACCACTTAATGGTAATAGTTCTGTACAGTCTACAATTCTGTAGGCTTCAACACTGAACAGAGAGAAGTTTTATGTGCATATATTCTTTTTTTTGAAAGTGACATACTTAGTTCCTTGAAATGTGAGAGGTTGGGCTGAAAGCCTGAAGAAAATTACCCTTAAAATTCAGAAGCATTCACATAATCGAAACTTATTTCATATGACTTGGGAAGTTAGGTGTTCTCCATTATTTACAAAAATCTAGGTTTGGAGGTGTTAAACATACTTCTTGTGGTAAAGCATATAATGCTGATTTTTTTCATCTTTAGGATAACAAACAAACATGCTTAATACTTGGAAAAAAAATAATTAAATTGAGTTTTGAGAGGGTAGGAAGGGCTAAATATTTGTGTGTATGTGTGTGTGTGTGTGTGTGTGCGTGTGTATGTATCATAATGAGATGATTACACACCTTTGAAATACAATATTAGCTAAATTCAAAACTTGAGTCTTGGCTCATAATAACCTGAAGACATCCATCAGCCTTGTATGTATTTATTTGGTGTTTATTGTTTTTATTTTCTATGGCAAATGTATTAGTGAATGGCATTTCCCCCTTTCTTATTTTCTCACTATGTTTTTCAGACTCTAATTGAGCCCGTGCTGTTTAAATTAGCATTTTGATCTGTCAATTAAATCATGAGAAACACTTTGCACACTGTTGTAGGATTATCAATGTAAAACTCAAGTTGATCTGTGTAAAATCTTATGTGCAAAACCTGATAAATTAAGTAATGACATTTCCTATCCATTAAAATACAAAAGCTGCACCTGAATGGGAGATGAACACATTCACCATTTATGTTGCTGTGTGATTCTGAAAGCAGTCAGTTTTGCTAATTGACTCAAAGTTTCGAGCTTTAGAAGACCTCTGTTGTTCTTAAGTAGTCCCTCAAGTACTCCATGAAAAGCCTAGAACCTTCAGAGTCCTTGAAATGGCTATCTTAACTTTAGGAGTTCTAATGTGAAAAAGGTCCTCTTGGACATTCAGTCATTATTGTAGTAAAAAGTCAAGTGTGTCATGAAATGCAGCATCTCCTGCAGTTTTTCTTTCCCTTTAGAGGGGCAGTGAACAAATGCAGATATTTAAATAACAGCCCCACCAGAGTCTAATTGCTGCTTGGAGGCCAAGGCTTCAGCTTGTCATGTCTTTTAGGAGTTTTCTGCTACTCAGAATTACTGTTTGAAGACCATTTAATTCATAATCACTTAACTTGGGTTCTAGAGGTAAAACAGAACTCTTTTATCTTTGGTAAGAGAGATTGGCAACTGTGTGCCACCTGAGTCAGGTGCATTTCACAAAACAAATCTTCAGGAAATCTTTGGACACAAACAGCTGTAACAAATCCAGTTGCCTGGGTGCTGACAGCCTGCTGCTTCTTCCATTTCCATGCTAACCATGCATATGATAACACTTCAAAAGACACATCTCACAATTTTGCGCTATCATACTTATGGCAACGAAATGATAGCGACTTTGTACATTCAACTTGTAATATCTTTTTGATTTTCACAATTTTTATTAACTGTAGAGAAACTCGAGAACTGAATAAAGTAAATAACGAAGTACCCGAGAAGGAAAGTTTTTACAGCTGTGGTTTGTGGTGGTCTTATCTTAAGACATCTTCAAAGACAGTTTTTAGGTGATTACTGCAAAGAGAATATTACATTGATGTTTTTGGTATGGATGGCAGACACTAATTCACAGGAATGGGTTGTGGAAATTCCCTCTCATTTGTTTAACAACAATTTACCAGCCAGTTTTCTGTATTAAAATTTTGCGATAAGCCTGCTATTGTGTACTGATCTCAAGCTCTCATTAATTCTCAACAGTCTTTATAATAAGTGTGTTTAGGTTTAGTATTCTGTGTTGTCAGCTGTACTGAACTGACAAATCTGATAGATGTTGTGTCTGTCTTGCTGCAGCCATAGACAGCCACATTGTTTCTATTACTCAAGGGGAGATTGCTCCATCACAACATTTCATTCTGTATGTTCAGTTTTCTCCAGAAAGGGAGAATTTTCCAATATTTAACTCAGCATATCATGTTCCCAGGTAATAACGAGTCCAATTCCATGCCATGCTGCAAACTTATTACAACATAAACTCTGTTTATTGTTTTCAGTTATTTTGCAAATTCTGCATGGAACAGCCTTTTTGCTTGCAAAGTGACTGGAAATCTTTACAATATAATAAAGGGAAATTTAAGTTGAATGTTGCTGTCAAGTGGAGCTTATTGACCGATGCCTTCAGGCCTAGGATGGAAACGGGCACAGGATTCTTGCTTCAGCCATCTGGGTGCTCCTTTTCCATCCTGGGAAAGTAACTTACTTCATCCCTGCACTGATCCTCCTGACTACAAAAGCTCCCCTGTGGTGGCAAAAAATTGCAGTTAATACATTTACTCTCTAAATCAAAGCATTTATTACAAAATGCTGGAGTTACCACTAAAGTTTACATGTACAGATTGGTGTTTTTACTTTTCTCTGGAAGAAGGATGCTTCTCTGCAGGTCTCAGGTGTCAGAGCATGCCTGGGGCCCCTCACTGGGCCTGGGAAGTGGGAGACAGTCTCAAAGGGGGCAAGAGGTTGAGGGCACTTGTTGAGGATCTTCTGCCAAGTAAGGGAATTTTGGGAGACAGTCAAGAGCATGCAGGATCAGAGATGAGGAGAAAGAGGTTAATGAGACCTTCTCTGAGATTCCATAGGCTCAAGAGCCCAGCTTCCCTGATGCACTGAAGGAGGGACTGGCAGAGATTTTGCCAATGTGCTTCCAAATGGAAGCAGAGACTCCTAGGGTCAAGAGCTTGAGGCCCAGATGTTTTTCTTCTTCATCCCATCAGTGGTCCTGTTCATTGGCTTATTTTGATGCCCCCTGTACTCCTACATCATGTCATCTGTTGTCCCCTGTTTCACACCTGAATATATGACCTCTTCTTGAACCACAGGTAGATATGTTTGGTCGTGCAGCCTCAGGCTACCAGACTGACTAAGCAGCCGAAAGGGACAGCGTTATATGAGCTTGAGCATGGCACTACACAAATTAATCTTGCCTTGCAGGAGAAATATCAGGTCATATTTACAGTGACATGTATGAGATATACTGCTTGGGTGTATGCAGCTTTGCTTTGCTGCATCATATAGATGTATTCTTGCTAAAAACCATCAGTTTTTATCACAAATCAGTTTTAAGCACAAATACAGCCTGGGCAGAGAATGTATTAAAAGTAGCACTCAGGAGAAGGACTTGGGTGTGTTGGTGGACAGGAAACTCAACATGAGCCATCAATGTATGCTCACAGCCTAGAAAACCAACTGTGTTGGCTGTGTGGCCAGCAGGTCGAGTAAAGTGATTCTGCCCCTTTCCTCCACTCTGGTGAGAATCCACCTGGACTACTGCATCCAGCTCTGGGGTCCCCAGCACAAGAAGGGTGTGGACCTGTTGGAAAAAGTCCAGAGGAGGGCTACAGAGGTGATCAGAGTGCTGGAGCACCTATTCTGTGAAGACAGGCTGAGAGAGTTGGGGTTGTTCAACCTGGAGAAGAGAAGGCTCCAGGTAGACCATCCTTCCAGTACTTAAAAGGATTAACAAGAAAGCTGGAGAGGGATTTTTTACAAGGGAATGTAGTGATAGAATGAGAGAGAATAGCTTTAAACTGAAAGAATGTGGGTCTAGATTAGCTTTTAGGAAGAA
>JAWWEE010000074.1:78998612-79075622 GCA_035221455.1 Xenops minutus | reverse complement strand
AACATGGGAAACAGTCCAATATTCCAAGTAACAGTCCCCAGATCTGGCAGGTGTTCTTCTCATTTCGCTGACAGCTCAATTCACTCGTGAAAATCCTGGTGTTTGCTGGACTCCCCTCCTACAAAAAGGATCAACAAGAAAGCTGGAGAGGGATTTTTTACAAGGGAATGTAGTGATAGAACGCGAGAGAATAGCTTTAAACTGAAAGAATGTGGGTCTAGATTAGCTTTTAGGAAGAAATTCTTTACTACGAGGATGATGAGGCACTGGAACAGGTTGCCCAGAGAAGCTGTGGATGACCCATCACTGGAAATGTTCAAGGCCAGGTTGGGTGGGACTTTGAGCAACCTGGTCTAGTGTAAGGTGTCTCTGTCCATGGCAAGGAGGTTGGAATTATATGATCTCTAAGATCTCTCCCAACCCAAAACATTCCATGCATTTGATTCCCAAGGATTTTTGTGTATTTTTGTATTTTCATAAAGTTATGTAAGTTGAATAAGTTTTTCTAAGTTTCTCACATTCCAGGTGGTATTTAGAAGCCACTAAGCACTTTCTCACACATTCCTGAACTTTATTATCACATTATCAAGGACATGCTGTTTTGAACACCTGCAAGAACTCCAGCTGAGACAGTAAGATAGCTTGTAGTCAAAACAGGAGAGTCAGCTCAGAGTCCTTGGAGAGGCTCCAAGGGGCAGTTCTGAGGGTGGGCACCAGGGGAAAATGACACTACAGGTTGGCTGTAGATACCACATATGTTAATGACTGAAAGTTACAAAAACTGTAACATCTGGCTGATATGTGTGCACATTGAAAGCTTTCAATGAAAGGCCTACCTTTATCTATCTATCTATCTATCTATCTATCTATCTATCTATTTATCTATCATCTATCTATCATCTATTGCCACTAATGTTGTTTTGAGAGTCTTTTGCTGGAATTTAGGCATCACTTTGAATTCTTGATTGTTTCCAGTTGGACATACTCTGTGAGCATAGGCTAACATCTGCACTTTCTCTCTATGAGAGAGGTAATGGTTCCTGTGTATAATTTTCCAAATTTTCACTTCTCTGTCGCTGGTGATGCTGTTTCTTCTGCTTTTCTGGGACATTATATTCAATCAGAACTATGTAGTGCTGGTGTGAGAGAAGTTTGCAAGCTAGTTGGCAAATATCTATTACAGCTGTATGCTGTGATTCTGTGTGGGGAAGAGAAACTACTAGTGTGAGTGGAATATCTCAAATGCTACATTGGGTTGTGTGTGCAGAGCAGGGGAGGAATCTCTGCTGTGAGAGATTCTTGGTGTATGCCTGAATTGGACTTTAAGCAACCTGATCTAGTTTTTGAAGTTAGCCTCAGAGGAAGGGCTTAAATGACAGCCATAGCTCCCCTTCATCCTAAAACCTTTGTTATTATGTGAAGTAATCCTGTCTAAATACATAAGGCTAAATCCAAAGCAGTTATATGTACACATTCATGTGCCCAGTGTATATGGCTAAAAGATAATGTAGGTGTAGAGAGAATATGTATGACTGAGCATATGCCCAATCAGCTGTGGGGTAACTGGTCAAGGCTGACTAAGACAACTCTGTCAGGGTTTTCAAGAATCTCATTCGAATAGCAAGGAAGGAGGAAGCACTGTGGTTTTCAACAACTTCAGGACCTGCTTTTCTTATCAAGTCTTTTTTTATTCTTTTACACTTGGAGTCCATTCCTGTTATGGAATTCCATAGAAATATAGTCCATAGTCGTTTTTTGCAGTGTGGTGAACACTAGTATGTTTCTGAAGTTCACCCCTTGGTCTTGAAAATTTTACATATTTAAATGTGCATTTTAATTTTGTTCTGTATTTCTCCCAATGCACAAGGGATTTGGTGAATTCAAATGATTAACAAACATTGGCAGTCAGGTCTTTGTTTTTTCAGCTTGCATGCTAAGTATTAGCACTATTCAATTTAAAATGGTTGAGATAATGATCTCTCTCCTTGTAGTGTGTCACTTTATCTAGCCTGTACAGCCTATTTTTCTCTCAGACAGTCAAGTTGCATGCTGTGGGAGTTTTTAATGCAGATAAATAATAAAATCAAAACACTGAGTGATTACTTTGTACCTGTGGCAAATTTAGTTTTGAAAAAATATTCTCAGATTTAAATGGGTAAGTGCAGATTTTTCATGACATTTCTGTTAAAAGTATACATTAACCAGAAAACAGTAGGCTCCATTGCCTTCAAAAGAAAATACACATAACCATTTTGAATTGTACTCAGACTGAACTGTGAAATCAGTTTGATTTTGTTTTATAAAGAAAATAATATTAATTAGTTTAATTATATATTATATTTGAATGTAATTATTTTATATTTGTAGCCACAGTTCAGAAAAATATTTCATTATAGTGAGGCTTTTGCTTTACTGTTCAGAAGATATAATCTCAATATGTTCTTCTAGAACCACTCAAAGGTGCTTAAATTAGTGGTTCCCTTTCCAACATTAATTTTTCCACAGTAAAGTAAGGTAGCATTGGGAATTATTGGTTGAAAAGCCTCTTTCTCTGGAGATCTCTAGTTCAACCTCCTGCTCAGAGCACTCTTTCTACCACCAGCACTACCCTGGGTTAGCTGCACACTCTCCTGTTATCTCAAAAGTGCTAAGGGTGGAGAAGAACATGGGTCTATACATACATCAGTATAATTTTTCAAAGTTTAGATTTCCATTTCAAATTCTAATACAGGTATAGAGAGAGGATTACTGTAAGAGAGTGGAAGATGGTTTCTTTTTAGGCATCTCTGTTTTAACTTCAGGAAAGTTTTACAGTTTTGATGATGGTCTTCTGACAAATTATTCTGGATATGTTCTAAACCCTTTTGAAATCAGCAAGCACTGGGGAAAAAGAGCAGATCTAAATTCAGTCAGCCAACTGCTTTAAGATCAGCAGAAATTTTTCATACAGGTACATTTCTATCACAGAGTGCTGATGTGCTGAAGGTGAAACACCCTGTGGAAATGTGTCAACACTGATAATGTTTTCAAAGAGTATTAAATATCTTTCTGCCTTCTTTCTGGCTGCTTTGGCTGCCAGCCTCTTCACTGCAGAGGAGGTCACCCACAGGCTGCTGTAACACAAGTCTTCCATGGTCCCTTTGGAACCAAATCAACATGAAGTAGTGTTTCACTTCCATGAGATTTTCTTTTAGCTTCTTGGAATTTTGTCCTCTTTGCTGGATGTGTTTGTTTCCAGGTTTGCAGGCAAGCAGCAATTGCTTTCTAGGTCAGGCCTTGATCAGAGCTTACGTGGGCAGATCTACTTTACAATATTGTCAAATCAATAAAAAGGGTGAGAGGAGCTGCATTCCTGTAGTTTGCAGTGTACTACTGCCTCTTCTCAGGCATAGAATAAGCACTGGAAAAATTGTGCAAGATGGGATGCAAAATGAACCTTGAGTATATTAAACCTGGCAGAGCATAGGTGTTATTTTAGACAGAGCACAATTATAAGCCTTTGAAACAGGAGACATTTTTGATCATAAAGAAAAAACTGTGCTTTCAGGTATGTTAGTTAGTAAAAAAGGGGTAAATTAATTTACGAGAGTCTGTAATATTTCAGTGTTACTTATTATGTGTGATTTCTTTCTGGTTTTACCAATGAAAAAAAAGGTTCATTATAGAAGATCTCATTATATATTACTCAACTTCTATAGTTTTAATATTTAGACACCTCTGCAGTGACTTCATTTATATAAAGAACTGGTCTTAAAAGTATGGTTATTCTTAGGGAATAGTTTTTCTTAGTGTCTAATGTGTCTCCTGATTTCCACCTCTTTTCCTGTCACTATTACTCTATTTTGTAGCATCCCATTCTTAATATGTCCTAGTGGTTTTAGTGCATAATTACACATTTTCTCTACTTAAATAATAGTATTTGTTGGCGAATAATCAACTGTTACCATCTCTTTTTAAACCAGAAAATATTAGCAGAGAATGTGAATAGTGGTTTAGAAATTGCCCCTTTTACTCCACTGCAAATGGGGAAATTTTAAGTACATTAAATTAATACAAGTGAAGTTTTTGCAAAGGAAGAGATAAAAGCTTGTTTTGGCAGTAACATGAAAAAGACACATGAAAACAAATTGTGTGACAGCCTGTTATCAGCACGTCAACCCTTGCAAACTGGTTTCTCATATTAGGACAATGTGATTTTCTTGATAGTGTATGTAGATGTAACTTTTCTGTTTTAATTGAAAGCAGGTTTCTTTTAAGTCTTTGGACCCTTGCTTGAAAAATTCCAGTTTATTCCCAGATCTCCCTTTCACAAGAGATTTCTTTGCCAGTTGTCATATCATATTATCTGAAAAAGGGAAACCTCACACCAGAAAGAAACGGAGACTCTGTGGCTGCAGTTACAGGCAGAGATATGGGTTCTTACTGACATCAAAGGATGATAATGACACTCAGAAGGTGTTTGGGAGTAGTCAGCATAGCTTTATGAGGGGGAAATAGTGTCTGACAGCCCTACACAATTTGATGACTGGCTTAGCAGATGAAGGGAGAGCAGTGATGTTGTTTATCTTGAGTTTAGAAAGGCTTTCAGCATTGCCTCCTGTAACATCCCTCTTGAAGTAGCTGATGAGGTATAGCGTAGAGGAATGTATAGTCATTGAAAACTGGCTGGTCTGCTGGGCTCAGACTGTTGTCAGCAGCAGCACAGAGCCCAGCTGGAGGCCAGCTACCAGTGGTGTGCTCCAGGGGCCAATACTGGGTGTGATCATGCTGCCATTGTGAACAACCAGGACTATGGGGCAGTGCACTCTCTGCACATGGATGGATAATGCAGAACCAGGCCAGGGAGGTTCATGAGTAGTCAATAACCTGAATGTGCTGCTTTTCACAGGGACCCCGACAGGCTGGAGCAGGGAGCCAGAAGGAATCTCATATTGCTTAGCAAAGGGCAATGCTGAGTCCTGCACATTGCAAAAATAGCCTCATGAAGTTTAACAACAGGTTAAGGAAGATGATCAACACTGGTCAGACAGATCACAGAATCACAGAACACACTGACTTGGAAGGATCATCGAGCCCAACCCTTAGTCCTGCACAGGGTCATCCCCAAGAGTCACACCATGTGCCCAATGGTATCTGGTATGCTGTGCTCGGTTTTGGGCTCACAGTGCAAGAGGGGCATGGACATACTGTAGCATGTCCAGCAAAGGGTCACAGAGATGATTCAGGAACTGGAGCATATCTTATAATAACAACAAAATAGTATCTGATTTATATAATACTTTTATTTGTTTTGTTTGCTTTTACATATTGATTTTGTTTATTATTTATTTTTATCTATTTGTTTTCTTTCTAATTCCACTTGCAAAATAAATTTTGTTAGGCAAACCAGGAATATATCAAGCCAAAGCAATAGGCATCATTAAAAATAACCATTTTTAACTTATGTTCCTAGTTTGGCTGAGAAGTGTGATATTACCTCTTTTTTTATTATTATTATTTAAAATGGTGAAAGATTTCAATGTTTTGAAAAGTGGAGAGGGCGGGCATGCCTTAAGAATTACCATCACATAATCTGTAAAATCTGAAGTGTATGACACAGTATTTGGTTTTAGAATGAGCTGCTATTACATCAAGATTGAGCACATAATAAAATAATAATGAAAGTATTTCATTTTTGTGACATACAGCTGAAAGATAATTTTAAATCATAAAAATACATTGCTTTCTTTTGATGTCTGTGTTGAAAAAGGGAAAGATGGGGTGGAGTTAGCAAAATAAGAAGTGTAGCAAGCTCTTAAATATACTTTCCCCACTAAGCAAATAAAACCTAAGTTTGTTGTGCCCTAAAGCCAAATGTTAAGCTTTAACTTTGCCCTCAGATGGCAGGTAAAAGGGAGCAGCACACTTTTAAGAAACAGGATCCTACAGGCACAGCTTGAGTTTATCGAAAGTGACTCCTTGGCCTCCCCTGTCTCACCCCAGGTAAACAAATAAAGTGAATCCTAAGGTAAGCAACGTGCTTCTGGCAATGCTCACTGTCTTAGGGTCACACTCCACTGACAAGGTTTGAATGAAAAGGTCCAAACATAAATGATTTATAAACTGTGTGAAGAACCTTGTCCTGAAGAAACAACCTGTTTTGTCCATTTGTAATGAATTGCTGCAGATTGGCCCCTTTACAGCTGAATGTTTACAGAAAGAATTAAGCAAAATTAAAGTGCTATCCAACTTTACTTCATTATGTGCTAGAAAAACCTGACTTTGTATCTATTTGAGTACCCTGCTCTGGTACAAGGTTTGCAGTCTGCCTCTTCTGCATGATAAGCATGCAAAAAACAGATTAAACCCTTGCTTTTCTGGAAACAGAAAACCTCATGATACTTAATACTTGCTTTCTCTCCCTCTCTGTGTGCCTGTGGACTTGGCTGACTGCTCACTTGAAGGTCTATGGAGAAATTGCCATTGTTTTATGGTGATAGTGGGGAGCAGTGATGGATGCAATTGTGCTTCCACCTTCATTTGTGCAAGCACCACTCCTGAATACAGGGTACAAAAGGAGCTGGAAGGAAAGAAGGGATCCTCTCTGAGAGCCCCAGCTAGTCATCATAGTATCAGTATTTGGAAACTGAAGCTGAGCTGTGACATGCCAGCATTTTGAAATCAATTCCTCTCACAGTACACTATTTGTGAATTCTCAGCTTTCTAGTTTCACACAAGTCATTATAGATTTGGTTTTGAGTGAATTGATGACAGATAATCAGGCCTCAGAAAAGCAAGAAAGACCCTGCAGGTCTGTGTTTGATTATGCCTCATCTAAGTGCTAAAATTTTAGCTGAATTGGTTCAGATTTGTGAGAAGGGCACAAATGGAGCAAAGTGAGAAAAAAGTATGAAGCAAAAATACTGATGACAGACAGAAAAGGATCAGAAACACATCAAGAGGATGAGTTTGTGTAAAGGAGACAGCAGAACTCTCTGCCTAGGGCTGTCACTGACTTATGTGTGCAAAACAATGCCTTATATGTTCTTAAATTTCCGGAAAGGTGCGATTTGCTAGTACCTACCATAATCAGCTGTCCAGAAGAAGCCTATGGTTGTTGCCTGAGCCTATCTCATTTTTTCAAGTTTGTTTTGGCCTGGTCTCTCCCATTTTCCTGGAGATAATTACTGAAGTTTGTTGTGCTTCACTTTGTGGACACTGTCTGCTCTGTGTTATTTTTCACCTCTGTCCCAGAGGTGAAAAAGTGAAAGGAGCCTCAAAGGAATGGGGAGATGGAGATCTGTAAATGACAAGTAGAAGCTGTTGCAGAATATGTTGAAATACTGTTTATTTAGTGTATAAATGAAATTAATTTTTCACCCATATATCACTTTGTTCATATAAGATGGTCTGTAGGTTGACCGAGACAGTCTAGTTTAACTGGTACTTTCACTAGAGATTTCCCCCATCTAAGAACTTACTAATAAAACCAAAAAAATTCCTCATATTTTGCCTTTTTTCTGATACCTAAGTTAATAATTTGTTTGAATGATTCGTGTTTTGGAATAAGCTTATCCCTACACACAGAGACTTTATCAAAGTACAACATGTGTATTTGTATTAGTGGGATGATTTACTGGCAGAATTTTCTGTCCAGTGCCAGAGTTATCTATCTCCAGTGATTATTTCTGTCATCACATGCTTTACTTATTTATTTTTTGGCTGACCTTTTGTAGGTATCATCTTTTGTTACTAAGTGTTAGCCAGGAAAATTGTGACTTGTAAACTACACACTCCTTCAGTACTTACAAGCTATCAACTGTTGCTGAAAAACAGAGAAAACGTGAAAGAATGGCCTTGTCAGTAAGGCTTTTATACAGGACTCAAAAAACCTGTTTTATTTTGTGGTTCTGCCACACACTTCTTAGGTGGCCTCTGGAGAACTGTATACGTTCAGAATCCAAGCTGTGTAAACATGATAATGATAATACCTCTACTTTGTATTTACCTCACTCTTGCATTGCAACCTTCTCAGAAAATGCTATAATTTTTACTACACATGCACAATGTGGAACAGCGGTATGTGGGCTCCTTTGGATTCACAGTAACACAAAGAACAGTGGTAGAAGCAACAAATCATCCCTCCCTTTGCATATGCTCAATGGAAAACAACAAATAGGCCTCCTGGGACTTATCCTGTCGATATGGTATCAATGTCTTGTCAAGTTGTACACAGCAGCCATTTCTAATTTCCTACCATTTAAACAGAGATGGGGCTAAGAATGAAAGAAAGACAGTGAAGAAAATTTTTCTTCATCTTCAATCACCCATAAATGTTGGTCTAATAGATCTGTATACGAACTGGCAACTCTTCATCAGGAATAATATACTAGACCAGGATAACACTGTAAATGTGTGGATGAGCGGAAGGTTGAAATGAGTCCCTGGTGCACCAGCTTGGGGAGAGTGTTTACAAGGTTTACATGCATTTCATGAAAATTATGTCCAGTGTTAGAAATAAAAGTTGCAAGAATTACGTAGAGTTCCTCCAGGAAGGAAGTGATCTAATATTGATTACTACTAATTCCAATTGAAGCTTCAAACTGAAACTGAATCACATATGATATTTTTTTCCCTTAGTAAACATGAATAACATTGTCTTTTTGTCACTAGGAACACATAGATTTACACCCAAAATGTAATTCCTGACTTCCTGGGGAAAGCTGTCAAAATTCAAAGAGAAAATAAACTAAATCATTTCACCTTCAAGTTACTTTGAAATATTTAATTTGACTGGTCACATACTCTGTATTGAGCACTGTGAAGAGCTAATTTCCAGAAAAGTAATAAAAAGATTGGACAGTTATACCAGCCCCTATACTACCTAATATTGGGTAGAATATCCTTTCCTGACCCCCAAGGGTGAACAGTTAGCATCTGACATGAAGTAAGATCCCTGCATCCTTTGTTTGGATATTCACAAATACTGGTAATGGTCCCTGGGATTTAGCCCAGTTTCTCCAGAAAGTGAGAAGTCATGCTGTTCTCCCTGAATCTGAAGAAATCCCTATGGCTGTTTGTTTAGCAGCTCATTCAAGGCATTTGCCTGGAGAAATGTATTCCATATACAGGCTGAGCACTGGAAAGTTTCACACACAGATCAATTTTGACAAGAACAGACCAGAAACAAATGCTCAGGTTAGTTTAATATTCCACACTGGCAGCCCACATGGAGAGCTGACAGCCACCTGCCTGGCTTGGACTATCATGAAGTGTCAAACAATTTTCAAAATTTGGCAGCACTTAGTGCAACCGCAATCATTGACAAGACCTGAGCCCTGATGGTTCCTGAAGAAGAGTATCCACACTAAGTCACGGTAGAATGAAGGCTGAAGCACTTTGAAATCTGATTTAAAACTTTCAACCCTTAATGATGCAATATTTAAGACTTCATGTCATTGCAACTGAAGAAAACTGCCACTAACTCTTTATTTCTTGAACTAACTGGAGGGCTCATGGTCTAGCAAAACCATTTGACTCACATGAGATTCTAATTTTCAAAGTGCTTTTTCATTTTTGAGATTTTTTTTTTTTCCACTGAAGAAAATGGTAAAAGGAAAGCAAAGGAGTTGCTGATGCAATTTGTCAAATCATGCACGGATAGCATTGTAATTCCTTGGATTTTTTCTGAGGTCCTCTGAAGGAGAAACCTTGACTAGAGAAATCTAGGGGAGAAATCTAGATTGAGAAATCTTCTGGTATCCATAACAGGAGACAGGAGACAGAGCAAGGAATGACAAAGCACAAGGATTTAAGGAGCAGCCTGAACTTTGGAAGCAGATACTTGCATTGGCAGGTGCTGGAGCATCAAAAACACCTACTGAACCAATGTGAGGAGTCATGTTGCACAGTTTCTCATTTCAGGGGCCATATGGTCTTTGGGACAGAGAAAGGAAGTCGCAGAAGTAGTATAGATAAAAATAAAGGCTAGTCGGTTTTATGCTTTGACATAAACTTTCTGTTCCCATCTAACCTCTCCAAAAAGTCCATTTTTCTACTCAGAATACTTAATGCTAACTTTATTCTGTATTTAACCCCATGTTTCTTCATTCTTTATTTTCATTATTTCCTGTGTTATCACAGTCCTCCTGCTGCTCCCTGATAAGCTACTTTTGTGACTCTTCTTTTTCCAAATCCATCCATCCTTTTGCCTGCCCTGAGCTCCAGCAACCCTATGTGCTATTCCAGGTAAGCCCAGCTTATTGTCTACAATGGATCTTGTACTCAGAATTATTCCCCCAGTCCCTCCCACTACCTCCTCTTGCATGTCGTCATTAATCCTGCTGTACACGATGCTTGACTGAGGCTCGCAATGGGTGAAATTATAGACAGCAGTGAAAACCAAGGCAGCCTGGAGAAATCCCGTTCAAGGTACATCCTTCCGTGTTTCTTTCCTAATCCTAGAAATGTTGCCATCCAGCTGGAGGGTGATGGCTCCACTGGGAGATGCAGTGTGCTGTGCCAATAACTTGGATGTGCTGGAGTCAGAGAGGCTTTCACTGGAAATGATGCTCTTCAGTGTACCTGTAAGTGCTATTACTAAGAGCCTGTCAAAAATAATTTTGATGAAATGACCCTTTGTTAAAGTTAAAATTACTTTAATAAAAATTACAATGCGGGGGAAAAAGCATTTGAGACATTTTCCCAGTTGTGTGAGTGGATTCTTCCTTCCCACTACCTGGCCAGCTTAATCTCCGATTCCAAACAAGTTTGTACTGTGCAAAGTTGCTGCCGTTATTCTACTATTTAATGAAAGCAAATTTCAGTAAGTAAGGCAAAAGTACTGCAACCCTTCAAGAAGAAAAGAATTTTCTTTCTTACAGGTCTCTCAAAGATCATATATAACAATAGTGTCCAGAAGGACCAGCAGTTGTTTACAGCATATTTGATTCAAGATGAAATACTTAAATATACAAAATGGATTAGAATTTTATTTTAATCTTTACTACATTTGTTTTCTTTTCTTTCAAGGGTGTGCTGTCTTTTCAAAAGATTACAGTCCAAGTGAGAATTAAAAAATAATTTATCAGATACATATGACGAAAGGAAGACAATACAACTCAGCCACTTTATTGTATAAATTATCAGCAGAGAGTAGGGGGGAAATGTTAATTTCAGACAAATCATTATCTCAATAAATAGTTATTATTTCTGATCTCTAAGAATTTTTCCTGTATGGTTTTACTATAAGGTAGAAGACACAGCAATTTTATTTTTTTTTAAAGAAAAAGCTCTTTGAGTGCATGAAAAACAGGGAACTACAAGGATTATTTATATTGGATCATCATGCAAATTGTATCCAAGGGATTGCAGCATGCAATGGAAGGGATCTGTTTGTTTTGGTTTGGGTCTTTTTATTGTTTGGTTGGTTTTTTCCAGTTTGTATGCTATCTATGTTCCTTCAAAAGCAAGTAAGTGAATCAGACCCTCCAAGGCAGATCATACTTTCTCTTGGACGTAGTTGAGACTGTTTCTGGAGAGCTCTTGGAGCCCACAGACTGTAGGTAGAGGCAAAAAACTGAAGCCTGCATTTCACAGGAACACTCTAAACACTCTACTTGGAAGAACAGAGAGCAGACAAAATCCACACCTGAGACATGACAGTGAAAACCCCAAGACTAAAGAGGATGGTGCAGTTTTCTGCAGACCAAAAAGTTCTTGATTACACTGAAAGCAAGACTACAATAGATAGCAGGGAAAGTGGTTTATTTAAAAATTCTAGTTTGCGCATTTTTATAGTTTAAGTGCTCTTTTTTCCACCTTTTACATTTTCTGTTGAGAAAGTAAAGTATTCTACATTCTGAGATACAAGATAAAACCTGTGTTCCTTTCTTTTTACTTGCTCTTCCTTACTTTTTTTTTGGTCTCATTTTAAAACATGCCATTCTTACTAAAGTTCTCTGTAAGCTCATTACTGAGATCACCTCAAAACTGTAGTTGTTTCAGAGTACTTTTATAGATGGCATGAGCACTAGCATACAACTATCTCTCTTACTTGTTCTTCAAATAACCCAAGTATAAACAGAATGCATTCACAAAATATATAATAGGACATATATATAAAAAGCAAAAAATGTAAATAAATTACCATGCAGTAAAAAACCTAACCAATTTAAAATTCTTGCTGATTTTGTGCATTTCGGTCAGCTGAGTTATTACAAGGCACATTCTAATTTTCCAGCTCTAGCTGCCTGATTGATCAAGAGGTGTGGATTCTGCAGTGTCTCCGACGTGATACAAGTCTCTGGTGTATTCACTCACTTCATTCCATTATTCAATCACTGATATAGTAACATAATATTACTGTAAGCATTCTATTGCCCTTACTCAGGTACTGTTAGGATTAATGACAAACTGAAAGTGGCTTAGCATCTTTTGTTTGGTTTCTGAATGTGTTCATGTGTGTATAATTCCCATTTGCCAGCCCTGGCAGGTAACTTTGATTGGCATTGGCAAGATAGAAAGTCTTCCATTTGTAGTAAACTGCAGAGATGTTAAAGGTCAAATGAGTGTAGCTTAATAGAGCAGATGGGAATTTGCAGTCAAGTCCAAACACGCGATCATTATATTGGCTGGGATTCTGTATCAAGGACCCTCAGAAAACTCAGACATTTGACATCAGAGACTTGAGGCTTTCAGCCAGCAGTTGGCGTTGTTATTCCAGCTTTCCGTCCTCTCCTGCACAATTCATTCACTCAGCTATGCTTGATCCTGTAGTCCTTCCTTCCTTCCTAAGGTGTCCTCCTGCCTTGCCTTGGCTTGTTCTCTCTCATTGTTGACTCCAGAGCTTCTTGTTTTTTTAATGAAGAGAAAGGATAAGTTTTATATCTTCATTTTTTATGTTTGAATGGACTTTTTCTGACCTGCAAGTTGAACGAAAGATCTGTGAAACAGCTGCCTTAGCTTGGTACAACTTGTTGAATCTTGTACAAGCCTTTCCCTGCTCTATCCTGAGGCACTAAGAACAGAAAAGTGAAGCCACTTTTCATTACAAAGTTTTAGGTTTTAAAACATCTGTTTGTGGACAAAGAATTATTAGGCAACAAAGAAAATAATTCCCAGCAAGATAGACATAGTGGAAACAGACTGTTCTATTGATGCTTGATGTCTATTAAGAGGAACTGACAAAAAAAGTTTCTTCTTATTCATTTTCTGTGACATTGTCCTCTGCTGGCTCCTGGTGATATTAAAAGTTCTGGAACACCAGGCTACAAAGAATTCTTACAGTGCCTGTGATCTGAAATGCTTACAAATGAATCACAGCAAAAGCTTGTTTTAAGTGTAGAAGAAAACATACCTGATAAACATGTCATCAGTTAGAAAATCCTTAGATAAACATATATTTATCATATGTCTCTGTGTGACAGGAAAACTGAGATTAAAATAAAAAAAATAATATGTATAAATATTTATTATTTGTGTCATGTATATGTTTATACAGATACATATTCAATATGCACAGCATTTGAAGACTGAGTGCTTTCAGCCAGTCAAACTGGACAGGTACAAATTAAGCCACGGACCTTCTACAAACTGTATAACCTTCAGATGAAGTGAAACATTTTCTGACATAAGGATTCCAGAATAAGTATCCAGAATGAGCATAGTAAGTATTCCAGAAGGAGCAAACCTGAGTATGCGGTGTACTCCTCTGCTCCATTTGGTGCCATGTAGCTGGTTTTTGGGTTGCACAGAGTTGATTGTGACTGTGGTGAAAGAGAGATGGGACTAAATTAAACAAAATCCCTTTTAGTCACCATCCTTGTGTGGTATTTTTAGAAGGAAATTACACTTGTTGGCATGTGACATGCATGGGGGCACACATTCATAATGTCAGATTGCTTGCAGTCCAGGTGCTATGGTGACTGCCAAGACTGGATTTCCAGTTATAACAAACCTGGCTGGCCTTGATGAATTTCTGCACATCTTTTAATACTACCCCAAGGAACTCCTCTGCAGTTGTCTCCTGTGATTAATGAGTGTAGATAGATAACTTCTGCATGTATGCTGGCTTTTACTTCAGGGAATTCTAATTAGTTAGAAGAACAGGTTCCTCTACTAGGTGCACACAATTATTCTACACATCAATTTTTCTGCCAGAAAAATCTACCTTTATCAACAGAAGTGACCACCATGGCAGCAGAGATTGTTAAAATTATTACAGTCTGCCCTAAGACAAAGACATGAAATGCTATTTTTCCCCCCATAAATTGCTATTTCCAGAATTCATTTTTTTCAGGAGATCCCTAATTAATAAAGTTTTGTTTAATCAGGTTTTTAAGGGTCACTTTTCTTGTTTTTATCCAAAAGAACTGGCTACTGCTGCTGCTGCTGGGAATAAACAATAGCAGTGATGCTGTGTTTGCTCTTTAGTCTGTCTGTTGTAGTCAAAGAAAAGATGTGTTGTCATTCATTGGAAAATTTTAAGTTCATTTTTCTTTGGTGTAGAGTGATGATAAAACTCCTTGAGACAGTACTTCTGGTAGGTCTCTAACTCACAGGAGCTCTTAATTTTTAAGGTTCCTCTACCTCGAAATTACCATTATAAATAAATGGGTCAAGAATATGCAGAATGCAACCTAGATACAGGATTTTTTAAAAATCCTTTCCCCCTACCTTCTGCTAAATTCAGAGAATCTTGAAACTCAGTCTTTGCTGCCATCATACAACAGCTATGTGCTCATTGTGACTCGCATTTCCTATCTGCTGTAAATAATTTTCTTTAGATTGTTTAGTTTACCCTCAAAAAGATATATTCTCTTGTATTTAGTTGCAGTTACCCTAAGTCCTCCTAACCCGGTGGGGTGAAGTTACTGCTCCCCTTCACTATTCCAGATCCCATTCCTTCCTCTTTGGTGAGAGTGTCTCATATGCAGGACGCCTCTTTCTTCCTGGCAGGAGGCAACCCTCAGGAAAATGGGAACAGCTGGCCTCCCAGCACAGCACTTTTTGCCTGAGAGACAGAGGAACCCCTCTGTTGCTCTGTTTGATCCCATTTCAGATGGCCCTATTTTGATACTTAAGGTCCAGATGATGCTGCATGAGCTGGGGTCCTGAGGATACAAGCATTTCTTCTTAGGTTACTGCCCTGTAGAAACAGGCAGTAAAGCAGAGCACATTCAGAGGGCTGCTCAGCAGGTCTGGTGATCACAAATGTCACAAACAGAAATCCCTGCTTTAGCTTTTTGTGGAGAAGGGCCAGTTTTCATGCACCTCTGCTTATCCTAACCACTGGTTTAAAGCCATACTTCAACACATAAAGATTAGAAGATACAGGTCAAATCACTGTAGCAAATCAACACAGTCCTTAAAATCTAGCAGTAGAATTTACTTAATACCAGAGAATTCATGTTTTCCTCACTGAACTGGAGAAGTTATATCTCTCTGACAGGCAGTGCGCCTGAAAGATACATGAGCCTTATTTCCAAAAGCTGCTTGAAAGACCGAGAAATTCCAAGATCATGAGAAACAGTAAAACCTTACATGTCACTGCAAATCCCATCAGTCACAGGTTGTTTTTCCTGTCATCTTGGATGCAAAAGGGATCAGAAGGCTCACAATCCCCTGTTTTCCATAACACTATCACCTGAAGCCTTCTCTGGTCTTGTGCCACATAGGGTTTAAATGACATGAAGTAATTTTAACAAAAATCAGCAAAATTCAAGCCCTCTGTGCTTTGAATATCAAAAGACTGTCACAGATATGATCATTCCCATTTATCATTTTATCACGCTATCACATTCTCCACTTTCACCTTGTACTTCTGAATGATGGCAAATTCTTGTCTCGGTAACTCCAGTTGCAGCATTTATGATTTTTTATTTCATACCTTTGAGTCCTGAGACCTTCAAATATAACTAACTGCATCACTTTTATCTGCTCACTAATAATTCTCTGGCTGACATGTTGTTACAATAGAGTGAAGTTTGAAACCACCCCTGTGGGCTTTAAAGGTTGATCATTCATATGGGGGTGTTGATGAATATAAGTTTTGTCTGCCAAATTTGAAAGTGAAATCTTTTCAGGACCTATGTTGCCACAAGCCCTTTAATATTTTTCATCCCCAGAATCGAACTCATAAACTTGTCAGCCCATCATGAATATTGAAATAAACAAATATAAGTGAGACCATCTGATAAAGCACCCTATTCTCTCCTCCCCACACCCAGCATATGAATACTGCTGTATTAAAACCTGGCATTTCAATCACAGCAGAGGCACACTGCTGATATGAAGGATCACCTAAATGGAGTAAATGTAAATGAACATTTTCTGAGCCAGACATTAAATGTACTATGTGTGCAACTGATTCTTGCCTACGTGTGAGACAAATATAAATACCATTAATCAACATTTGAGGAGAATTTTTCCTTTTTCTCTTAGTCCTTTCCTTCTTTTTAACAGCTGAAAAGGCAGGTGAAAGGGGCAAAACTAGTCTCATTTGCTGATGAGCTATAACTCTACAAATCATCAGGGAAAGAGTCCCGGTGTCTGAGCACTCAAAAAAATAACAGGGGCTACTTCTGACAGCAACACAAAACACCACATTTTTCTCAGTAAATTAACCACAGTAAGCGAAATGATGGCTGAAGACTGCATCTGTGGGAGACAAAAATGACACTTTCCTCAGACCTAAACAACACAGTTTAGACAAGCATGCAAGTTGCCTGCTGGGTTATTGCTTCACAGCCTGTGTGGGTGGTGCGTTGCTTCTCTAGATGAGTTAACTCTGGGCTGGTGTAAAAATGGTCATTGACTTGAAGTGCATTTAGTTACTTTGAAAATACACACAGCAGACACATGGACTAAGGGAGCTGTGGGTGCTAATAGTGCTAGCCTGTACAGTGCTGAATTCCCAGAAGCATTAGGGAAGATTGTTAAAGTTCTTTGAAGGAGGAACGACAGGTAAAAATATAAGCAGCAACATTATCACACTTCTGGGAATCTGTTATCTTGTTGAACACTCACTCTGGTGCAGAGAAGGCTACAGCTGTGCAGGCTGTATTTCTCCATTGTCAATGTGATGGGACCTTAGGTCATGTTGAATGCTAGGCTGCCCAGGCTGTCTTTTTGACCGTGGTGAACATCTTTGAAAGAAGCTTTGAACTCAAATTGCTTTTTCTGTCAGGTTTTCTCTCAGGCTAGTTCAGTGACTATATTGGATGGTGCAAATTCCCACTCTGCTTACCTTCTGCCACCCTTGTGTGCTTTCCTCTCCTCTCCTCTCCTCCACAGCCTGGATGTCCACGGTTCTGTAGAAAGCTCCCAGCTGGCTAGATCTTTTCTGCCCTACCTCCTCCTCTGTCTTGCTGGTCTGGAAACATGTCTCCAAAGCACAGCTGCTCCCATGAGCTGCTGCTCCAGGGGGCGCCACAGAGCATTCTTCATAGCAGCTTGAAGAAAGAAATCACTTGTGTCCCTGCAGAAGAAACACAACCCAAAGCAACTTTGAGTACAGACATTTATTACATCATTCATCTAGAGTAATGGTGGCTATGTTCCTTCATGAACTGAAATTCAGAGCTTGTGACCTCGTTAGTCATGTACCAGGAAGCTGGATATGAAAATAATCAATTTGTTATGCTATTCTGTAGCTCTCTTTGCTCTTTCAGAAGTGCTGCATACCAGTAAAAGGTTACTTCTTCAATATTCTCCGATGACCAAAAAAATATATGCTTTCCTCATCCAGATTAATAACCTACAGATACTGTATATGGTATTAAACTCTATCTATGGAAAAATTAGGATGGTAGAGCTGCTAGTAGCTCTTACACTCATACAGGAAAACATCTCATGACACCCTCATGTCCTTACATGTGACTATGCCAACTAACTTGCAGCTAATTTAGTAGAAAAACAAATCAAGAAAAGCTTAAATAAGGAGATTCTCTGGTGACATCAAATTCCTGCCCACAAAATATTGCTTCCTTAAGTGCAGTTTGAAACCAAATGTAAGCATTTTTAAATGAAGCAGCTAATTAACTGCTCCAGTGGAGGATAATAGGTGGAAGCAATCAGAGATTTAAGCAAAGCCAGTGTGCTCTCTAGCATAATAGAAAAAGGCAATGTATTAAGAATGCATCAGTATTTCAGAGTCCCTAAGCAAAAGATATCTTAGTTTTAAGATAAGAAATATTAGACAATCAAGTCAACAATTTCCAGTAACCATTAGCTTTCAAAGAGCCTCACAGATGTTCTCTCTAGATTCCTCATTCTGAATCAGCTCCTCACCTATTTTTTCTTCAACTAGTGGCAGTCTGTTTGTTGCAAAGATAATGAAAGCAAGAACATCCTAGAAATCATGTGCTGGTTCTTACCCTTTGCTAATGAATTCTTGTTTGATTGACTATTTACAAGTGTCAAATTAATTCCTCTGCTTGGAGGCTTATATTGACTTAAAATACCTCAGAGATCAAATGTGCAACTTCTCTTTGATTTGTTTATTACACCCAACAGTATAAAATCTAATCGCATAGAAAAGTTTCAATGTCAGCTCTGGTGCAGTGAATTAAACAAATGACTTGCAAGATTACAGTATTTAGTAGTGATCACAGCACTGCCAATTTTCAACATCCTCTGTCAGGAAACTAATTTTAAAAAAGTAGGTTTTCTGTCTTGGTCATACTGCAGCGTCCTTTTCCTAAGACATACTTCCAAGAAGTTAGAGCACATGAACAATGAGTAAAATTTGTGTAGAGTATCTGAAAGTGTTTTTCATATCAAACTATAGAAACAAATATTTTCAATAGTTAAAGCAACCAGGGGTGATGTTTGCAACTGAAAGAAAAAGGTCCTGTGTTCTGCAATTTCCCAGTCATGGTTTTCCTGAATAGGAAGCAGTAGACTGGTCAAAGAGTAAGAAAGGCAAAGTAAGACGTAAAGCATCAGACACATTTACCCCCTTAAAATTCCTGGATAAAGAGAAAGATTATCATATTCTCACTGAAGAGAAGGGCTCATCCAAAATTAAATTAGTCAGATCAGTGAAGCAAAATCAGTATGCTGTTGAAACACAAGGCTCAGAAGAGAATTCAACTTCAGTTGAAGTTCCAGCCCAGGTTTTTCTCCAGGTGGTTTGCAGTGGCATGTCCATAATGCAACAACACTAGGTAGCTCAAGACAATTCTTTGTCCATTTAGGGAAGATACTTAACACAAAATGTTTAAATTAAATAAATACCTTTTCCTCATCTCAAATGCTTCTTCAGTGATGTATGCATTTGGTTCTAATACACATTTTTTCTTTATAGAATTACACTAAATAAAAATATTTCCTATCTTGGTACTACAGGTGTCACAATATAAGTTGGGATGGAAAATGACAGAATAAATTATATTTACTACATAAATTCTGTTACTACATAAAATTCTATTAAATAATGCAGTTTTTACTGGGTTAAAAAGTAATACAATTGTCACCCATTATGAAGAGCTTTCCAAGTTTTGCAGTGCTAATCCTTCAGTAGTTAAAGTTCTCTTGTATAGAGTTACTGTCAAAGTGAATAGGAATACACACCAGAAAGGGGTCACTTTGCTTGCTGAGCCTATTTTCCTTCTGTTCCAGAGAGCCAAACTGCCTGATATTCTTCATATACTGATAGAAACTCTACTTTTTAGCATCAGTTATGTGTTTTCTCCCTTGTGTCACTCAAAGAGGTGTTCCAGAACTCATTCAAGTAGAACTAAACCTCTATATTCAAGCACACCTTTACAGAGAACCCTTTGTTCCTGTGCCAAAACTGTCCTTTAACTTAAGTATTTTTTTTCTCTCAGAGTTCATGCTTCTGATGACGTGTTTATAGACAGTAGTCATAGCTCTTCTCATTCTCACAACTGCTTTAAATTTTGCAAACACAATAAATGAGAAGATCAGCTCTTTAGAAGAATACGTTGAATTCAGTAGTAATGCCAAGCAAATTTTTGAGACACTTGATCCTTTAATGCATCAAACATTCATATTGTGGAAAATACAGAACTATATTTGCTCTTAACACTTGCAAATCCAAGATATGGTAAAACTATGTACATAGGAAGAAGTTATTGGGGACACTGTTGTGATGGTGAGGTGTGTAGGAAAATATATTGGGCATTACACATAAACTTGGATTATTGGGAAATTTGTTCTATTGAGAGAAGAAATTTTGGCAGAGACTACCAGACTACTATCAGAGCTTCTAGTACTCATGCCTTGACAAATTCACTGAACAGAGATGTCACCAGATAAAGGGGAGAAAGCTCAGTACTCCAGACCCTATCATGTCTTCAAATTTTTCTGTTTGTCCTTTGTTACGTTACCTTTCAAAAGCACTTAGGAAAAGTCACTGTAGAGCTATTTTCAGGTGTGATTATCACTAGTACCTAGTGGCTATATGTATCTGTGCCCATGACTAGATAAATTGTGTGGTTTATGTCTACAGGTACAAAATTTACCAGAAAATAAAACATCGGTTTAATGCAAATTAGGGTCAGAAGTAAAATATTTCCAGATACTTTTGTTGACTTCAGTGGGCTTTGGATCTCACTTTAAGCATTTTTAATTTTCTGGATCAGCTCTTGTAGTGTTTCTGGGTGACAAGCTACATTTCTATAAACAGGAAAGGTAACAGTTCTTGAACTTTTAGTATAATGAAAGATAATATTGATAATTTTATTGAAAAACACTGTTGATTTAAATTTCACCTTTAAAGGTCATGTCTGATAGGCAGATGAGATCAGAAATCAGAGCATTTGAGTTTTGCTGGGCACATCAGGTACTGAAAGTACTAACAGATATGCCTTTTAATAAAGGCTGTTTTAAAAGTGGCAATGCTGTCAGTTGTGCCTTGTTAGTTCCCTGGAGTATTAAGCATTCCTGAATGGCTGCAGTTCTTCTCAAAGCAACTTAGGTCATTTTTAGGTAAATAAGTACTAGTATCCGTCAGAAGACACAGGCTGAACGTATTTTTAGACATCACTTTATTTGTGTGAAAATCACCCTGGTGTATATATTGTGTGTTATCAGGTATTGCAAAAGGAATTTGTGGTGGTGTTTGGCTAAATTTGATTAATACCTGTTACAAAACTCATAGTTTTGTTCAAAAGAGACTACTGAAAATGCAATCCAAGATATACTATAGTTGAAATTATATTTGTCATGGTTTTTATCCTGCAGTAGCAGGCTGGAACACAAGAAGTTAAAAACTAAAGATTTTGCTATTCAGAATCCTCAAAACACATGAAACCACATTTTTCCTTTCCTTCAACCAAAGCATGAACAATTAGGCAGTGCGTTATAGGCAGCTCTGTTCTTCAAGGGAAAATTACCTTATTTTGTGAGATTTTGTACTGAAGTTATATAAAGCACTCATTTATTGCAGGCATTTTCCTCTCTGATTTAATAAGACAGCAAGTCTGAGCCATAGTGAGACAATTAGAAAAACAGAGAGAGATATGTGAAGAATTTTGAAGGCCATTCCCAGCCTTGGGCTCCTTCCAGTCATCTCCAGTGCTCATTTTATTTTCCCAGACAGTGCCTGTGGCCTGCAGTGATCAGGCACATTTCGCAGAATCACAGATGTTGTATGGCTGTAAGGGACCATGGGAAGTGCCTCATTCAATTTCTTGTTTGCAGCAAGCCTACTGCCGACATGAGGTCTGGTCAGCCACGGCTTTGTCCAGATGAATCTTGAAAAACTCCAAGGAGATTTTCCATATCACACTTTGTTGAATGATGTACAGAGGATTGAGGTAATGCTATGTTGCCTCATATGGTTTTCAGATTTTAAGTACTTGATTTTTCAGACTAAATGCTGTGCAAAGTTTAGATTTTTTGATTTCTCAGATTTTGGAGCTCTAATTTTAAAAAAGAAATTACATCTTCACTGATGCATTAAAAGAGTTCTTTCAAAGGAAGTGCAAAGTGAATATCTGCTTTTAAAGCCCAATAATTGCTTTTGATCATTTATGAAAGCAGATGCACCCATATGGATAAAAGAACTTGAAATAATAAGAAAGCAGTTTCAAAATGAGTTATAAAGGAAGTTAACTGGTTAAAATAATTACAAGTGATGATTTGTAAGACTACTGTGAACTGATACTTGTGTGCTTAAATAAGATGATGGCCTGTTGTGTCATGGTCATAATGACTTATAAAACTACCACTCTCTTCTGATACCTTTAGCTTTTTGCTTTGAACAGTTACTTAACTTCACATTTCTTTCCCACATGATTTAACTATTTGAACCAAATATAACTGTATGACCAGAGTAGTACAGAATAAATCAGCATAGCAACTTTACATTCTGTGTTTGAGCTCATGTACATTTTCGGGGCACGTGAATGTAAAAGACTGTTGGGTTTAGTCCCCTCTTTGGAGAAGAACGTTTTGTCTGCCTTGGTTGGTGTTCAGGTTTCCACTGAAAACCACCACTTCAGCCTAAACTCAGCAGTAGTTTTGTGTTTTTGCACTTCAGTAGCTGCAGTGCTGAAAGAAGAAACCTGCAGCAAAAGTGACAGCAAATCGAAATTAGAAGTATAATTGAAATAAATTCTTAATTTATTACCAGCTCTTGTTTTATTACCAGTTCAGCTATGACCTGAGTGAAGTCTAGGCTACTGGTGCCTAAAAAGCAAGGAACTGCTCAATTTTAAAGGCTGGTCTTCAAAACAGTCTAATTGTCTTCGGACTGTGACTATCCTGAGCCACTTTATTGTGTTTATCATTTCGAATTCTCTGGGACTTGCTGTAATATAATGTGCTAATAAAAATATACATAACAGATTAGTTTTCCAAAGTGATTAAAAATTTAGCTACCTCAGGCAGGCCTGAGGTATTCAGCTCTGCGTCTTTTGAGCATCAGTCTGATTCTTATGCAAAAAGTGTTTTTCAAGTCTAGAGAAAAACCACCCTCAGTTTTGTGCATTAAACAATCATACCACATTTCACAAAAACACTTCCACTTGTAGATATTGTTTGGAAAAAGACTTAATGCTTTGAAGCTTCAAACTGCACACATTTTGATTAGCTTGAACTTATTTTATCTTCTGTCTAACTGAATAGTCTTTTATTTTTGAGAACTGAAAACCTGCTACATAGTTGCTCAGCCAGAAATGTACTTTATGCAGCAAAATTTTTGTCAGCATGGCTTCGTTACCATCTTGTTATACATGTGCAAAACCCATGCAGATTGCAGGTGTGTGTGAAGCTATTTGTCACATCCTATGATAACATGAATATAATATATATATATATCCCATATTGACCAGAGTACATGAAATGGCTGCCACTTGTCATTATGTGCCAAATGCCTCCAGTTATTGTGGTGAGTTGATCCTGACTGGACAACAGGTGCCCACCAAAGCTGCTTTATCTCTCCTCACCTCAGCCGGACAAAGGAGAGAAAATATAATGAAAGGGTTGTGCATTGAGATAAGGATAATAACGGGGAGAGGTAACAGGCAAAACATGGACTCAGCACGACTACAGAGAAGAGCAGAATGACTGTGAGAAATTTAGTTTGTTGTAATTGTGGTGAAGGAATAAGAGATGGATTTTGTGTAAATTGACCAATTTTATGAGTGTGGTCATGACGTTATTTTGATTTTAGTGTGGGGATTTTTTTTTTTTTAATGTAAATTAAACTTGTGAAGATTGTTAGGATTGTATGATGAACATACATGTTTTAATAATAAGCTTAAATATGTGATTCCCAGAGATAAAGTGTGGAATGTACTGGACTTGCATGGAAAGGTTTTGGTTGCCAGGGTGCTACAGGGGTGAGTTCTGTGAGAAGCTGCCAGAAGATTCATCTGTCTCCAAAAGAGCAAATGCCAGCCAGCTCCAAAATGGACCTGTCACTGGCCAAGGCCAAGCCAACCCAAGATGGTGATAGCAGCTCTGGAATAACATGTTCAAGAAGCTGGGAAACAACTGCTGTGCAACAGAAGCCAGTGGAGATGGGTGAGAATGTGTGAGAGAAATGACTGTGCAAACACCAAGGTCAGTGAAGAAGGAGGGGGAGGAAGTGCTTCAGGTGCCAGAGCAGAGCAGATTCCCCTGCAGCCTGTGGTGAAGACCACAAAACTTTTTGTTTCAGCTACTTCTATCTGCAGATTTCTCTGCCATATGTTGAAAGCAGGGATTTTACACTTGAAAAGCCTCTAAAGGCCTGAACTAGCATTAGGCTATGTTCAGTTGGCTATATCTTAGACTGTGTGCTTGTAATGGTTAACAATGTAAAAATTGGAGTATATTAATGATTTATTATAATTTATCCGAATTATATTGGAAAACTACATGAATAGAAGTTAAAATGTCACTGTATTGCTTTCACAATTTTCCACTTCTCTGTAAGAGCCAAGAAATTGGATATTTGATATTTGAAGGTTCAGTTTCAATTTTCAACTTCAGTTTTAAACTGAAATTTGATATTTGTTAAAATAAGGATTCCTTACTCTCCTCCAGTGTACCACATTTTCTTTCCTGAAACTGACACTCTATTCTAAGGATGACTGATCTAGTCTCAGGAAAACATGTGGAAATATTTTGGACACCCATTCACAAAGCCAAAGACACATATCAGTGTGTTTTTCTTCAATAATTGTGCCATTCTGCAGAATCCTTTCTGTTTCTAGATCCATTATTTATTCCGATTATTGCTTCTTTCTCTTGTCTGTCACCTAAACTCATCTCTGGTTGCACTCTTTGTTTTTCCACACTGCTGCTCTCTTTATAACTTTTAAGATAAAGGTCACAAGAGCTAGACTATTTTCTACTGTCTGAAAAGCACCAGCTTCTTAAAGCTTTCCAATTTTCTGAGCTTCTCCATATTTTTCACTCCATTAATTATAATGTAACTTTCAGAAGTTTCCAAATAAAAAAAAAAAAAAAGTGTTCTTCTGAGGTTTTCTGAGATGAGTATGGTTCAGTCAGGGTGTTGAGTGTAACAAAGTCATCTGCATAATGTGGCATGTGGGATCATTATATGAACACAACATCTGTGATATGACTGAGTACAAGCCAGCTTCTATGGTACAAAACAAAGAACAGTAACATTTGAACACAGAAGAGTCTTTCTTAATTGTCAAAATTAATGCAGCTTTTATTTTACAGGTAAAAGCATGTTAGACAGATGTTAATTTAAAAAATCTGGAATATTTCTTAAAACATTGCTGCTGCCTTATTGATGTTTCAGTGTCAGTAATTCTGTATGGTATGTCAGTGTTGCTCTGGCTTTGGATTTTACTGGCAAGCTCGTAGTACTCAAGTGCCTGTTGAAAAATATCTGTTTTCTAGATTGTCTTCTTGTTGTCAACTTTATTATGCCATCCCAATTCTCAGATCTTATGATACATGTTTTGTGTGCTAACAGCAAATATAAATACAAGCTAAAAGCCACATTGCAGCTATTGATGAAATAAATGCATACTCTATCATGTCTGTCAATGTCCGCTATGAATATGCTCCAATATGAATATTCAGGTTTGAGGGTAAGGGGTAAACTGAACAAAATAGGCAAAATCACTTTGACAGGAAATAATTTCTACAAATTTTCTCTTGTCTACTGAGCCAGTCACCTCATCACAGAAGGTTGGTTGGTCAGGCATTTCTCCTTCACAAATCTATGCTGTCTAATCCCAGTTACTGACTTGTGCTTCTACCCAGTTCAGCACTGGGCATTCCTAGAACTTCCTAGTTTTCCCTTTGCTGCTGATATTCCAGTGAAAGCCCTAATCTTCTGTCCCCAGTCATGGCTCTCTCTGTTCCAGTTGCTCTCTGCTACAAAGGGCAACCCCTCCTCTCAGAGGGTCTGTATCCTTCCTAGGGAGCATGATGAGGCTACCCCACATTCCTCGGCAAAACACAACTTCAAGATTAGTAAGCCAGTCTAAAATGCAACCACGATGTACAAGATTTCAGTATGTGAAGGACAGCTTAGCTGCATCCATTGCACAGCCTTTGAATATGTCCCTGCCTTTAGAATAAAAACAGCTGTGTGCCCGCACAGCTTTCCCCTGCGTTACCTACCTGGGGAAAGGTTAGTGACAGCAAAACTGAGTAGCATCTAAGTGTTTTTTCTATATTCATAATAGGTATACAAGACTTTGACAAAGAATTGTCAATATAATACTCTTTTAGATCTTGCACTGAAAAGAAACAAACAAGCCACAGTCAGAGAAATCTGACTCAGCATCAGGAGTAGATAAAAAAGACAAAGTCTTTGCTGCTACTCTGGTTTTGCTGCCATTCTTTTAATTTCTTTTGCTACCCTTTCCTCCCCCAACTGTTGGTAGAACAATAAAGCATAGGTATGAGTAAATTATGCATAAACTCCTGTAGAAATATTCTTTTATTTCCATACTTGAATTATTTATATGCACTTGTATGAAAATGTGTTTTTCAGTCTTGAATAAAAGAAACTCACATTCTCCCAGCTTTTGAATCAGGTATGATCTGCACAGAACACAGTTGCACAGTTGCACAGTTCTCTGACACAGCATAAGAAAGCAGAATAATCTGGAGGTGTTAAGTAGAAAAATCTTGGGAAAAAAAATGCTGTTTGAAAGCCAAGAAGGGTGATTTTTATGTTACAGTGTCTCTTTCCTGTACCTATATAGTTAATATAAACATTAACAACTAAAAATGTTTTAATGTGCCTTTCACATGCAGAAGCTGTGATCTCTGGTAATGTTTTGTTATGAGACTTATAAAGAACTATTTTAGAAATGTCTTTAGTAGGACCCACTTTATTTAATTTTCTGGGAAATTAAGGTTTTTTTCTACCTCTTTCTATTGGGACTGGCTGGGTCTTGGTGTGTGGTGAGCAATTGCAGAGTGAATCACTTGCTTTGTGTATTCTAACCTTATGCAGTATTATTATTTTTCCTCTTACTTTTCTATCCTATTAAATTGTCTTTATCTCAAGCCACAAATTTTACTCTATTTCCCCAATTATCTCTCCCATTCCCCTGAGCAAGGGGATGGGAGGGAGTGAGATGAAGGCAGAGAGACAGAGTGGCTGTGTGATGTTTGTGTGCCTACTGGTTTAAACCACAATGGTCCTTTTTAGAATTCAACATGAGGCAAGAACAGTTGAGATAATGACAGATCTGACAAGAGCATGTTAAACCAAATTTGTTATAAGCATTCATGATATCAGTTTAGTAATTTCTGGTCACCATATTGATCAAGTTGTGCTTGTTCTCAGGGTTGTGTTATGTAGCACCTTGCTTGCAGTGTATGTTCCCTGCTGTGGTGTTTATCACATCTCCCTCTGGGTTAAGGTTGTCACCTTGTTGTGCTCTGTAACACTGGGTCATGTTCTAATAAATTAGAGGTGGTGGGAGATTATCTGATGTGTGCACTTGGCATCACCTTCATCCACCTGTCGGGAATTACTGCTGATTACACTGTTATCTTTTCTCCCTGAAGAGCCCATCTGTGGGGGAAACGCCTTCATCCGTCTTCCCTTCCAGGATGATTACAATAGTTCTTGAGAATTTTGAATATCCTTGGGATGGTCAAACAAGCATGTTCCTGTTGCCGTGCCTCCTGAACCTGTTTCGGGTCTTGTTTAGGTTTAAACAGCTCTTTAGGAGCATCACCCAGCAATTTGCCCTGAGGTTGGATAGCTGTGATTGGCAGGGTGAGGGATAACATGGGGAGGTGCTTAGGCCAGTGGGTATCTCTAATGTTTTGGAATTTCACCCATGAAAAAGTGCAGAATCCAGAAAAAGAAGAAGATATTTGGAAAACAATCCTGTCACGTTGGCAATTCCAGAGAGACACAAGTCACTGCAATGTGCAGGTCAGACCCAGGCCTATCAAGCCCTGTTAAACACTATCAGTACCCTCAAGGAGAAAACAGAAAGTCTCTGTCTCTGACAACAAAATGAGGGGCACTGCAGCTACTCCAGCCACAGCACCAGTCACTGTGGCTACTCCAACACTCATGACAAGCACCGTGGCTACTCCAGTACCCACAAGGGGCACTGGCTGCACCAACCCTCGTGACAGGCTGACCTGAAGAACCAACCTGTGCTGGTACACAGCCAGCACACAGAAAAAGAACTACTGGAAGTGAAAGTCAGCTTGTTTAGAAGTGGGCAGGGCAGATTACTGCAAAGCAGGGCCTTCACACGAACAGGAGGAGGAAGAGGTAAAACTCATAAAAGAGGCAATAATGCCAGATCCCCATCCCTGAGTAATATGTGAGGTATGCAAAAAAATTTCAGCTGTCTTCCAAGCAAGCACATTGTAGTAATCCCAACAGCCTGAAATTAGAGGGTAAGGAACACAAAAAGCTGGGATTCCTTTCTAAGGAAGGGGTCATTGACAAAGAAATTAGAGAAGGGGCACAAGCCCGCAGTGTCTGTAGGTGACTTGTGCCAGGCATGAAGGAAAGGCAGTCGTGCAAGAAACATGTTCTACATGACCCCAGCAAGTAGAACACCATGGAGAAATGTATCCAGTACCTGAGGAAATTAGCCATACTGGAGGGGATTTATGATGACCTGGACAACAAAGAGTTACCCAAAGTTCCAGATGAAGTCAGGTGCATGCAACCCACATGATGGAAGTTTGTCCAGAGTGCCAATTCACTGGCAGCAATGACCTGGAAAGATTAAGAGAGACAAATGGTGGATGAATTGACTGGCCAACTCCAGCAGTATGAAGAGTGTCTTTCTAACTCATTTTGACTGGGGAGAAACTTGTCCAGCAACTCAAAAGGGGTAGATCCTACTCCTCACCTGTATGGACTAGTATCTGTGCTGTTGAAAGTACACATTCCCTTGCTCAAGAAACAGCATGTAGTGTGCACACACCACGGGCCACCCTGTGGCTTTACCTGCGTGACCATGGAGAGGACATGAGTAAGTGGGATGGAAAATCTACCTGGACCCTAGAGGCACAGGTACATGAATTGCAAGGAACTGTGGCTCAGTATACTGAGCTGATATTAGAGTTTGCTGTTATATCAGCTTTTGTGTCACTGATACTGAATTATTTTTATAATAATTATTATTAATAATATAGCATAACAACATAAATCTTAGCAAAATAATCAGAATTCCACAGGAACATTTTTTCTCACAGTCACTTTGCTGCACATTTTTGAGAAGCGTAGTTTCAAACAGTCTTGTAGAAATCTGATTCCCTATAATTTTAAGTAAAACCTGTCAAAGAGTTTTTAGCAAACTTCAAATTTAAAAAAAGAGACACAAAAATCTAGTGTCCCTACCATATCTCTTCTACTGAATTCCCCAGCAACTGAGGATGTGAATACTTCAACAGTATTTTAAAAACATATAATTTTAAATAATTTTGCTTATACACGTGTTCACTTGTATCTACACTTTGGGAAGCTCAGTCCAAAACAACATTTAAATACAGTACATGGTCTGAGACAACACTGAAAGCAGGTGTATGTTCTCATATTTAGTTATGGTACATAAAAAAAATATTTTAAGAAGCATAAGATAAATTGAATTTAATATCAGCCTTTAATATGACTAAGTTTGTGCCTATTTAGTTAGTGAACTGTATATTTAATTAGTTAAAACAAATTCCAGATTTGAAACATGCATCACTTTTTTTCTGATAGTGACAGAACACTAGATATATCAAAGGTACTTGCCAAGAATCAGGGGTGCAGCATGCTAAAGATTAACCTGGAAGCTCATCCTGAGCAAAAATCTAATGGATTTATCTTTATATAAGATACATAATCAAAGATGTCTGTAACACATTAGTCTTGAAAAATACATCCATTTTATTTCAGGTTGATTTTTAAGACTGAATTTGTGTGTCCAACTTGGCAGACATTTATTGTCTTTTTAAAAACATATTTTACAGGGAAATATACAGTACCTTTTCCTTTCTTTCAATAATTTCAAAACAAATTTGCAGAATACCCAATAAAAATATCAAGTCATGCCTAAAATGTGGTCAGCTGTTTTTTCTTCTCCTGCTTTAAAAACCACAGTGACCTAGTTCACAGGCAACACACAAAATGGGCTCAGCTTCTGGAACGAAAAAGTCAAGACTTGGATTGCAAAGATGGACTTCAGCTAGATCTGCACTGTGCAGTGCTGCCAGTAGAGAAAATCACACCTTTTCCCTCAACTTTCCCATTAGGAAAATTGTGATCCCACTGGGCCTTTCTTAAAACCCATCCTTCTATTCTTCCCTGGGACACCAGAGATTTAAAGACACAAAGATCTGTCCTTCATAGAATTTCTACCTTTTTAAGAAGAGAAAGGAACTTACTAAGGAGAGTACCAAATTTGCAGGTATTTTGTTTGAACATGGTTATTTACATAAGACTCACTTCTTGGCTTAAACCAGACTTTTAATTCTGTTCTACCGGCTTTGATTAGATTAATACAGATGTAAATTTCAGTTTCTCTCTTTGAAGGACATCTTGTAATAAGATTATCCCTAAACTGATCTTTGCTATCTGTCTGCCCGTGTTAGCTTCTTACTGGCAGGTGCCAAATAAATGCATGCATTATCTTTTGAATTTGTGTCAATGTGCATGCCTGAACACTGTTTGCCTAATAATCATAATTTTGTTCTCCAAGTGGTAGCCTTTTCCACTGTTTAGCAGTTAGTCTTTTCTTAATATTCACTATTACACTGGGTTTGATTTTTTTTTTTTTTAAAGAAAAATGATAACAACTGAGAGCTGGGATGAAATGCCCATATTTTGATAACAATTCTTATCTTTATGAATTCAAAGAAAAAGAACAGCATTTCAAAATAAAATAAAATAAAAAATTGGCTTTAAAAAATGCATGGTAGAGAAGTAATAACAAGCCATCACTGCCCAGGTTAGAAGAAACCATTTTTCCTGCCAATATTGATTGTGGTCCTATGTGGTTCAGTCTCTGCTTCCCATCTCTCATCTTAAAGGAGCTCACGATTCAAATTGTGGCAGACCTAGAAAGGCTTTGGACATTGAAATCTCACCTTTGGATATTTCCTCAAAGGAAATAAATAAATAAAGAGTCTTTAGCAGAGTTGCAGATACAATTCAGTGCATGGTTGTCTGTCCCTCTTCCTCCTGCAGACACCTATGGTTCAGATACACCACCTATGCAGGTGCCTCTCTTTTACAAATAATGACCTGGAAGAATGACTTAGAAACACATTCCCACAGGATGGTTCAACAAGTAGTCCTGAGCTTCCTTAAGGCTTGTTGAGCATAGCTCTGTGCTGGGATCATCTCTCATGTGCCGTGAATCCACCCTTGCAGCAGCTGAAATGTGACGGTGGAATGAGAAGGAGAAGCACTGGGGAAAGGGAACAGAGGCAGATTGCTGTCCTTGCAGCGGCACTTTCCAGGCAGGCTGTGTCATGGGCCATTACTGGGACTGCTGTGAGCACTATCGAGTGCTTCCTTGTGCCTCTCCTTCCTTCCTGAGAAGTCTTACTCTGCTGACAGTGTTTTGCAGGAGCTGTTGGCCTTCTCAGGTCTTGAAGTGGCACAGGAAAGGGCTGGAAGACTCTTCTCATCCTGATTCTGTCCATTTTAGGAGCCATGGGCTGTGGCATGACCTGGATCGAGTACCTGGGAAGGATGGAAGGGGAGAATTTATCTGCAAGACTAAATCATGTTAGTCAGTATCCTGTACAGTCAAATTATGAATATGCCTTTTAACCATGCAGGGGTGTC
Source organism: Xenops minutus (assembly GCA_035221455.1). Classification (NCBI taxonomy): domain Eukaryota; kingdom Metazoa; phylum Chordata; class Aves; order Passeriformes; family Furnariidae; genus Xenops; species Xenops minutus. The sequence goes on along the minus strand of JAWWEE010000074.1, from coordinate 79,043,929 downwards.
TCTTAGTTGGTGTCACAGGAATTTGCAGCAGGTGTGGGAAGTTTCCCCTTCAAATCTGCAACTGGTAACTTTGAGTTCAAGGATTTATTTTTTTTTTTTCCTGGCAGATCACTTTGGGACTTTTTATTCTTCTGTTATCTGATACGTAGTGGCAGAACTGTCACTTAGCAGCTAAGCTAGGACACACTAGCTGCCTTTGATCTCTCCAGCATTTTCCTGAGGTACCTTAGCTCTTCAAAGACTTTGCCTCTTGTACTAGAATTTACTGAGTTTTTTCTAGCAATGTTGGAAGGTTTTTTCATTTCTTACCTGTGGATAAAATGCTCTCTTGGCTTTCTTACTGTATCATTCATCACTTTGGAGGAAGGTGAAGGTGGAGAACTAAAGACCTAGATGGCCACTGATAATCTTATGATCTTCTATACAATAAATGACACTTTTGAGGGAAGATTTTCAGAAAAATAATTTGAGCTTTGTGTTGAGTAGGTTAGTGATAGAACCTCAAGATGAGTTCTCTAAACTCATCCCTTGCTGTGTACACATCAAAACACTGAAGAGGTTTTAAAACTATGAGGTTATTGAGCAACAGGCCATTGGATTTTCTATAACAGACAAATCACAAAGTTCTTTGAAGAAGACAAAAATAATGGTCACCATGGACAAATCTTCTCTGTCTGTGTTGCTTTTGCAGGAAATATATCTTGGTTTTGTTTTAAAACTCCTAAATAAGTGTCTTTCTAGGTAGCAGCAGAGCACACTCAGTCTTGTTTCAGGAATTCTGTGGTCGCATCCCTTTGGATGTCTCATGGCATGCATGCTCCTTGCCTCTTTGAAGCAATCAATATCTGTTGCTCTGTAAACTACACTCCTGGGAAGCTCTCTTTTCTCACTGCACTCTAATAGCTTCTGTTAGCAGACAGACACTTGTCTCCAGGCAAAACATATTTTCCCCTTCTTTTCTAAAGGGCCCACCTGCCCCCATGTGTAGTAGTAAATACTGGATGATCGGCAGTTTTCCCTGAAACATTTCACAAACTGTTATGCAAGTGATGTCTTTCAAAACCTAGTAAATGTTTTTATGAATATACTCCAAAATGTATACATAGGGGTAGATGATGATTCCTTGAGTAATTTGGAACTATATTTTGTAACTTTTATTTACCAGTTAAATTTTCATTTACTCAACCTTTTCTCATGACAGCCATATGGAATTGTGGTATTGTGAATTTGGGACCAAAGCAAGATTTAAATGAAAAGTTGTACTTTGCTTTAATGCTTCTCACAAGCATCCCTTAGAGCCATTGAATTGTTAACATGAACATTATATGGAATTGCACAACCAACATGCTTTTTTTGTTTTTTATGAATGGAGATATTTTCTTTATGCATTTGCTATAAAGTTTTTGCTTTTGAGTCAGCAATATCTATGCTATAGAGGATAAGCTGTATTTAATAGTCCTTTAATCACTGAAGCTATACTTTCCCATTAATGTCTGCTGGGGGATAGCTCTCTAACTACTGGTCCAGACAAAAAGGAAGGAAATTAATATTTTTTACATTAAAATTATAATTTAATTTCCTACTGTCCCTTTGACATGAAGGCTTAATGAATGAAACTATTTTAAAATTAATTGTGAAGTAAGAAACTCTAGCTAATGTGACCCTAGCCTCTCTTGCAGTGATATTCCATACATGTAGAGTTCCAAGTTCTAATGCCTTCAACTGAAGATAGGCTGCTTAACCTCCTTAGAAGCCTTTATTACAGCAATGTGTTCCTTAAGAGATTATCTTTTTTTGGTGCAGTACTCAACAACCTTGAAATTATCTTGAAGAAAATTCTAAAAAGTGGTGAAATGTTTAAATGGTACCAGTAATTTCCACTGATTTTGTTACCCTTATTGCTATAAGACCTCAATGAATGGGCCAGCTGCAGTATTGGGTTGTTTTATTTATTTATTTTGAAATGGGACTGCAACACGGCTTTACAGTCAATGAGAGATTGCCTTTGAATTCATAATGTGTAATTGCAGAAAAACAGTTGTGGCAGGAAGAGCAGTACTTGTCACAGTAGAAATACACAACTCTGTTGCTCTAATGCAACATTATGGCAGAGGGCAGTTGTTTATATGTGAATTCACATTTTCATCTTTAACCCTATTTTTGATTTCCTATAACTTCCTTAAACCATTATATTCTTAGTTGAAGTATCTTGTCTGGTATCAATCAAGAAGTAAAGTATTTAATTTTGAAAAGTGTAGATAGAAAAGAGAAAAAGAAAAGTGGTTTCCACACAAGCCATTCTAGAGCACATTCTTGAAGGTAAAAATGCATAGAATAAGGTTCAGCAACCTTATTTACCTGAAGACATTTCAATTTACATTTTTATTTTAAAAATTGTAATTTTGAAAAATAAAATCCTGATGATACGAAATATGATATTTTCTTTGAAGACTGTGCAGAGTGGACTCAATATTCACTGGGAAGAAGGAAAAAAGAAATGAAAACTTCTAACTGAATACTGCATCACAGTATACATCATATGTCCATACATCTGTTGCATTAGGACTTGTTTTGAGGATAAACATAAAATAGTAATAAGGCAGTTTTGAAAAAGGGAAGATACCATAGGGCAAAAGAATTTTATTATAAGCAGTCTCACGAGGGGACTGTAAATAGTTCTTACAGGGGAAAATGGGACTGCAACAATAGAATTCTCTTGTCTGCCCTAGATATTTGAGTTTGTAGAAAATACAGAGCTTTGTTGTCTTGAATCTGCCAGGAACTATCACAAGAAGCAGCTGAAGACTTAGTGATTGAATGTAAAATATTCTCAAAGAACTAACTCTATACTTACATTCCAGTGTAACTTCCTGTGTCATGATATGTAGACTATTTCCAGTGACATAATGACTCTTGATTGGGTTGAGGATAGAACTGGGATGAGGCTTTGGAATATCACGTTGTCAGCAGCTATTAGAACAGATCTGAAAGCTGGTATAGTAAATCTGAGAATTATAAAGAATATGTTATGAAGAACTGTAATTGTGGGCATGTGTTTTAAGTCTGTTATTAAGACATTATAATAATTCATGTGTTTGTTTCTACTTTACATATTCATGCAAATACTGCTGGTAACCTGTCAGAAGCCTTTGAGATAGGCATAAGCAAACAGATGTGCTGATTAAGCCTTGAACCTTGCTAATGTGATCTTTACTGGCAAAGAAAGAATGATTTATTGTCTAATGACCGCTGCGAGGTTTTTGTGTCCAAGCTTCATACTGTGGAAGGTGAAACCTAAATCTTATTTAAGCCTTGCAAAACTTCCTTTGAACTCCTAGGACTAATGTGAGGCAACATAATAAAACTGAATGGTACAATTATATGAAGATAGATCAATTTAGCATTATTTATTTATTTATTTATTTATATTTTCTTTTTGGAGGTGAGGCAGGGAACTGTTGGTTTAATTTATTGCTTCAAATTTTATTTTAACTCAGTGCCAGTGGTCAGAGTGACTACACTGAGAAACAAAATAGTGGTAAAATTGAATTGTGTTTTTCCATAGACAGGGGATATTTTGAAATGTGTTTGTTCACCTTACTCTTAATGTTATCTATTTTGCAATTTTAAAAAGCAATACATAATTTAAATAAAGTTGTGATTTCATGGTTCACTACATGCAGATAAAATAATACTTCTTTCAATCCAAGATACCATGTGAACCTAGGCACATAATATTTACATTCATTTTATTCAAACTCTGAAAATAGATATGCCTTTGTTTGACAAGAAAATATTGGGAATAGTGTCTTAGGCTGCTTGTATTTGCATTCAAAACTACATTGACAAACAAACCCTGTCATTTTTACAGGCTAGTGGGTCTGTTTGATATAGTGCAATATATATCAGATATATATTTCTACTTCAGCCTCTACTTTTTCTAATTCTATTCTACTTTTAGTTTGGTTCTCTTTGATGCCTACTGTAGCACTATTTGGATAGCAACATTCAGAAGTTACAGCTGATCCAGTATTATGAATTCCAAGATTCCCTCCTTATCCAAGAGTGCTTGTTTTGAGAGGTTCCTTATCCTTGAACTTGGACATCTCTTAAAAATACCTATTTTACGCTCAGGTGGTATGAGTTGAAGAAGGCGTTTTCTGGTATTTTTCCCTTGTCAGTTAAAAGGACGAATTGGATCTACAGAATACTCATCTAAGGCTTTTAACTGAAAATTTGGGCAGAAAACCTATGAAACTGCCGAAGATTTAGTAGTCTGACACTTTGGATAAAAAACAATACTTGGCACTTAACAAATAAATTGTTATTCCAATTTATAAATCAAGTGTGAGAGATGTAGTGCTTTTTTTTCCTTTCTCTTAAGTATGCTGGCACCATACAGAGAACATGAAATAAACACAGATTCACATCAAATACAGTTTCAAATTTGACCTTCTCTTAGGGCTATATGGTGTCACTAATCCAGTATATTTTTCCACAAAAAGTCTTCAGGAAAATTTGTACTTCAGGAAATTTGTCTTTAGAAAGACAAATTACTTAAGCAAAATTATTTATCTATACATTGAGCTTTTGTGCCATAGCATTTCAAAGCACTTGGAAAAACAAGAACTTGCACTTGGGTGGTCCTTAAAACAGGAAATCTACATTTAATAGCAAATGGGCTTTGTGATATTGTGGCAGCCTCTTAATTTTTTTTTTTCCCAGAATTACCCAAAATACAAAGAAATCCATTTGAGTGGTTTTTTCTCAGTCCTGTGTGCACAGATATAAATTATAACTGTATACTAACATACCACTTTTGATGACTTGCAGAAGATATTTTCTCTTTTTTATTGGTTTTGTTTACCTCATCACATATGTTTCACATTAATGTCTAAAACACTACTAACAGTCCTCTATGAATTAGCAAAATAATTCTGTGTATTCTCTGAGAATTCAGTTAAACAGAAATTGAATATTGGTTTAAATAAAATACCAGGCTTCTAAAGTGTGTTTGTTTCTTTAGAGCTGTATTTGGTCTTATATTTTCAGATCTATGGTTTTGCCATCACACATTTTAAAAATCAGAAAATAGTCTTCTAAAAACAGAATGCCTACTGTTATTTAATATGATTAATAGTGCACTGCATGATTCTAATCTGATGTGATAATATGATAAACTTGATTAATATAATATAATGAACCAAGATGGATCTTCTGATCCTATTACAGTTCGACATAGGAGGCTGTCCTGCAAGCTACAAAATATTCATTACTGTTGTAGCAGATAAATATCAAATAAAAACATGTTTAAAATTTCCTAAGACAAATAAGAACATACATAGAAATGTGTTTCTGTATTAATTTCCACTCACAAAATACCATAGAAAACTTTTTCATAGAATCAAAGAATACCTTGAATTGGAAGGGACTCAGTAGGATGATCAAGTCCAACTCCGGACTGACTGATGTTAAACTATATGACAAAGATGTGACCCAGATGCTCCTTGAGCTCTGACAGGCTTGGTGCCATGACCACTTCCCTGGGGAGCCAATTCCAGCAGATAACCATCCACTCAGTGAAGAACCCTTTCCAAATGTCCAGCTTGAATCTACCTCGACAGACCTCATATATCATAAGCTGATACGAGTAGACAAATTCTTATGCCTGTATAAAAACCACAAGCCTGCTCCGAAAGCTCAATCCTACAGTCTTGTGTCATCAGGTAGAAATGTGCAGGCTTTATCTGTCAGGAGTCTGTGACACACCACAGTAGTTACAATGACAATTAAACACTCCAAGATGTTTCAATATAGTGCTCAACATGGCTCAGTCTGCCTTCACTGAGATCAGGGAAATTACCGCTTCTTCTACATTCTTCTTACCCTCAATGCAACTCAAAATGTTGCATCTGGACATGGCCTAGTTCTTGGCTAGTGCCAGATAGAAAGAGCATGCATACTCTGCTCATGTTTGTTTGCTTTCCAGCTAGCTAATGGCCTTAGTGGGAAATAATTTTCATGCTCTTAATACATTAGGATATAAAAACATATATCTTTGTAATGATCACCTAAAAATGAGCATTGCATAAGTTTTGTTTGACTACTGTTCTTCCTCTAACCCTGACATCACTGGGAGAAATAAGCTTGTATCCCCAATACTTTTACAAGCATTATGGCACAGCAGATACTTAAGGATAGAATGCTTGAGTAATAAACTGACTGTAATGGTAGAAATGTAATTTTTGATTTAATGATTTATTTAAAATTTACTTTTTGTCATATAACTAAGGAGGAATACAGTAGTTCTGTAAGTGTAATTTTGAATGGAGTGGAAACATGAAACTTGTGATGATTTTGCCATCTTGAATTAGTAGAATTAGTAAATTCGAGTTAATTCAACTGTTACACAGATGAGTAACAACAATAAAATCACCATGAGGAAACTTCTGATAAAATCAGCAATCCAGAAAAACAAAAACTCTCCTCCTAAGGTCCTGGATGTAATATTTTATTAGAATCATTAGAATTGCTTTAAAATACTATATAAAAATCCGTACTTCAGGGATATAATGCTTCACTATTATGCTCCATTGTTATAGTCCATTATTTCTGAACGCGGGTTTAGGTACAAGAGTGTTTTCTGTTTGGCTGTGTTAATTAACTCAGTTCGAGTTTATTCCTTAGCCACATCCAAGTAGTTACAAAGAGGAAATACACTGAACACTTAATTCTGCTCCATGTCTCTTTTGTCAAACAGCATCCAGGAAACTTACAAGTATTTTTTCAAGCCATTCTGGAAAGCACCTGCTACCAGTCCCCTTCTCCTGAGGTGATCTTGGAGTATCAGTTCCCCTACATGTTGAATGCATGAGCTAGAGTCAATCAAATACTCTTAGCTAAGATTGTCACTTCTTATGAAACCAGATGACAAAGACCCATTCTGGTGTGATGATCTGAAAACCTTTTAACATTCTCTGCTGGAAGCCTGCTGTTTGACTTCTTGTTGAAATATCTTTATTGTTTTATCCTCTCAAAATGCAGCTTTTTATTCACTCATGGGATGTTATCTGTCAATCATCCAAGCTTCATGCTGCTTTGGTAATTAGCTAGTTTTTGATAAGTGGCCAAGAAATAAAAGGTGAACCCTGCCGTGAACTAAAAAGAGAAGGCTGAAGTGGAATTACAGCTGAGTGTTGGAGACCTGATTTTCCTCTTCTCAGGGTACAGCTTTAGTGCTAATGGACATATTCAGAGCACAGTGACCAAGAACCCAATCCCTGACCTGGGGCAGCCAGAACAGGTGGAAATATCCAGGAGCTATATTTTTCCCAGGGTTAAAGAGTGCTATAGGCCATCATCGAGATGGTCTCTGAAAAAATCTAGCTACATGTGACTTTGCAGAATTCATACCTTTGTTCTGTAACATGAAAATGTTTTTCTGCTTCTGACTAGCTTGTCACTGACATCCCCCCTTCTGTGCCACAGATGGTGCAAACCCTCCTCACACAAATTTTTTTTAAAAAACAAAATATACCACGCAACCCTCTAAAGAAGTTAAAAGAAATTTGAGAATGACTGTATCTGGAGAAAGTAGAGAGTTGTTTAAGGAGAAAAGAGATGGAGACATAGGATGTTGTAGGACACCTCAAAAAAGGAGGCTTGCTTAAATCATGGTCACAGGGTGATGGAGATTTAGATAACATAAATTAGTTGTAGTTTCAAAGTCCTCTATATCCTAGTACTTTGCTTGAGCATCCACAATGTTTAACTCCAAGAGGAACGCCTGATCATTGTGTTAACCAAAGACTTCTGAAGAGTAGACCCAGAGATGCCTAAATTTATTATAGTCAGCTTACAGTGAATAGTGGACAATCACAGAGATGTGTGCACATGTACATACATGTATACATACATGTATATATGTGTAGGTACTGTAGTCAGAGTCTATTTCAGGACTTGGAACATTATACTGTTCAGCTATGGACTGGGAGAGAGGTCTAAGAGAAAGAGACTTTTTGAGTGCACTTCTAGTAACCCTAAAGGACATGAAAATACCTCCAGTCTTGATGCCCTGAATGTGTGCTATCAGGGTGTTTAAAATTTTCAGAAGCCAATCTTTTTTTCCTTTTTTTTTAGTATGATATCTTTCAGCAAATAACCCAAAATAATAGCAAGTAAACAAAGAAGGAAGTTTTCAGGTATCATAATAAATATTAAAGTAGCATGAGCAGGTAAGCAGATGGACAGGAATCAGCTCAGTCTGGAGAACAGTAATTGCAGTTAGAGTCCAGTGATTGTACTCACTTACAATCTTTCCTGTAATGAATAATCCCACTGAAATAAAATGAAGTTCTCAACATGAATAATGCAAAGAATATGTTTTAATTTAGATGAGCTCCTAAGTCTGGGGATTTTTGTTTTTGCAGAATAACTTTTTTTGAGCCCATGAATAGCATTAATAATTTTAAGAATCAATGCAAGTTGAGAATTTTAATTAGAAGCCTTTATGGACTGTTTAATCAATTAAAATGCACATGGGATGTTTTGTCTTTTTAAAACATAGCAAACATTCTGAAAAGCAAGCTGACATTGCCTCCCTGGAGCTCATGCATAAATTTTAAAGGTGTTACGCATACCTAGGTTAGTGATAGTTTGTGTAAACTCTTTAAACATGCTTCATCTGGTTTGTGTATACGTATCTTGCTAGAAGGCAGGTGCCACTCTGCTATCTCTTTTGTAAAAACTTTTTGGGCTAAAACTCCTGAGAGATTTAGACTGCTGGAAATTTAGAATCAGGCAGTATAAAGCTACCAGCCCAAAGGCTATCAGTTTAAGAGCTTCACCAGTGAAATATGATCATTCTGGGTAGTCTGGATCATTTTCCATCAAAGGAGACTGGATCCTTAAAGAAGGTCACCTTGACAAACAACTTGCCCAGAGGATAGTCATTCTGAGTTAGCACTGATAAAGAAGTCATCCCACTCCTATCAATTGTGGGACAGCAGGGACATTCCTTAGGAACTTCTTGGCAATTCAACCCCAGAAAAAGCTCTCGAGTGTCTGCATGGATTCACATAGAAGGTTCATTTAGATCAATAACCTGTTTCTGTCAGCAGGCTTCCCCAAATTGGTCTCTTGACTCAGCCTACAGTGGCTCTGAGACTTACTGGAACAGAGGTAATTTTTGTTTTCCATATCCCGCAATGGATTTCTCTGCCGTCAGCCAATCCTTTACAGAGACAATGTCAATTTTTTTTTACCTACAGTTTCTTCAAGGTAGAAGATTCACAGCTAAGCTGTGCATTGCATGCAAAGAGAAGCTCTTCACTTTGGCTTGTGTTGTGAGGCATATTTGTTGTCCCTGAAGGTGGAGTGAGCTTTTGACTGTTCACCTTTTCCATGTCACACATGACTTTATAGCCACACTATTCTTGGCACTGTCATGACTTTAGCCAAAAGAGGCTATTTAATCTATTTAATCATTCCTTGTACATGATACCTTCCAAATCCTTAACTGTTCATACCACTTGTTTTTCCTTTAAAATTCTATATATATTTTTATGAAGAGACATAAATCCCACACAGTATCTCAGAGGTGGTGTGCCATGGATTTACACCACAGCATAATGATACTTTCTATTTTGTTGTCTGTTCCTTTCTTAATGACTCCTAACATTTAATTTCATGTCTTGACAGCTATTGAATAATGTTCTTATATCCCAGCTCCACAATTGCATCAGATCAGAGCACAGCACTCCATAAAGAAAATCTATGTTGTTTTTACTAATGTGCATGTTTTCATTTATCTACATTGAATTTCATCTACCGTTTTATTGCCCAGTTACACAGTATCAAGTTCTTTTTCATAATCTGTTCACATTTTTATTATCTTGAATAACTTAATACCATCAACAAAAATTTCTAACCTGACTATTCATCTCTTTGCTACTCCATCATGAACACACCACACAGCACAAGCAAGAATAAGTAATAACTTCATATAATATATATTATGAAAAGCATTTAGGAAATATAACTGTTTAGGAAAACTAATTATGAGAATATTTTACTCTTTTGAGATCATTTTCTAGGAATCCATAGGTAAGACAGTCTTTGTAGGCAGAGGCAGTGTTGTTTAGTAGACATGCTAACATTCTTGAGGAAGAAAAACAATCTTGGGCATTGTGGTGGCTTGAGTCCAGCTAAACACCCGGTGTCCAGCAAAACTTCTTCAAAGTCTTTCTTCCTCCACCTTTTGAGCTTCCAGAGGGAAGGAAAAAAAATAGCTAGGAATTTACAACTAGAGATAACAACCAAAAGAGGAGCTTTGATTAATACCATAGGCAAAGCAGAACTTAGAATAATGCTTAAATTTATTACTAACTAAGAACTAAAAATAAGAAATCAAACCAGATTAGAAACACTTTTCCACCACTACCCCTCACTCTGTCCATGCTCCCCTCCTTCCCCCAATGGTGCAGGGGACAGGGAGTGGAAGGTTTGCAGTCAGTTGTTGTTGGGTCAGCCATTTGCAAATGTAAGTCCAAAACTTAAGCAGCAGTCTCTGTCTCAGGGGCTTTCCTGTGGGCTGCAAAGGGGACGACTTGCTTCACCACAGTCGTCACCACGGTCATAGGGGAATCACAACTCTGAGTCCTCCCCCTGTGTTCCGTGGGGTCCCCCCCACGAGAGAGATCCTCCGCTCTCATGGGTCTCGGCCGCAAACCTTTTGCAGGACTTTGCTCCATCTTGGGGCTTCCCACAAGGCAACAGCCTCTTTCATGCATCCTCCTGCTCCAGCAGGGGGGTCTTTGCACCCCGATGGATCCCATGGGCTTCGGGGGGGACGGCTCGTAATCACCATGGTCATCACCACGGTAATCAGGGTATAATAACTTTTAGTCCTCTCCCTGATCCGTGGGGTCCCTCCCCCCTTTCCTCCTCCTGCACTGACCTTGATGTCTGCATTGCGAGGTTGTTAACTCCTTCATTCTTAAATATGTTTTCACACAGGTTGTAACTTAATGATTCAAAAGCAGGAAGTTTTCCTCGGAGCTGACCCTCACTGGCTCTGCTCTATAGGATAGAGGGAAACTTCTAGAGCCTTCTAACAGAAGCCATTCTTCCTCTTGCCAAAAAAACCTCAAAAACCTAATCAGGACAGGCATGAGCCTAAGGTGTCTTCCAGGTCTCAAAATAGTGGTAGCATCTTTCAAAACAAAATGCATGTTAAGAACAATTAATCAGAATTTACTTACTTATACTTCAGTTAAACCATCTCTGTAAAAAATAGGGTTTTTAACCTAAGAAGCAGAGAGGACATTACAAGGGTGAAAAGAACGAAAGAGAGAGAAAAACAGAGGTGGAAACTAAGAACAAGAGAAACTGGGAGAGATGAATGGATCCTGATCACTTAAGGGGAAGACTATAAAGAGAGTTCTGAGGTTTGTCTTGTTAAGTTTCCTTTGTGGAGATGAAAACATCTCCACAAGAATGGAAAGGGAGGGATTGTTTACTGGGAAATGTTTTCCACTGACAGCTAGATATTCTGCCATGCACAGCCTATATAAGGATTTATAAGTTCACACTGGTACCTAATAGTTGCCTAGTATCAATTACCTATATGCCCTAATAAGATCTGGTGCACTTTGTGGAACATCATACACCTGTCCAAGTGCAGGCATAACAGCCAGAGCTGCTCATGGTTGTGTTGTAGAAAGTACTCACAGCGACAAGTTAGTGAACCTTGCTTTTGTTGCATATGTGCAGTCTCTAATCAGTGTTCTTAGGATTATGGAGAATTTGCTTCTGCTGGTTGATTTCATGAGGCTGAGAAGCTGCTTAAAGTCTCAGGAATGTGGTTGTGGGAAGGGTTTTTTTCCAGCATTTTCTTCCAACAGAGCCCATCTTTGATGATTTTGTATTCACGTTCTGGGATAGAATGGTATGTGATAAGTGAGATTTATTTTTTTCCTTATCGACAAATAATTCTTTATGTGGTGTTCAGGGGACTGTTAGAAATATGATGTATTTTTCTAAGCATCTTTATTGGATAAAAGTCCTCTTTTGTTTACTAAGTGGACATTGCAAACCAAATACAATCGTAGAAGAGGCTTCACCTCGACCTCTTAGCTTTTGCTTTATGTTTCAGATGGTAGCTGATCTATATAGATAGGTATTCTGGCATGCAGATCTTCCATGTGTCATATTTTGTAAGGTGACATTGTTTATGCTGACTGTACTGTCTGGAAAAGTGAGATTTGCATAATAGTATTTTGGAAATAATTTGACAGAGGAGTGCAAATAATAAACCTGTGGGGACAATGGTATAGAAGGCTGAATTTCTGAGGCAGAGGATAAAGACACTTGTGTATCTTAGACTTTTTGGTACTGCTTTTTAAAAACCTTTCTTGAACATAGCTCACAGACTCACAGTTCACAGACTGTTGGTCTATTATAGGGCTTGCACCTATTTCCGCACCTGTCCCACAAATGACTGCCTGGCAGTGACATTTGGTTTTAATTTGCCAGGAAGCGGTATTGATAAACCTCTTCAGTATCACCTTTGCAGCAGAACTGGAGCTGCTAAGCTAGAGGTAGGACTCTACATAGAAGCCACTAAACTCCCCTGTTTCCACAGAGCTCCTCTGGTCCTATAGGTGAGGAAAAATCCTTTCCCTTGAGAAATGTGTACACACAAATCACTTGCCCATCAGAAAGATAACCACATGCAGTAAAATAACTTCCTGTACTTCTTCATGCAGTTCATCTACCTGAAGGAGTATGCAGTTGTTTTATGTAGTTCTTTGATTTCCTCTGTGCCCAGATATCTTCCAGCCTCTTTTATGACTTACCTTCAGAGATAGACAGCCTGCTGATTGCCTTTCTACAGCAGCTTGTCTTTGTTTTGTTCTATTCAGTTCCAGGGGTCTGCTTGATCCAAGCATTTTATCTCTTAAAGGTCTGTTATTTAGAATCTGCATGCTAAAATCTATTTAATGATGCAAAGATGGAAGAATTATTCTTAGTCTCTGTTTTGATCTTGCAACAGAACAATCTGAAGGAAGAATTTGAGTTATAAAATTTTGAACGTCTGTGCCAGAGACAATTGCTTGTATTCCTTCTGCAAAGAGAGTAAAACTTGTGGTGCATGATGCATCTGATATAGTTCAGATGCCCACCTTGAGATGAGATATAGCAGTATGTCTTTCCTCCACTTGCTATGAAAGAGTTCTAGGAAGGTAGTTCATACAGATTGTCTACATTGTAGATGTTTTAAAATAGATGAGGCAGACAAGTCCACTTACCTGGGTCTCTGCCAGTAAGTCAGACATTTGAACAGAGAGAAACTTGGCCAAATAAATTCCTCTACTAATTCCAAAAATAGCAATGAACTTGAAGTGAAGAAATTATTAATCTTGTGCCACATGCATGAAGTTCTTACTTATAGATGTAGGAATTTTTGGTACTGAAAATAAGACCATTAAACTCACTAATTTAAAACACAGAAACACAGATAGTCCCCTAAGATGAATCCTAAAAATTCTTTATTCCTTTTTATCTCCAACTAGTAATTTCCAGTTTTTACAACAAGCAAATAAACAAGACAATAAAATAAAATAAAAATAATAAAAAGAAATTCTACTCAGAAACCACAAGAAAAGAATTTTATGGAAATTAACTGTATTTAAGCACATTCTTGAGTAAGTAGTTAGGAAAAAATGGTATTTTCTAACACATCCAGCCTGTACACAGAGAGAAGGCAGAAGAAAATAAAATTTTGGAATTTATTGAAATTTCTTATGCTTTTGTTGTGGCTTTGGGTAGCCTCTTCTCTTTTTATTCAGAAGAATGGCTGTTGGAAGGCAAATTCTTTATAGTGACTGTAAGAACATTTGTCTGAATATGATTCTGCACTTGCTGAAATCTACCAACATCAATTTCATGGTGTTAACACTTTCATCTTAATATCACAGTCTTTCATTCTCACAGTCATGCAGTTTTAGGCTAAGGATAGATATCAGGTTGCTGCTTCAACCTCTGGTATTAAAACAGTCTGCAAAATGTAGTTAACTAGCCTTAGACCACTTAAAAAAAAACTTGTGCTGGGCTAAAGGAAACAGAAGTCTTTTCAAGATGGCTGCAGAATAGTTGTGGGTTGTTTTTGTGTTGGGGTTTGTTGTTTGGTTTTTTTTTTTTCAGTTGCATTTTTTTCCTTGAGTCTGAAATGGGAGCAGATTATGTGACAATAAACAGATCTAGAGAGGGAGAGGACTAGGCATTGGACCTACTTCAACACATGACTGTGGAACTGGCTGATCCCAGGCTGCTTGGTCTTCAGCTCCAGTAACAGTGCTTCAGCAAACTTGAGAGAGACCTCCTTTTCTTCTGTTGCAGTGTCTGCTGCTTGTGAAATGCTGTGGGAGAATGTGGGAATGTCTGAAATATCAGCAAGCCTTAAGGTGAACTGCCGATGGCTGCAAGTCCTCTGACTGCAGATATTTAGATTCAACTTCACCCTGTGCCTCCTGGTAACTGAACTACAGAGAAGGTTTTCAGTACTGCTGGAAAGGGAACAAGGTTTCTATGCTTTTACCTTTGCATCAACTTTTCACCCTGATTCTATCTATCGCTTACAAAAATGTTGGGAGCTTCAGAAGTCATTGCTTTCCAGAACGGTGCGACAAGCAGCACAGAGACGTGGGTGTAGCAGAGACATTTTTTGTGAAAGCTGAATATACACCTGGAGCCATTCTGGGAGATGTACCAGTATGTAATTTCTTTTCAGCCCAGAATGAGGGATGCAGACACAACTGTGCTTACAGTGAAATAAGGTTTCTATGAGAAATCTGATAGTTTGTGTACCACGTGGAGTAAGCCTTGAGGGACAGTCCAACATTGGACAAACTGGTATCATGGTAGCTTAAGAGAAGAAATGAAAAAAATATGGATATCCACAGATTTACTGAGTCAAGCCCTGTTACATTTCTAAAAGCAACAGTAGTGATCCATGGAAGAAGTAAGTCCTACTCTTTCCCAAACAAAATGATGGAGAATGGCTGAAGGAGTTACCAGCTGAGGAACTATTTTCTGTGAACAATTTTTGTGCGAATTCATTGAGAAGATCATGCAAAAAAGTCTTCATATAAAGCGAATTTAATGATGAGATGTCTGTTTTTATCTGTGTAACTAATATATTTTTATCTAGATCATAATTTAACTGGGCCATTACAGGCAATTGTATCCTAAATCTGTAATTGCAAATACAGGCATCTGTTCTTATTCATTGAATTTCATACTGTTTCAGCTGGTCTTTTCAAGCTTCTTTAATATGATTCTAGATTATTTCTAATTTATTTTGTTTCCCTCTCCCCTTCCTTCTTCCCTCCATTGGTCTTCACTTTTTTACTAGCTCAGAAAAGAAGAGAGTAGCTTTAATCATATTATACAAGAATGTGAGGAAGCTTTTTTTCATCAGATATCAGTCTGTTGATGAATTCCTTACAGAAGCTCTAATTTAAACTAATAGCATATGCTGGAACAAATTATGGAGTGTCCAACAAGTAAGGTAGAGAACATGAACATGAGCTGATAAACAGCTTTAAAATGCATGTGATAGTTTAAATGACTTCTGGCATTCAGAGAGAGTATGACAATTTCTCTCACATTTTGCAGGACTGCTGCAAGTTAATTTATGGAAGACATTCAGATGAATATCTAAAATAGCCAAAACTAGGAAAAGTATCAAACTAACAAAATAAAAAGTTCAGAAAGTCCAAGAAAGGATAATTGAAAAATGAGACTATGTGGATAACCTGCTCCTCCCCATATCACCCCTCTTCCCCCCCACAAAAAAATCCCAAACCCAACCAACAAAACTAAGCACAAAAACAAGTGACATGGGAACCATGGATCAGACCATGAGCTCTCAGGAGAAGGAACAATCAGAATCTCTGCAACCTGAACAACAAGAACTGGGAAGATGGTGGAAATGTCTGTTGTCAGATCAGGAGGAGTCCCTAACTCTGGAAGCCAACAACAAGAAAATATGAAACTGAAGACATTCTTTACCACTGCAACAGAGGAGCCATGACATGCAGCAGTACAGGGCTTTAGTGGAGGGAAATCTGGTAGCTATACTATAAAAATCATTAGTGGTTTCTATATATTATTTCTATATAGTTCTCTCTTTCTATAGCCACCACTTTATAGACGTCATAGTCATCAGCTAAACTGAAAATTTGAGGAATAATCACTTCCACCCTTCCACTAAAAACATCTCATTAATTGACACTGATTTTTTATATGAACTTTTCTCTAGATCTACAATGTCTATGGCAGTGAATTCAATGTGAACACTTTCTAGCCCACAAGTGTGCTAACACTTTTTAGTCCTCAAAACTAGATGACCACTTTTTAACTCTCTACTAGAGACAGCCACTTGTCCTTTTTTTTTCCTGGACAAATATGTGGAGACTGTTCAGAAGTGTTCTACTTGGCCCAGATCACAACTATACCATGGACCATTCAAGCAAGGTAACTCTACTGAAATCTGAAATTTTTTTGGGATTGTGTGATATAATGGTACAGGCTTGGCACCCAGACTAAGCAGAAAGGAAGTGGTACTAATAGGCTGAAATCTGCATTAGGCTGCCTACATATAAAGGAGTTACATAGTAAAAACTGGGGAAAGAACAATTATTGAAACCGGAGAGAGAGGGGAGATAACAAATCTCACACCTTTATAATATGTAATATTCATACGGCCTTTTTAAGACAAAGAAAGAAATACAATTCTGCAAGAACTGATTAATTTAATGTCTTCCCTAAAAGCCAGAAAATGCATATAAACTGTCATTTTGTGAACAGTCCTAAGCTCTAACCAAAAAGGATGAAGATTGGTGTATATATAGTAGTATTATACTACAGACAGATCCTTCTTGAAAAGAAAGACAATGAATGAATAAAAAAACTGTAGGAAGAGTGAGTAGAAGAAAGCAGGATAACACTGTTGAGACGACATAATACTTTAGTGAATGTGAGGACATGTCTCTGAACTAATGAAAAGGTCATGTGATGGGCAATGGGAAAATAATTACTTACATATCATAAGAATATATTGCAAATCAATAGGAAGAAAATACACAAGGTCATTATTCTTCCTCTGGATTCTTACAGCACTTATCTGTCTGATCAAGTAAAATAAATCTTCCAGAATACAGTATGCTAAAGGGATATAACATTTTTTCATCTTCATCAAATTATTTGTAGTTGAGAATTGAATATTTTAAAGCTTTTAAGGATACAAAAGGAAACAAAGGTTCTTTCACTGGTAGCTGAAAATACTTTAAGAACCACATCCGTGTTATAAAAGGGGAAAAAAATCACACAAGTCTGTGCCTTAGGTTTCCTGCGACAGGTTAATCCAAACATGAATCCATTGCCCACATAGTACGAATATGATTATTTAATATTAGCACCTGCCCCTGAGTCTCTTAGCATAATCATAATGTGTCCTTAGGGGTTTTTAAAATTGCTGAAAGTTTAGTCTTTGCTTTATGTAAATGTATTAAATTATGAGCACAGAAAAAATTAATCAGGACATGAACTTAGCTGCTATTAATTTAGCTAAGCAAATTAAAAAGAAAAATCCAGAGACATTTTATAGTGATGGGTAGTAGTCAATTTTATTAACTCCACATTTGAAAAATTAAAATAATTCACGCTGTCCCATTTTTCAGTGTCACCAGAGAAACCATCAGGTGAAATCTGCCAGAAAATCTGTTGAAATGTGTTTGAAGAATATACCCAGGGAATGAAGTTTCATAAAGTCTGGGGCAGATGTGAGAGGGAAGGAGATTTTGGTATGCAAATTTAATATAGATTTTTCTAAATATCTGCAGCCCTTGTCAGCATTTCCTAATGAAGGATTGTGATAATGTTCAGCTTTATTGAAGAAGAGAGAAGTGCAAAAACTGCTGTTAAATCAGTGCTGTTCATACTTCAAGCTACAGGAAGGTCCATAAAGACTGTCAGCAGTTCTGGGTGCATGTGGCCATTCTAAGCAGCAAAGTCAACAGAGTCATTCACATGTATATACATGTATATATATATATATACATATATATTCCCTTTGTCTGAGCTATTTCCCACCAAGGCTCATAAAAATAGCACATTAACAATTAAAGGTAATATGCCTGGGACAAAAAGTTCATGTTGCTAATAACTATGTGATTGTTATATCATGTATCCACATGTATGTCCAACACATAAATTCAAAACAGAGAGAGACAAAAATGCATTCTACATGTTTTCTGGAATGGCCAGAAGTATTTTTATGGCAAAAAATGCATTCACTCAAGTTCCCTCTAAACTGGGAAGTTAATGAGAACTTTTTGTAAAATAAAACTATTTGTGACTTATTTTGGAAGGCAGTAAGAATCTAATTTTATTGATGTTAATTTTTCACAGATAAATGATACAAATCTGCATCCTGGAATAAACTGTTGTTGAATACCTAGGCTAACATTTACCCACATATCAAATTAATTTGCAAGCAATTAAACTGAAAGGAAGAAAAAAAAAAGGAAGGTAGTACACTGGATGACTGGGAGTCACACAGTGAGTATTATGGTAATTCAGAACACCAATACCAAAAATAATATTTGATAGGACACTTACTTTCAATGTATATAGTTAATGAACATATTTCTTATTAATGCTTATTCTGGAAAAGATTATGTATCCAAAAACATTCTGCTTTAGGTTGAACACATATATAGAAAGCTTAGAAATCAATGTATACCATATATGTAGCCATGTATTTTAATATTAGCTTTAAGTTTGTGCTCATTCCCCCTGCCTCATTAAATATGATAGGAATAATCAAATATAATCATTTTATTTAAAATAATATCTTAAAATACTGTATGTCAGTGAATGCTGAATCTCAAATTTACGAGTGTACCTTCTGCCTCTGGATTATGACTTTATTAGGTTAAAATGCATGGGTCCAGTGTTAGCTGCTCCTTAAGTGTAATTAGTGTCCCTCATTCTCCATCTGTTTACTCTGCATATAAATCTGATTTGAAAGCATTCACTGTGGTCACAATTACATCCTAAAATATCAATCTAATTAAGAATTTGCCTGTGTATCTGAAACAATTTTGATCACAGAACTCAATAGGCAAAATTAGACATTCATAGACTCAGATGGTCCATGAATACTTATGCATGCTCTTCATCCAGTGCATAGCTGGTTCTAAGAAGCTTCCCTATAACTACTAATTGTATTTAAATCTTTTTTGTAGTAAAATAATTTGGTTTATTTAAAGACTATGTTGTGTAAAAAAGAAAGAAATCCAATGATCTCTGCTCTCTTCCAAGACTGAGTCCCAAAACTCACTGCTGAGCACTAGCACTTGACAAGCATCTGCCATTTTGCAATCCTGCATTTTAATTTGATGGTTCTCCCTTTGCAGTCTGTTTACACTAGAGTGGAATTTTATTTTCCCCCCTTCTCCTGGATGAGCCACCAGGTGTGAGTACTGTTTATGGCCTTACTGACAATCTTTAGGAAAGAAGATTTCTTGTCATATTTTCAGTGTTATCACTCCTCTTATACTTTTCTTCATTGCAGAAATATATAGCAGAAAAGGTATATCTAGAAGAAAAAGAACCTCAATCCATATTTTAAATCTCACTACTTATTTGAGCTTTAGACTCAAAATCTTAATGTTTGGAGAAGGTTCTAGCTGATTGGGAATTTGACCTAAAAATGTCATTATTGCCTAGATAGCCAAACATATTTCACAGAAGTAACAGCTTGGTTTGTCTTGCTTTCTTATTACAGCAGAGGATATTTGTTCTTTAAGTACTTTGCAGTAGATCAGTTGAGATCTACGTTGCTCTGTTCAGGGATAACATTGTCCTTTGCCCCTAAGCCACTGCATCCTTTTGAGTACTGCTAGGATGGAGATGTGCATTGAGAGGTTTATTTGCATGTTAAATGAATTTTTTAGCTTTTCTGAATG
This sequence comes from Xenops minutus, assembly GCA_035221455.1. Taxonomy (NCBI): domain Eukaryota; kingdom Metazoa; phylum Chordata; class Aves; order Passeriformes; family Furnariidae; genus Xenops; species Xenops minutus. The sequence continues at coordinate 79,023,893 of JAWWEE010000074.1, read as the reverse complement.
AACTGACTCAAAAACCAAATAGTGCAGGAATGGTGTGTCTTGGCTACCTTTTCAGCTGAGCTAAATATAAGGGATTAATACCCATGTTGTCTTCTGAAACCACCAATGAAAGTCCTCTCAGAAAGGAAAGCAAACCTGCAGCCTGAAGCTTTCAGCTTTGTGATACAGTGTTTACAATTCACAGTGTGTCTACTGCATAGAAATTTCCATGGCATGTGTCTGAGATCAGCATTCTATGCCAAATACCTGTGGTATAGATTTATGTTGATCTTCCCTCAGCTTTGTATTCTAGAGCAAACACTCAAACCTAGTTTTGCTCCATGATTTTGATAAAATGACAATGGCTTGCATTCCCAATTAATTTAGCTTGAAATGTGAAGGTTAATTTTAATACAATAAAAATATGAAATAGGAGATTGCATACTTTAAGAAATACTTTTGTTCAAAGTCTTCACATAAAATACACACAAACAGATAAGTACAATTTGAATATCTGTTTCCAGGGCCTTATGAAATAAATAGCCTATTCGCTAAGAAGTCTTCAAATTTGATATCTAAAATAACAGCTTACTTCCACAATACATTAATTACTGTTCTGTACTGCTGAATTCAGCAAAGTGTACATATATCAATCAAAGTTTATTGAAAATTAACTGAGAACAAATAACTACAGGCTTATTGTTGCTCCAGCTGAAGTTACTGGCAGAGGCAGAGCTCATTTAAGTGGAAAGCGTTCAACACTGAATGCCTCATGAAGCTGCTCCTTAGTCTATTTTTCAGTTAAGAAGAATGATATGTTTTCATTGTAATTGTTTTCTATTAGCATGGTTAAGACACTAAATACTTATTTTTAGGCAGAGTAGTCTCAGAATACTTCTTGGGATAAAAGAAGGTTGATTTTAATGTAATACTTGTAGAACTAATTTATATGGAGAGAGGTACTTGAAATATAAATACATAAGAAATTACAAATAATATGGCAGCTGACAGGTGGAACTGTTTCTGACTGTTCTGGATTTTTCCAGAACAAAATTAGCAATAATCACACTACTACAGAAAGCTGTGTTTGTGTCACAGATTGCCTTTAGCATTTGTTTCCTATAATACCAGAATTTTTATCTAAAAATATTTTGTTTCATTTTCATATTTTATCATTTTTTTTATTATAATCTTCTTTCGTTACTAGTTTTTGAAGGCCCTAGAGCCATGCAGAATTCAGGCATGGTGATCAAACATTTCCGGAGTAAATATTACTTCTGGTAATAATGTTTTACAGCCAGCAGAGTGAAATTGTTTGGACTTGATGATCTTAGAGGTTTTTTCCAACCAAAATGATTCAATGATTCTAAATGCAAGAGTTTAACGGCGTGGCCTACTGTAGTTAACATTCCTGTAACAAAAACTCTGAAGTCCACAAAGGGGACTTTGGAAATCCAGACTAGCTTTTAGTTGCCCTTCTATACTAATTGATAATATTATCACTATATAATTCTACATAATCTCTTCTATGACCTGTAAGCTATTTCTCTTTCACATTATTGTTTGGTCTTTTGACATATATGTGGACAAAAATGGATATATTTTTATTTAAACATGGGCATATACTTGTAAGCTGCATTTTCTTCTAGGAAATAGATGGATGAATACTTCTGAGGTGTTGCTTATTAACTGAAATTCCTGATATACTGATCCACAACACCAACCAACTCAGTTATCTTGTTTTCTTTAAAAACAAGTAAAGGTATTTTAAGCAAAGTACAGCCTCTTCATCTGATGTTTCATTTTGTTTCTCAAAAACTCTATTTAACATTGACTTCCTTCCTCTAAATATATATTAAATATGTATACATATCTACTTTTTGTAATAGCTGTTCCTGCCCAAAACCCACAGCTCCATCAGCTTTCTTAATTTCAACTGAAATGGATATTGCTGATTTTCTAATGCTCTCCTGTTGCTGGGTGTCTGAGTATTGCCGTAAGCTGAAGCAGAACCCAGTAATATGTTAGATGCTATTGCATCTCAGGGAATTGGCTTTATTTCTTCTCTTTGAGAATTGTTAGCAATGTTGCTTGCGCTTGAGGGTCATTTGCTTTCAGGGTAATAGTCCATTCACTTTGTTTTCCTTTAACTGTTCTTTTATCAGCTATCTTGATGGCATCTCTTTCTCCTATTGTCCCTGAGGTACTCCAAAATGCTATCCTTCAGTCTCTATTTCTTCCACTAAGTACATTATTTCTGCCAGTTCATCCATACACATCTGCTCTGAGGTGATTTATGTGTTTTCTAATCTCATGCTGATCGTGGCATCCCTAGTATCTCACCTGGGATGAGTCGTCTGGTCTAGTGCAAGATGTTCCAAATCATGGCAGGGGCATTGGAACTAGATGATCTTTTAAGGTCCCTTCAAACCCAAACCAATCTGTGATTCTGTGACTTACCTCTGAGTGTGTGAATCTAAACACAGTTCAGAAATGCTGCACTAGATTTACAAGAGATCAGATGCCTAGATAAAGTTACTGCACAAATTCTGAAGGTCATAATTTTCTGACAACACTGTGATGATCTTGCCTGTCCTTTCCTTGCTTGTGAAAATCATTGACATTTCTGTTTAAGCCAGCAATCTTTGTCAGTAACATACCTTAATTTTACCTTTTCTTTTGAACTTTACTGTTTTTCAGGCTACCTACTTCTGCCCTTTAAAACAGGTAACAAATATGGTGTAGAATGTTTTGGGGCTTTTTTGGATGCCTTAATTTAGTGCTGAAATAAAAAACATTCTTGCCACTTTCTAAGTAGTTTCATTTGGTTAGGCAATTAAAAGTAAAATCTTACAGCCAGCTTGAACAGCATGGAAATTTATGATCCAAGGTTTTCTATTACGTTCATTGAGTTTCTGCATGATCAGGATCCTCAGAACATGTTGCAATATGATTTGACTCTTTAATGAATAAGGGATCTAATGACTATTTCTCATTATAGCCTTAGCATTCTGACTTATGCCATCATTCCTGAAGAGCGGCTTAGAGAAAGGTATGAGTTTGTATGTCAATGATTTTACACACACTACTGACAGACACTTCCCAAGGACTTTCCTCAGATTGGAATAATAATGCACTGAACACCTTCAGCAAGAGGACAAACAGTTGACAGGTGTCAAGGAGAGAGGGAAGCTGATGAGGCATCTGCAAGTTGAATTATGTACCAGTAAGAAAATATGACTACTTATATCACAGAAGAAAAATGTGAGGTTTGATGAGGTGTAACTCGTTTGTGTTTCATACTCCTGGGAAGCAGCAGTAAGAAAAAAAAGATGTAGTTTCATCTCAATGAGCAGGAGAATGGTGATACATTTGCAACAATAAACAAGACAAAATTAATAAAGACATTAAAAAAAGACCTATTAGAGCTGAAGTTTGGAGCAAACAGCTCCATGAAGATTAATAGTCTGTAAAAGTGATATGAACTGTATATTTAATCACTACTTTTGTTAGCATTTCATACCCAGCATCTTAATTTGCAAGGTGATTTCCAGTGAATAGCTGAATTGCTGTTAAACATGATTTCAGTGAAAGATTTATGGTGTTTTAAGACTTTTGACTCTAGTCTTGTGCATGTGTGTATTGTGTCCTTGTCAGATTTTAGATTTTGAATTTATCGGTTCAAGAACAGAAACCCTGTTTTTGGATTTTACATCACGCAACACAGTAAGATCTGGTTCTGACTGGGCCTGTTATTGCATAGGGCAACATGAACAATAGTAACACATCAGTAGCCAAGTGCAAATAAGACCCCTGTGCATTTTTCCTCAGGTGGTAAGGGGTGGATATGCAGAATTTGACATTAGAGTCTGTCTTCTAACACACTATTGAAATGAAAGTTGGAAAAATTAATGTAAATTAATCTATTTTTAGCATCACTCCCTTTCACCTTTCATCTTCTTACTGAGGAGAAAATTGTGGAGAGAACGATAACAATACAGTTCTTGAAGTCCCCTGCTGTCAGAAGTAAGGTGACACAGGAGTCACAGTGGGTATCTTAAAGTCTGTTTTCCTCACTGATACTTAATTTCTAGAGCATAAAGGCCTTGCACGCTCACTTGCTCACAGAACTACTCCAGCGTTCTCCTGTTTATCTTTAAAAGAGAGTCCCCACAAGAATAATAAACAATGATCAGGTTCCTTGGAGAGCTAGGTCTGTGAGACATGTTCTTTCCATTCTTGTCTTTCACTTTTGCCTTCCTTTGGGAAGGACAGTTAGACCCTTTAGTTAGACACTTCCTTTGCTGAAACATCGAGCAGTGTTTGATGTTTTCATTAAACAGTGAAGATCTGTATGATGTTTTTCAAATGCCATAAAAGCTAAGGTAAACATGCTGTATATTACAGTTACAAAATAGTGCCCTACAGAGGGCTTCAAGAATGAGCAGATGAGTTTTGGAAGTAACTTTCTGTCTAGAACCGATAACGACCTGACTTCAGTGTTCATCTGACAACATCTATTACTTTATGTGAGATGTGAGCTGAACAGTTTACACTTTTTTTTTTTTAATACTATGCATATTGAATTATGTCAGACCAGCACAACCCTTTAGATTCATGGATTTATTTACTTAAGGTCGACAAGCTTTTTTGTTAATATTCATTGTAAATCATCCCAGGATCCTCTAGCCTCTAGCAATTATTTAAAGTTTGAGATGCAGTCAAATACTGTCACTTTTATTTCTTGTATTTATTAGTTTTCTCCTTCACTTTTATATCTTCTTGCTTTTTTAATGATGTTAGATGGACCACTCATCTGAGCTTTCATTTTACTTTCAATCTGTACATTTTTCTCCCTTGCTCCAGAAGGCTTGCACAGCCAATACGTTAGTTTTAATTTTGTCCTTTAAACTGCTCAATAACAAGCAACTTATATGTTGATCAAACAGAACAGTACACAGCTGTGTGACAGACTGTCACACTGTTATGTTGGGGAGCAGAAAGACACGGGTGATGCAAATGTCTTATCAGGGCAGAGCAGAGACTTTGATAGCTGAGACTCAAAAAGACAAGTCGAGAAAGACAAGACTGGACTGAGAGAGGCTGGCAGGGTCAGCTGAGGGTCCAGATCCCTAGGTAAGACTACGGTGAAAAGTCAAGTTCAAGGTCGAGCTGGGAACAGAAGTCAGGATCAGGTCCAGTGATCATCAGGTAAACCCCCAGTGATGAGGCAGGTCCAAGGTCAACCTCAGAAATCAGTCCCAGAGCTCAGGATCTGGGTCAACAACATAGATGGCCAGGCACAAGTAGAGCTAAATTGAAATATTTCTTTCCATCATAAAGAGGGGAACCCTGCAATAACTAGCTAATGATTCTGTTTTTAAATTCAACTGTCAGCCCTAATGAATAAGGACCCTGTTTACTTTCAACAGGAGTCTGGAAGGAGGACTTATATCACTAGAAAATCCAAATGAGGACTGAAATTTGCCTGTTTGCTAGTTTTTTAAATATTACAAATTACAGTGCACTGTGTGCACACTCGGATGGAAGGGGGAGGATAACAAGACCACTCACAATCACTGTTCAGAAGCAGAACCCCTTCTGAAGATACTTCCACAGATGCTCATGCAGAGATGGCAACTGCTCTGCACCAGGACAGGGGGTGAGAGATAGAAACAGAGCAGGTTCTTTCTTGAGCTCAATGATAAAGGCCCAAAACCAAATGGCTTAATAAAATAGCTGTTTTAATAAGATTCCAATAAAATAAGAGAAATAAAAAAAGAATATAGATAGCAACTATATCTGACATCACTCCAGATGCTGGGAACACCATGTTTGTGCAGCACTGTATATACCTTGGATCTTTCCATGGCAAGATGCACAGATCTTATCTCTGGAAGGATTCATCTGATTATGGACCAATGTGGTGAGCTGGGAAACTGAGATGGAATTATCCCAGCCTTCCATCCCTGAAGATGTTGACAGATGTTTAGAGAAGCAAGTGGTAGCACTGGGCAGAAGGAAATGAGATCTAATTAATATCTAGATCTTGCTTTCAGTGTCTGTGGGAAAGTACAATGTGAGTGAAAGAAGGCAAGGGACTTCCAAGCATAACTGCCAAGTTTGCAGACCCAACTGTACTCAAATAAACTGGAAGCCCAGTGTAAATAGAGAAAAAAATCAGACTTTTTTCTTTTCACAAAAGAAATCATGAAAAAAATGTTAATTTATTTAAGGCATACAAATGTTTGACACTTTTGTCACTAAAATAATGACCCAATTAATACCAGTACACAAATGTTTATCTGTGAAATATACACATGGATATTAAAGTGGTTTGTGGTGTTAATAGGCAGAGAGTCCAATACGAATGTAACTAAGAACCAAACGATAATAAAAAACAACTTTACAGAATTCCAATATTCTCAACATTTCTTCATTTGTGCCCTCACATTTTGCAAACATTTTTTTCAACCTGTTAGTAAACTTTATAAATCACACAGAGTTTTCTAGCCAGAAGAAAGGAAGGTAATAGATGTTGAGGCAGCAATGTAGACCCTATGCATTAGTTGCACATGTTTAGATTTCTGTCTCCCTTTTCACTTATAAAGTATTTATTTCATTAAAGAGACAGTGTGATACAAAAAATTGAATACTATGGTAAAGTACAATTTACAGTTCAGTAGCATCTTGGAGACACACTATACTTCCTCCTTGTTTTAGAGCAATTTCCAGTTGATGATTAGCCTCTGCTCTCTTCTTTCTGGTGACCAGCAATAGAACTTGAGGGTACCTCATAAAGCTGTGTCAGGAATGTTTAGGTTGGGTATTAGAAAAAAAAGCTTTTTACCCAGAGGGTGGTTAGGCACTGGAACAGGCCTCCTAGGGAAGTGGTCATGGCATCAAGTCTGCCAGAATTCAAGCTGAAGATAGATGTATTTTCAGAAAGAAAACCATGCAAAAGTGCAATGAAAGAAATAGTGGTGTTTCTTAGCTTTAACCAAGGCAAATAATTTATCATGCTGGATTTTTATGTCAGCAAATGTTTCCTTTGTATGTTATGGTTTGTCCACTGGTGTTCTTAATTTTAATTTAAGAAGTGGAGTGTCTCCAGTGGAGGGGACACCAATGCTTTCAAGGGCAAATAAACCCTTGCTATAACTTGCTGTACACAGTACTACTAGACAAAGATAAAAGGTTTGCTTATTTCATATGTGGCATCCATCTTGTAAGCATTTTTAAATGTTTTTTAATTCAGGAGGTAGTCACACCATGCTATGAAGAAAGAGCTCATTAAGCTTCACCAAATAAATATATCAAAAATAATTTTTATCATTCTGCACATACTAAACAGTTTCTCACATGACTGTAGCTTGCTAGAAAAATGATGAATGTTCAGAATGTGTTTCTGTTCATTTGTCTTGATTCCAGTGAGCATGTGAACGTAGTAATTCAGCATACATTACATTAACTCAGAAAAAAAAATCTGATTTCTTGAGCTAGCAAACCCAAACTCCTTCAAATTATTAATCTTTTTCATTAGCAGAGGAACATCAAGAATAATGTAGGAAGAGATGTGGTAAAGGTCACTAAAAGAAAAGAATTAGGAAACTTGAATTAGTCATTTGAGACAATACAAGTAGCACTTTCACTTGCAAGAAATTAATCTAGTTTAAAAAAACAATAATCCTCATGAAAGAAATGTAAATTTGAAGAGAAATGACCCATTAATTGCCCTTATATGTTTTATCTAGTTGAGTGTACTAACGGAAGTAATTGAAATGTTGTAACTTCATGCAAAGTCATTATAAAAATAGTTGAGGTCAAGGACGTGAATGCTGAGTAAATGACAAAGTTTGCTCTAATCTTTCTCTAGTATCTGTTTATGATGAATAGAGAATTTTCTCAGGCATTGCTCACATGATGTTTTAGTTTCTGGAGCATTTTTTGTGAGGCTGAAATGGTATTTGTTCCCTAGGTATTTTGCATTAGTTTTATTTGCAAAATAATTGCATGCTGTTAAAAAAAAAATACATTTGGAATAGACATAAGTATTATTTCAACATGAGAAGCCCAGTTTCCATTAGGTAATAGGTGTTGAGTCACTGGTCTCTAAAATTTGTGGGGTTTTGATGCATATTTTGAAATACATAAAGATTAATTTTATAAAAATCACCAAGGTTTGTTAGAAACCTCTCTTATTAAAGTTTCGCTCTAAAGTTTCACTCTAACTGAAAATGTTACCCAGGGAACTAGTGTCATCTTTGTTCTTAACTTTGAAACTGTGCTAGTGATGATAAGTGTAGTTTCTTTGAAAACCGTGATTGTTGTTGGGGTTTTTTTGGGGGTGTTTTTTTGTGTGTGTGTTTTTTTTCCTTTTTGTTTGTTTGCTTTGTTGGTTTGTTTTGTTTTTAACAATTCAGTGACCAAGACTTCCAAAGCAATGCAGGAGAGTTGGAGGTCTAATTATCATTAGTTCTATTGGGACTTTTTTTTCCCTCTAATTTCTGGGTAGCATTCAATAATGTATTCTGAAATACATTAGGTAGAAGGTCTTGGATTAGACTTTGACTGTGGCCTGAACCAAAGGTCAGTAATAAAACTGTTTATATTCTCCTTTGGTTTTTGTAGCTCTTCTTTTCTAATACTGTGAAGTACTTCATATATGCATATCCTATGTCTCCATTGAAAGGAAAAGCTGCTCATCTCAGAAAAAAGCAGTGGTTAGATCTAGTGCAGCCTAATACACAGCCAGCATCAGGGAAAAGTTGCTTGAATCAAAACAACCAGGTGAATTTTTAACTGTATCCTCCCAAATTAGTATCCTGGTGCTTCTGAAATATGCAATTTACCTCACCTCTTTCTTTCAGATATATTCTAAAGGTATCTTATGTCTTCCAGGGACGAATTGAAACTTTCTTTAAATCTAAGCATGTTCAGAAAAAGAAAAAAAATCAAACCACAAAATGTGTAGTTAATTTGAGCTAAAATTATTTTGCTTATTAATTTCTCTCTGAATGTTTTACATATCAAAGCATGCTCAGAACCAAAGAGCAGCATTTCATTTTGGGTAAAAGAAAGTATCTCCTTGACATCAAAATATTTTCCTTCCACTTCCTAGTGGATTATCAGAACTCAAAAAATAAAAATAATTTCACACAAAGAAGAAGCAGATGTTTGCTTTTTTAATGAAGCATCAGGGAATGCAAAAGCATTTATTCATGCTTCTTTTGTTATTTTTTTTCTAAACTCCATTTATTTTTTTTTTCCAAAGAGTGTCACATAACGGGCCTAGGTATTTTGCTTCCTAGTGCATAGCTGTGTATTCTTCACTTTTATCTATTTGGTTTCTGTAGTTAGACAGTTCTGCCCCAGGCTGAAGTAGCCAGCAGGACTCTTTTCTAAGGTTTATGGACTGAGTATTGGTTTGTTTGTTTAAACATAAATATATTTGCACAGCCCAATGGAACAGAGCCAAATTCAGACTGCATAGGGAGGTTAAACAGGTAAAATCTTTCCTTAAGATTTGGAAGAAATACTTCCTCTAGCACCTTTGGGCTTAGAGCCCTGAAAGAGACCTGATCCAATGACAGAGTTGACAGCCTTCGTGGGCAAGAGTCCTGCTTGTGCAAACAGCACACAACCTACCACTGTGCATTAAGGCAATGACATGAATTCATTGCCTGCATCCATCCAGTCATCCAGTGACATAAATTGGCACCACATGCAGGTTCAGAGAAGTTCATAAAGCTAGATACAATGGATTTGTGTGACTAATATCAACTGTCACTCAGAGATATTAAACTGTCAAGACAGAATCACAAGTGATAAGCTGAAAATTTCTGACAATGAGATAAAGTGCACTTTTTAGGTGATGGAAGGGAGTACAAGGAAGAAAGAATGGATTTATACACCAAATTTTGGACAATGCTAGTCATGATCTTCACAGAAACCTGAAGACATCCATAATTATGGTGTGTCACATTCTTTTGAACAAGTCAGGCTAGACTTGAAATGTATCCATGACCTTGATCCCCTTGCCTCATTTCCTGCAGAAGCTGGTTCTACGTAACATGCTGATCCTTGGGCACTCTGTGCTTTCCTTGGGGATTCCTTCAGTAATGTATCTCCCCTGGGATTTTCAGAATACTTGTATAGTCAAATTCTTGAACAGAACTTACAGGAAGATTATAATGATCCTTCTATATATCACCTCTATTACTTTCTTATTACTTCTATACCTCCTACCAATGCAACAGTTAGCAACACATCTCATATTCCAACATGGGAGCTTCTAACAAATAAGAAGTCTACACATGAATGCTTAATAATTTCACAATAAGCATGTTTCTGGAGAGAAAGAGAAAATCAGAAGGAAAGGAGGCATTTAAGAGCCCCATTGCTGCCAAACTGTATGTGAGAAAAGAGCTATTAGGTTAAACTTGAGCATGCTTATCACCCCAATGAGGTGTCTGAAGACATCTTTGCTGGCCAGTCAGGAAGGAAAGCATTTCCTTGCTGGAAAGTAGTTGCTGCTGAGTTACTGTCTTACACCAGGTCCAGCAAAAGCCAGCAGCTCTGAATGCTCTACTTGATGACCCAATAATTCCCAGTGAAGTTCAGAGATTGATTATGCTGATTAGCCTTGTTTTGCTTTTCTTTCTTCTTTTAGCTCTTGCGTCTTTCCATGCTGGTGATTTCAACCTTTAAACTTTGAGATACTGCTGATTCTGTCTCAGCAATCCTGTGTCTGTGTGTAACTTTTACTTTCTTACATGTCTGTAAGCAATCTGAGTCTAGGTTATGCAGCTGTGTCATATCAGAGCGGGGCCAGCTGATAAGACACCTGGACAGCTGTGGGTGTGTCTATTTATGTGTGCTAGCTGATAGCAGAGTTACAGAAACAGGGAGTGAAGTCACCTTCCTCCTTATGGCTGCTTTTTTCTTCCCCAGGGAACTGGAAAAGCATCCAGCTGCTGGTACAACCAGCTTCTTATTGTAGTCAAGTGACCAAGGCTTCATTTTGTGAACTGGCACACTAAAAAGAGAGAAAACTGCTTATGAAAATGAGTAAAGTTGTCCAAAGAGTGAGAAAAATATCAGAAGAAGAGGAACACTGAGGCACAAAACAATTTTTTTCCACTGTAAATCTTCCTCACAGTCTTCATACCTAGCTAGTCTACAAGGCAGGAGCAATTCCAGATTCTCTCTATTATTAAAGTTATACCAGGTTCTTAAAAATTCACTGTTTGGGAAGGTCTGTATTTAGTAGATGATTTATGAGTGAGAGGGCTAGGTGTTGATTGCTACAAACACTGTAGTACTTTCTGAGCAGAAAGTCCTGCTTTCCTGAATTGAAGCTCAGTGCTACAGGAGAACTGAGATTAGCCCACATATCCAATGCTGTTCAATACTGCCGTGCTTTCAAGAACCCACTGCATACTGCAACAACAGATTTCTACCTGCTTGTTAAATACACCAAACAAATCACTAAACTGCATTTCTTCTGTGAAGGTTGCTGCACAAAAGACCTACAATATCTATTTGAGTCTGATGTAATAATTTTAAGCAAGTTTCTATTTAGCAAATTTGATATTCTGCACATGAGCCAGACAAATACTTCTTTGCATAATGTTAACATTCCTATAGCATCCAGAGGTGTACACCTAGAAGTGAACTATATTCTGATCTTGTTGTTTTGCTTTTAAGTTATATATATGCATGTTAGTATACTGATTTATATGGTTTAGTTCACTATGTTTAAGGAGTTTTCTAGCTATCTGTCCCAATTCAAGAAAATCACATTTAATAAGGCAAAAATAGAATCAACCTCAAAAACATTTTTTTTTTTTTTAAACTGAACATCTGGTACATGGATTACTTCTATTTCCACAGTCACATATTCAGAGGAAAACACATTTCAAAAGTTTTTGGGATGAGTTTCTGATGTTGTTCTTCCATAGACAAGTTTTTATTCATTTTGCAGAATATACCCCCTATTTGATTTTATCATTTTATTTTAACATAAAATAAGCAGGTCTTCTAAAAGTACAGAAAGATGAAGAGAAAAACCTCTTTAAAATAAAATCATGTTTTGGTAACAACTCTAACACATTCAGGTAAATCGAAATGGGAATTTTTGCAAAAATATTCCTAATGTGTTATAAGTCTGATACACTTTGCAAACTTGGAGACAACTGGTTTTGCCATTGTATTCCAATTTATATATAACAGTCATCAATGAGAAATGAATGTATTAAACAGAATCACAGGAATGTGATCTGCCAGTACCTTCTGTTCTCCTTCTGTCGATGAGAAAGTTTTTACCATTCTTCCAGACTGTTCCTTTGTCAGCAGTTCTATAATCTAAAAATATACATTTGGGAGGAGTATATTTTTTTCTATTATCTTAGATCTTCCTTCTTCAGCTTCTCATTATTTGTTTATGACTTTCAAACCAGGGCCACCTCTAGCAGTCTAACCTTGCCTCTTTTTATCAATCTCAGCTATTATGATATTCACTTCTAGCACATAGCAAATTATACATAGTTACTGGATCCCTCTAATATAATTAAAAATTAGTATTGTATTCTGATTTTCTGGCATTTTTATGTGAGAGGTTACAAACCTGGGTTATTAGCTCAGCTACTTTACCCTACAGTTTTTTAGGAACGCCTGGGTGATTTGATATTAGTGTAATTTTTTTTTCTTTGAATATTCCGCTTATATTTCAATTAAAGTTTATTCTTCATGACATTTCCCAGGCCATGGAAAAGCTGTCTGTAATGCCAATCTAACCCTTATGACAAACCCCAAACCCCATTCCAAACTCTAATGACTAAACCCATTATAAACCTTATCCTATGAAAAATAACTCATAATTAAAACCCTAAAAGCCTAATCCCCAACCCAAACCAATTTCCTAACCTCTAACCTGCTCCGCCTCGTGCCTGCTGTAAAACCAAAGCCCTAAATCCAGTCTTGGGGATAGATTAGAATTAGATTTAAATTTAGGTTTGTTTTTGTGTTAATGCTTAATGTCAAGCTGAGAATTTAATTTATTGTTGAGGCAAAGATAATAGGGTATGGCTAAAGATTATTGCCAGGTTTAGTACTAGGGTTTGGAATTACGATTACAGGTTTCGGCAGAATAGAACTAGAATTCAGGATCAGTTTTAGAAGCTTGCAGCCAATAATTTGGTTTGGCTTTATGCTTATGGTTCAGGGACAGTGTTATTCCAACTCTTTAAACAGGAACGTTTATGGTTGGAATTAAGGCTCACTGTTAGTGTTCAGGTTTAGAAATTGGGCTAGAGTTCAGTGATTGAGTTTGGCTTTAACATTATGGTAGGGTTTGGGATTACGGTAAATCTTAAGGTTTAGATTCTCTTGTTTAGTTAAGGTGCAAGATGAGCAAGATTAAGGCAAGGTTGAAAATTCTGGTTAGACTTAGGGTTTGGGTTAAAGTTATGTTTAGGGCTTTGTTTAATTTCAGGATTAGGGTAAGGTTAAAGATTAGGGTTTCTGTTTCATTTTTGTCAGGCTTTAGGGTTTATTATTAACTTTTTTTATAGGTACTTATGATTAGAGAGATGCCAATTTTTGGCATTTTGTTTGATCCCACCAGTTAAATCAAGGCTATACTATATTGTAATTATTCTGTTTCTGGATCGACATACACTTCCAGCCTACTATGCAGTTAAAAATATTCTTATGGATAAGAAAGTCAGATATATGCAATTTGGTTTAGGCAAGATATACATCTCAAGTATGCATCCAGGTGCTGTAAACATTTTTGTCTATGTTTTCCATTAGGGCCTGTTAATGAAAAGTTTCAGCAAAACACCATAACTTTTGGAGGCACTGTGCTGATGTTATGATAAAAGCAGAATCAGCTCAATCACAATCAGAAATGCAGGTGATGGCAAAGACCCAAACAGACTATGTGAAGTTCAATCAAAATATTATCCAGCCTGCAGAAATCTAAGTTAATCACTTGAAATCCCTTCTGTGTTTGGAAGGAATACAGCCAGATGACAGCAAAATTGAAATAATGGCCAACATAAACCATCAGCCACTAACATAAGCAACAAGAACATAACATTTCTGGAGATACTTGTAATCAACAAGAACATAACATTTCTGGAGATACTTGGATTGACTAAAGTTTTAGTGTGGTACATACTTTTAGATGAAACCTGGACTGATTTACAGAATTGATTGTTTTGTAGCACTACAGCTTGGACAGCAGTCACAAAAAAATGCTTCAACAAACACAAGCAAGACTCGTAATTAGTCAGCATATATGTTTCCAGAAGCCTAGTCATCATTCAAACAAAGAAATGGAAATAGCATGCCATGATATACAGAAAAAAAGAAAGCTATATATAAGTCAAGAGTCGAAATGGAAAATAAGCCTCAGTTTTTGGTAGTGCTATGTTTTGCAAAAATATTCTTCTTCATGCAAAACTACACCTAAATATTCCTGACAGATGTATCAAAATAAGCACATAAGAGACAGCAGCCCCTTTGGTGTTATATGAACACCTGAAATTCATGCTAATGCCTCCTGAGAGTGCAGACTGGACAACCATCACTGGATATTGATGCCATGATACACTTGGCCTACCTACACACAGAAATAGTGTTGATAACTTACTTGATGCAGTGGATTATGATCTCTGGTCCACACAGACCTGCTTGACCTTTCTCCATACAAATTAAGTTTAAATGAGCAAACTGTAGCCTACATAAGACATTGTTTCACAGTAAAGATTTAAGCATGAAGATTTATTAATTCTATTTAAGTATTTACAATTACTCAATTAATCTTAAAATTATTTGTGTGCTCACCAAAGAACATTTGCTTGAAAGGGCTCTTTTGTACAACGCAACAGCTTGCTCAGGGTCTGAAATGCGTAAATATCTGTACAGACTATAGTAATATGGTCTGTAATTCCATGTAATTCCATGTCTCATAAACAGTGTTCTGTTTCAGCTTGGTGGTCATAATGCTACTCTGTGATCCTGATGTGTTGGTACCACAGATATAAGAAAGCTCACTCACACATTTACCGCACATTATTGCAGGGAACCCTCTCTTTTTCTTCTCTTATGCACTTCTGAAATTGAGGCTATATTTCTGAAGCCGTTGATGTATCTCTCAGGTACTAAGTTCTGATAATCAGTACTGGTTTATGCTACTCAATACAACACAAAGTAAAACCTGCAAAGGTAACACTGGTTCAAACTGCGTATGTGGAAGGCAGTATTGCATCTTTGGGGCTATTGCTTTGGCAGCTCCATAAGTCCTATGCTTTGCTGGAGCTAATAGGGAAACCCACTGTGTGCAGAAGACATTGTCCATGTGCTGTGCTTCCTGCAGTGTTTCACCATTGTTCCTTCCCACAGGTCCACCCTGTTATAGTTTTAAACTTCTTAGTAAATTTTACACACAGACACACAGTCAAGAGGGTGAGGGGTAAGCAAGTTTTTCTGTCAGGGAGATGTAAGATTCCATTGTGTTCCTAGCTTGGACCTTAATGGCTCTCCCACTGAACAACTATAAGCCTCCAAATACCAGCTGAATATCGTGAGGGAAGCCCCATTCCCTTGTGTAGCCACAGTTGAGGCGCTGGCCTTGGGAGGGTTGTGGAGGTGAGCATGGGCAGTGAGTTTTGCACTGGAGGGAGATTTTGCTCACTTTTTTGCCCTGTCTTGGGATTGGTGTGGTGGTGGGGTCTTGACATTCGTTTTTTGCCAGTTTCCACAGACCTCTGGTCCCATGGCCTGTGGTGCTGAGCTGTTGCCTTGCTGGAGCTCTCAGTAGCTCTGGAAGGGTCCTGACTTGCCCCCTGACTCCACACGTCCTGTGCTGTCTTCTCTGTGGACTGCCATCAGTGCCTGGGCTTGCTCCAGACTCATCAGGGACCAGCGCCATCTGCAGAGGAGCTTCCAACCCCCTACTCCAGAAGAAAGTGAGAAGGTCCTTGAGCTGCCCCTGGGAAAAGTTTCAGACCGTCTCTGGCACCGCTATCACGTGTGCTTTTGGAACTCAGCACTGCACCCTCAGCTTGTTTGAACATCTCTGCTATTGTGGTGTTGTTTTGTTCTATATATTTTTAGTAAAGAACCATTATTCCTTTTTCTGTGTTTTTGCCTAAAAGTCTTTTAATTTCGAACTTATAATAACTTTGAGGGAGCGGTTCTCCTTTCTGTTCCAGGAAGGTTTCCTGCCTTCCTTGGCAGATATTGGTCTTTTAAACCAAGACACACCCTTACAGATTGTATGGTGTGTTAAGAATTGAAGATAAAGATATTCTGATTTCTATTGATAGATTCAAAATTTTGAGGTGGAAAAGGCTTGCTTTCACACTGGTTTCCAATGTCAAGGTGAAAGACCTTTCTGGAAGACTTTACTATGAGGAGATTAGTGTTTTTCACTTGAGAAAGCTTTCCTGCCTGGAAGAGGCATCTTTCCCAGAGACAGTTTTAGATATTTTCTCCTCCTACATTCCAGAGAAACTCTCCCTGGTATGAGGAAAAGATAAGTCCTTGCAGACATGTTGGAAGACTGCCACAGAGCAGGGGCCAGGGATGATAAAAGCTCTGAGAAGAACAGGCACCATGTCTTTCTCCAGACCCAGTGTTTGAAACACCATTACAGCTGATGTTCTTTAAGTCTAGGGTTCTCAACTTTGGAAATAAATTTTCCTACAATCCTTCCACTGCCTGGCATTTTGGGGGTACCTGCATGTTATTTGAGTTCACACCATAGACATTCTGCTAACATTAACTGAATGAAAGCAATTCTAAAATTACAAAATTCAGAGAAACTTTCTTATACTGAAATTTACCTGACTGCATTTAGATTTTTTCAACATTGCATTGTGCATTGCAATAATGCAGTAGTAGACACTGCACTGTAGATGTCTAATATACTATTAGTTGTATGGACTTCTTTTATTGTTGTGCATAGAAAGAAAGAATCCCAGAATTAGATTCTTATCTGAATGCATGTTTCCAATATAAATTATTATTCCATGTCCTTGTGGCATCTTGTTTTTTTCCTGTATTAAAACTGAGACACCATAGTAGTAATCTGTAGTCAAATGTGATAGTTGCTCAAATGTATGTTGCTCCTTTTCTGTTGAATGTATTGCTAAAAGAAAAACCAAAGCACGTTTCAAATGCAGATAGATGTAGTTGCAATTCATCTTTCTATTCCTAGGATAATATGTTGTACATTACAAAGGCTAGCACTTGTCGTGTGTTTCTACCTACATTGTATCTTCCACCCATTACTATATAAATAATGCCATGTGATGGTCACTATATGATGATAAAGATTATGATTTCATTCTTTCTCAAATTAAAAAAAAAAATCAAAAACCAAAACACAAAACTACTTTATGTGGATGTACAGCTGGGCCTATGTGTCAGAAGAAAAAATTTCCACAGTGATTTTCAAAGTAGTGTGTCCCTTCCAGTTTATTAGAGGTTCACCATTCAAGGACATTTTTATACTGTTATTACTGTTTTTATATATCCTCTCCTATTTTAGCTGCAACCTTGCACAAACCTCATCACAAAAAATATAAGCCCTAATGACATTTTATCAAGTCACAGGCCTAGTTGGATTTTACTTGTAACTTTAGGGCAAAGTCCTCAAGGGATGACAACCCATTACACTGAAAATGTCCAAGAGCAGTTACTACAACCACAGTCAATTTTGTGAGCATATGTTTTCCTGGATTGGTCTCTGTAAGTTTTTCTGCCTCGGTGAAATCTAATTTTCTGTTTCAATTCTGTACTGAAGAAAGCATCTCCTTCCAGTTTGTCAGTATGAATGTCAAGCTAATTTTAAAGTAATTATTTGCAGGTACACTTATTTCATCCTCTGTTTCTACTGGTTTAGATCAATGCTTTAACCAGATCTTTAATGGTTCAAAGTTTTTCTTGTTGCAGCTGGATGATGTGAAAAAGAGTTGACAGCTTACAGTTCCAGTGCATTGGTTGTTTGGAAGTTAGTATGTATTCCTTCTTCTCTCACATCAGCCATGTGTGAACTTGCTCCTGGTGAAAGGGAAACTTTTTCTATGTTATTAACCTGAAATGGGATATAAGAGCAACTGCTGGATAGACTTAGCACTCATTAACATGCACTGTAGCTGTTGGACTGCAAACCTATTTGAGCAGCTTGGCTTGGGAAGGAAAAAGAAAAAGAAAAAGGGCACTTGTGCTCTAGTCATTATGGTTTTCTCTTATATCTAGGGTCCAAAATTGCTCCCAGTGAATTCATCAAGAATAATTAGTATGATGCTACTGGAAGGATCACACATAGCCTTTTCTTTCTAAAGTGTTTGTATTTCTTTAAGGTAAGAAATTTCAAATACAATGGTAATATCGTATTTAACTCATTCTGGTTTAATCTCCTATCTGAACTGCTTACAAATGGAAGGTATTTCATGTGCATAGCAGTTAAGATGCTGTAATCATATTTACACCAACATTACAAACTCATATGGCAGTGAGGCAGTTGTTTCTGGAATTTCTTTTCTTTGCTCAGGATCAGTGTTCCTTAATACTGTATCTTTCTTACTTAAACTATTCATTTTCTTTGGTGTGTAGACAGTTATAACAGTTCCACTCAAACTTTTCTGTCTGTCTGTACAGGTTAAGCTTTCCAAGACATAGCTGTTACCAAATGTGTCTTTCAGAGAAAGGCTCAAGATCTTGAAAAATCAGGAGTTCCTCAGTTATTTTATTAAGTTGATGAACCATCATTTAAATGAACAACTGATTCAAACCACAGTCTTGCAATTTTTGCATTCACTCATGGGAAAATTTAATAATCTGTGTACTGGCACACCTCTAAAGATGCAGATATCCTGAGAAAGCGCAATGCAGTGCTTTTTAAAGAGTATTACAAATTTCCTTTGGCTCAACCACTAAAAAAATACCATAGAAAGCAGTCACAGAGCCAAAACTGTATGGTGCCTCCAGAATACTTCTGAGTTACCCAAGGAAACACTCCATCACTCCATCTAGTCTAGATACCTCATTTAGCATAATTGTCTCTGGCATTAAGTCTGCCTCCACTGACTGTGAAGACTTCCCAGACGATAAACTGAATGGTGAATGCTTTTTGACAGATGAAATTGGATAAGATGAATCCTGACTATGCCATGCCCCAAGAAGTTCACAACAGACATTTTTTTATAGGGCTCCTTCAGCTTCACAGCCTCTTCAGCAATCCCACCTGGTGCTCACTGTTAGAGGGGATTCTATTTTTCTAGCAAACAATTTGCCTCTCCCTGTGTTGTGGTTTAACCTGTCAGGCAGCTAAACACCACACTGCCATTTGCTCACTCTGTCCCAGTGAGAAGGGGGAGAGAATAGAAAAAAGATAAAACACATAGGTTGAGATGAAGACAGTTTAGTAGGACTGAAAAGGAAAGGAAAATATTAATGTTTATAAGATAATACAAAAACAAGTAACGCACAGTGTAATTCCTCACCAACCACTGACTAACACCCAACAGTGGGACAGCAACCTGGCCAGCTGCCCCCAGTTTCACTGTTCCTTTGCCCAGCTGGGGTCAGCTGTCCCAGCTGTGTCTTCCAGCTTCCTGTGCACTCCCATCCTCCTCACTGGCACTGCAACATGAACTTTTCCCAGCTAAAGCCTTAGCAAGTATAGCAAGAGGACCGTTTACTGTTCTTTCAGATTGTACTCCTACTTGTACATTTGCCTCTTCCCAACAGAGTCTGACTGGCTTTCTGGTACAATAACATTCAGAGCCCTTCCTTATGGACCTTACCATGAATATGTGTAATTGTTTAATTGTATCTAGATGCAATTTAGTTTTGTTTTTTTAGTCTTCTTCTCCCTTTCATAAAAATCAGCAGTTCCTCCAGGGCTCCTGCAGTTCTTTATAGTTTGGTAATGTTTGCATATTGCCACTGTATTTGCAAAGCAGAGTGCAAAGCTACCTGTCTGGGCAGACTGAACAGTAATCATTTTTTAAAGAGGGAGTAAAAATCTGTTCATTTCCCAGTTTCTGTATCAGAAATAATTTTTAGTTACCCTATGCCTGTCTGATGAATTGGACTATTTAGTTACAAGCTCTTTCAGAGCTTCCAAATCAAGACTGACATCCCATCCTTCCATGGGGTCTTTTGTTATGATTTTGGATTCAAGACTTCTCTGAAAATTCTAATCTTTTAATGGGGAAAATGTAACTGATTTCTGGACCACTCTAAGATATTTTAGCAAGTCTGAAAGGCCAATAAATAACAAGTAATTTTTTTTCAGATGACAGGATGTTATTTAGACTAAGGCAGATGGAGGCATTTCAGAGTCACAAAGATAACTGGTCAGATATGCAGGAAATGTGGCACTAGATGGGATTCACAGTTGACAAATAGAGGCTCTAGAGGAATATCAACCACCAAATGTATTTTTGGAGTCTAGACTAACGGGTAGAAAGAGCTGTGGCTTGCTATAGGTAGCAAATGAAAAGTCTTAGCTCAGCGCAAACCAAGGACAGGACTACAAATAAAGAGAGGAATAAACTCAGAAATGTTAAAACAACATAAAACTATTGTGTACATTGACAGAATACATTCATATTCTTCCCTGTGGTAATGTGATTTCTGAAAGAAAGCTTCATTGCTCATCCAAGATCAACAATGAATGCAAGCAGAAACAGAAAGTTTGGAAAGTGTAAAGTGTTCACTCTTTTCACAAATCAGGAAGAAGAGACCAATTCACATGATGTGATCGCAACATGTTCAAAACTCATTAACAGAACCATTTATAACTGTGAGTCTTATTATTTCATACCATCATTTATTCCAAAGGTTTACCAGCAACATTTATTGGCCTTTTGGATGAGAATATATGTGGCAAAAAAAAAGGCTGAAATGTATCTAAAATATTGTTTATAAATCTACTGTCTGGAGGCATAAACACAAAGTACATTAAGAGAGACTTTCCCATCAGAAAGTTGACCCAGCACAAAAAAACCGTTCTTTTAAAAATGTATCAAAAATGAACTAAGAAGAGTGAGCAAGACTCAGACAATCTTTACAAGAAAAAGGTTTTTGTCAGCATTAGTAAGTGGAAGATATTGTAGACTGGACAGTAAATTATTGCACACAATTACCAAAGCATATGCACTGCTATAAATCAAATTGCTGGAAGGCTCTATAGCAATGTATTTCTTGTCTAATACAAAACTACTGAAATTAGCCAGTATTTCTGTAGAAGGCTGTGGAAGGGAAGATGAAGAGACTCAGAGAGGTATTTGCAGAAACACTGCCAGATCTGAGTCAAGGCTGAATTCAGTACTGTGAAAGTGAGGTAGCAGGGATGGGAGTACAAAGGTATCCACTAATGCAGAGGCAAGAAATAGCAGCCTGAAGTGTCTGACTGGTTCCAGCTGCCACTGCTCTGTACAAACTGATTCACACCCAAACCCACTCACATCCTGAGACAAGATTAAGAGGTTACCAGCAATTCTATCACTGGCACCAGGGAGGAAAAGGGGGTGCAGAAATCTCTGCAAAGGAGGAAAGAACAAACACTGAACTACTGCTTCCTGGGATATTACCAGTTTGTCATAGTTGGATCAGTATTTATGCACACATTCTTTTGACAGCACATCTGTTGCTCCCCAGAGAATGTAGATTTTTCTGCTCCTGTGGTTTGTTATAGACACAAATCTTCACTTAGAATAATCACTGTCTGATTAATGCTCAAGAGAGCCAGCACTGATCTGTATGGAACAAAGGGGAAATGTTCTTCCTCACTTTCATATAAAGGGAAAAAGCTTCCACTCTCTCTCCCCAGTGCAGGCAATGGTGCCACGGTTCCTTGCAACTCCTCCAGAAGTATCAGCAGTAGAATTGCTGCTGAAAGCAAGAACACAAAATTGAGCACTCATCCCATCCTGCCCTCCCCCATGTCTGATTCATTCATCTATTCCTTTTCTCTGTCCTGTTTAAGAAATAAATATTTGTTTTATTTAAGAACAAGTTTATGATCCTTTTCCAGAAAACTGAGAGACTGGCAAACTGGAAGCTATTGGAAGTCTGGAGAAGTCTGCTTAAATGTTTGGGGGTTTTGTGCAAGGAACTAAACGGAACCTGGGCTGTCCTCTCTTCTGGCTGAGAAACAGTAGCACTAGTGATGGCAGCTCAATACCCTGCAGCTGTATACACATTTCATTAGTGATTGATCACTTCCTAATGACTGGAAGAGGCAAATCCACAGTAAACATCCAATATTGTTCAATAAGCCACAAGTTTAGTGCCAAAATTAAGAAAAAAATTCCTTCATATTTGAGATGCAGTGGTAGTTGCAGTCTAATCTATTCCTAGTTAGCACAGCATACATATGTACAGGGTACATTTTTTAGCTGGAAGTTGACAGTAAAAAAATACAAACCCTCTTCTGATGCTGCAGTTTTCATCTATTCAGTTGCATGAAATAATTTTGCATATTGTCAGAAAATAAAAAATAACCCCTATTCTTTAGCTGATTTGTCACTCTGTGCTACATAGATGAGGGTTACAGCTCTGGTCAAGAAGAATGGATTGCTTATTTTCAGTCAGCAGGGTTCAGAAGTGACTGATCCTTCCTGCATGAAAACATTGAATGCCAGAACACAACTGATGGAAAAGCGTCTTCATAAGTAAAAAGTGGCTGTGAAATTACACTGGTGGAGGGGAGAAAACTATTCTTTCTACTTCAGTATTTTGTTGACATTTTAGAAATTTGAAAGATGTTTTACCCTGTGTGAACACTGCAACTTTTTCTGAGGTGTCTTTTTAATTAAACCTCCAGCATATGGCTTTAGCAAGAGCCAATCAAAATAAAGTGCAAATGTGTTTATGTGTGGATGGCTGTATTCCAAAGTTCAACAGTGCTAAATTGGCAGCATTTTCTGAGAAGATAAGATTTACTGTTTGGAAACAGGATGAAAGTTTAAGTTTTGCATTCTGATTACTGTCCAAAAAGAGATCAGTTTGGTTTGGTTTCCATTTGCTGTTTTAGTAGTGCTTTATTTGTCTTTATTTCTTTGCTGCAACTATGAAGGCATAGCATAATACTGTCTTCAACACGTAAGAGCTACAGCTTGTACAAAAATGAAAGCATTAGGAGAGGAAGGGTTCAAATGTATGAATCAGAAAACTATTGACACAAACAATGGAATGTTTAGACTCCTGAAGAGCTGTGCACTTTAGGCTCACGCAGGGTTGTTGGTGATTCTAGACTGCATTTGGTAACCAGTACACACAGCTTTTGATAAAAAGTAGCCTCTGATTCTCAATAATCATGCTGTTATATGGGTATCTGTTGCACTTAGTACTGCCTGATGAAAACTGCTGCACTACACAAATAATGAGGACATATTATGCTAACAATTAGCTTGTCTGCAAAATGGCCTAGCTCCATTTGCATGATAATGAAATGGTCCACAAAAAGCAAACAAACCAGAAAATGAGACTTTATGCAAACTGTCTGATACTATATGCTGGTTGCAGTCCTTAGAGTAACACTGTTTTTTGAAAATGTCTATCGACTTTTACCAAGTCAAGGATCATGGACAAGCATTACAATGGGAAGCAGAATATGTAATTAATTATAAATCAATCAGGCAGCAAGAAATGAACTTGTTTTTTACAATAAGCCAAGAATGTTAAATTTAAGAAATTGATGCTCTAAGAGGAAAGAATGCTTTATTTTGTGTGTACATTGAAGGCAGACTACAGCTCTTTTCTGAACAAATAGAGCTGTGTCACTACAAGTGCAGCACTACCCAGTGATTTTACAGAGATCTTATGACAGAAAAGCTGCTTTTCCTTCTCATAAAACTTTTTCCTTATGCATTATTAAGTTGAAAACATATGCAATCTCACCCCTCTAAGTGTCCTAGCATAGGAAAACCTTCATGCCTACATTAGAGAGCAAAGGGTTTTGTAAAGTGTTTTTCTATTATGTCAGCGATTTCTTGAAGGGTACACATAACTCCTATCTGCAGGGCAAAGAACTTTTAATGCAGCAAGGGACAGACACCTGAAATACCAGAAGTATATTTGAAAATAAAACATGACTGTATCTTGCTTATCTTACATCCTAATTTTATAGCTGATGTTACACTTATTACCAAATTAATCACCGGTTAAGGAAAAGCTTTAAAAAAAAGACCAAAAAAGCTTTGTGAGAAATGCAACTTTGTCTCAAAGAGCTTACCCACATATGCATATGACCTTGGATATGAGCTTGAAAAGTAATTAATCTAAATGCATACCTGCAAAATTTAACGATAAAAAGCTAGAACGTGTTTGAAGGATGACTCTCTATGTAGATTTCACAGCAAGAGTGTCTGAGTACTGGAACAGGCTACCTGGTGGCTTTTAAAGGGATTATTAATTTTAAAAACTCAAGAGGAAAAGGTCCTGAGCAACCTCTTCTGGCACTGAAGTTGGCCCTGCCTTGAGCAGAAGGTTGGGCTGCAGATCTCCAGAAGTCCCTTCAACCCAAATTATTTTGTGATTCCAGGATCCTTCCTGTTTGTGTGAGTATATGTTCTAAGTCTATAGACATATTTTGCTGCTAAATTTAGAGCAGATGTTTTCCTTGCCAAAAGTGAGTCCACAGCTGACTGCTGTTAGCTGAAACCTTTTTGTGACAATCACTGACTTTGGATTAGGGCCTTGCAACACAGAATTGATCTGCTCAAGGGACGAACAAGTTGTCTTATATGTCTTTTTATATTCATTTGGCATGTGGCTGCATTCTTTTTTTACTGAATCACATCCAAATCCTTCTCTGACAGTAATAATTAAGTCTTTTATTTTTTGTGGGTGTGTGTGTGGGGGTGTGCACTTACTGTGATGATATTCAAATGCTTAATGAATTCATTTTTATAAGCTTTAACTGACATCTTTATACTGTCACAGGAAATAGCAGTACTGCTTCACATTTTTACAGATGGGAGGTTATGAAGACAACAGAACAACTTTCATGTATAAAATGTCTTCTCAAAGTTCTTGTTGATCATGGACTTGAATCCATAAAGCTAAGATAAGCAGCCTTAGGAATTAATGCCATATATAATCTCAGGATCTGCCCTGTAAGACACAACTGTACCTTTCTGTCATGGGCTTAAGATTGGTTTCTGTTGAAAGCCTCTGGAAGTTTCCCTCCATCCTTTAGAGCAGAGCCAATGAGGGCCAGCTCCGAGGAAAACTTCCTGCTTTTGAACCATTAAGTTACGCCCCTGCGTGAAA
>JAWWEE010000074.1:78925525-78998512 GCA_035221455.1 Xenops minutus | reverse complement strand
AGACCGAGGGGTGGTGGGGGAAAGATGTTTGTAACTTGTTTCTATTTCTTATTTTTAGTTTTCAGTTTGTTAGTAATAAATTTAAGCATTATTCTGCTTTGCCCGTGGTATTAATCAAAGCTCCTCTTTTCAGTTATCTCTAGCCGTAAATCTCGAGCTGGTTTTTTTTTCCCTTCCCTCTGGAAGGCGAAAAGGGTGGGGGGAAAAGGCCTTGAAGGAGTTTTGCCGGACACCAGGCGTTTGTTCAGGGTCGAACCACCACACTTTTTCAGTAGGGTACAGAAATGTTCTGAAATGTTTTCATTTAGAAGGACTGTGCCATTTCACTAATTACCTCACTTTTGAAATTGTTTTAGCTTTTGTTAACTAGTACAGGAAGATCTGCGAGTGACATTCTGAAAGAAAATTCATTTGATTTCAAGTATCTAAAGTGGAATATTTTTTTTTTGTTAAATTAACATTACTTATATTGGTGGGTCAAGAGATTAAAAGAACAGAATCCTGCAAAGTGAAGAGTATAATTTTTCACTCAATTTGTGAATATAAAAGTCTGAAGCAGTACCACAAATCAAAGAACTTTTTCCAAATGCTACATTTTAAGCAGTCATCTCCAGATGTGGGGCTCTAAAGCATAATTTTATGATTTCTCCTCTCTTTTTCAGCCATGATCACTGAAAAACAAAGGTATGGAAGAATCAGGCCTTGTCATGATAGTATGAAAACTGATATCTTGTTTTTAAGTTTACCTAAGAGATCTATCAAGGTAGAGATAAAATCAAATTATTAAATTCTGTTTCAAACTGAAGCCATCTTTCAATTTTTAACTTTGAAGAACTCAAAGATGTTTAGAGATGTTTGCAGCACAAATCAGCTTCTTGTAAAGACCACAGGCAAATGGAAAGCACCGTCTCTCTTTTCACACATACATACACCTCTGTGTATATACATAGGTTTCTGTCTTATTTCATCGAAGAGCACACAAAAGTACCTCCTGCTGTGGCTTGGAAGCATGTTCTGACAATGCTGTATCAGAGAAGCACAGAGAGTGCATGTGGAAATGATTGAAATCAATAGCAAAAATATTGATTTCCATGAAGTCTGATTTCATAAATTAAGGGCAGACAGTAAAGTCTAAACATGTAAGAGAAGAGGGAAAAATTGGGGGAGAGGAATTGAACACGCCACCTCCAGGAGGCAGAGGTGACTAAAGCCTTGCAAATTCCTCCTGCTCCAACTCCAAGCAAATCCAGCTCTACTTCCATGGCACAGGTTGTTGCTTTCTGCTTTATCTCAAAAAAACCAAAACCAAAACAAAACAACAACAACAACAACAACAAAACCAAAAACCAAAAAAGCAAGAAAAAATTTACCACAACCATTTGTTTCAGAGCCTTAACTTTCAGATCATGAACATGTCACAGCACAGCCCAAGTGCTAATCCAAGGCTACTGGAAGTGCAAGCACCTCAATACTCTGCACTTAGTTTGAAAAGTGTCTGAAGGTTGATTTTTCTAATCCCAGGCATTATTGTAACTTCCCCACATTCATGTTTTAGCACTGAAAAAAAATGCAGAGAATTTGAAACAACCCTCTCAGTCATTCCCTCTCTTTCCCTTTCTCTTGTGTATTTTACCTGCTCCCTTTCACCAGGAAATGTTGGTTTATGTCCTAGATAATGAAGTGTGGATGAAGAAGAATAGTTCCTTAGTGTTTTCTCCACTAGCAATCAATGCTGAGTAGCAGAAGTTTCCATACATCACTCTTTTGGAACCTTGAAGAGTTACTTCAGCCATGGAGAGAAACAAACATTGTTAACAGGAAAATAAGACGGCTGGGAGTACTATGCTGAGCTAAATCATCCTGCTATAACAGTGCCATGGTATTGCAATTCAGCACCAAAAATAATGAGGATATTATTTCATCTAGTTTTCTTTATTTTCCACCTACACAGGAAATTTTTATTTCTTTACAGTGTCAATCTGCTCAAGAGAAAAGTGTATGATCTGCTCAGTTCTCAAAAAAAAAAGAAAAAAAGGGAAAAAAAAAGAAAAAATAGGGATTATTTTTTTTTTTTTTGTTCTTTACTATCTTAAGTGCAATATTTCTCTGCCTATGCTGCTGACAGTATTCAGATTGGAGAGTTTTCACTTCCCCTCTTGACTGGTTTTGTGGATTCGTTCATGTCTATATTGCTGCAAGCACTCTTGAGAGAAGTACTGTATCCATATTGCATGGCACTTGAAGGGACATCTTCCTCTGTACCACATCACAAAGAGCTTTGTGCCTTCTCATAGAGGTGCTTTTCTAGCACAGCACACAACATGCTTGCTGCTAATTATCTCCCTATATGGCACGTGACTGCTTCAGTAGCCTACACATAGGGGCGCAGGCTCGCAGTCTGTATCTGCTGCCTGCAGTTAAACCAGGCTACCTGTTGCATCTACTGCTGCTCTGCAGGCTGCTAGTAACTCTGATACTTTGGGTACTGCTGCATTTTGCTAGGCTGAGTTGCACTTTTGCAGGCCATTGGCAGAACTCTCAATGTCTGCAATAGCATCTGTCAAGTAGCTTGCTGTTTACTAGCATGCCATTTGAGCAAGACATCAAGGAGATGCAGGCTAGGCACCAGAATGGCTGCTAAAAATGCAGTGTGCCACTCATGGTCAGTAGCATCAGTTTCTGAGTTTCTGTGGCCAACAGTTTTCTCACAGTGGAGAGAGATTTGGGAGCTAGAAAATCAGTATCCACTGCTCTGCAGATGGGATAGGCGGCAAGTGCTGTGAGCTCCTTGTGAGGATCTGTCAGCTCCAGCATCCCACACCAGCCACCATTCTTGTGAGAATCCAAGCTCAATATAAGGACCTGGCTGGGCTTCCCTCTTGCCTGTCAGTTCACAGTGGGTCTGATAATGACAGAAGACTGTGAAGCCTTTGCCAAGACCATCTTTTAACAAGTCATCCATATTACTTACCTTCCTGAGATGGTAAGAGCCTTCTCCCACTTCAGCCACATTAACTGCACGTCCAGCTGCCTACAAGGCAGCCAATGCTGAGGAGAAGGTGGACACCAGAACCATACAAAGTTCTGGCTACATCTGGCACAACCTGTGTGGGAATGTTATTGCCTTTCCTTACAGACCAGTTGCTGTGGCATTTGGCCTTCCAGCTTTTGCATGTCCAGTCTGAAATTGGACAGTTGCCACAGTTCAACATGCAGCAGAGAAGACAGATAAATATAAAAGTACTGCATCTGAGGTTATGTGTCTAAAGGAGCCTGTTCACTCTCTGACACAGCAGTCTGGAAAGGTTATAGAGTGGGTCCACTCAGTCCTCGCAAAGAAGATAATACAACACCTTACACAGCAAAAATGTACCATTTGGACTCTAAAAATCAAAGAGCACATAAAGAGAAAACCCTATTAATGCACAGGATGCATCCTGGACTTCATTTACAGACCTTTCAGACTGATTGATCATTGTAAGGGCATGGGGAACATGAGACCATCTCCTTCATTAAGTTACCTGGCTAAGCACTCTTCATTATAAATTAAATACCAAATAACAAAAAAAGGTGATAAATTGAACACACAAATACACAAACCTGACAGGTAGGTGACAACTGAGACAGTAACGAAAACCAGAACTGCTCAGACAGTGAGTGATAGTGCACTGAAAAACTACGCAGGCATAGTCTTGAAGCGGGTCAACCTGAACCTTGTAACTGATAAGAAAATGGAAACAAGACTGAGTGTTATGGGATGCTTGAGGGGCCCTATGGACTTTGCAAGACTTATTATGAAAAGCCTAAAGGAAGAGCCAAAGACTGAGAAATTATGTTCAGGGTGTGTATCTGGGAAGAATAAACTTGATAAAATGGAGAACAGTTAGAAAAACAGGGTGTTTAAACAGCCTGCTGGTCAGTTAGCTTGCCTGAGCCCTGTGCCTGACCACCTCAGTCTATCTTATTTTCCTATTAAATAATTTTTTTTTTTTCCTGTGGAAACCCACTTTTTAACCTATGTGTGTGTCCTGTAGGATATGTATGTCAGTATCTGGAGCCACTCACATGCGAAAGTCCTGAGTGTCTGCAACTGCAGAAAAGACCTGAGAACAAAGGGCTTTTAGCTCTGTGCTGGGCCACTGAATGGACACCAGTGTACCTGTACACGTAAGGTATCTAAATGCCAGGAACTGGAAAGAACTAAGTGTGGTTATTTTCCCCAGTGAATCTAATCCCATATGTGTCTCAAGCTCAGAGCTGGTGGGCCCTAAGTGAGTTTTGGATTCAAGCATAGATATTAGTCAGGTTGAGAGAGTCTGTGACAGTATTTGATGTGTGTGTGTGATTGTTTGGGTGACTGTGAGATGAGTGTGTGTGTGTGTGTGTGTGTGTGTGTGCATCTGCTTTGCTAGTGAACACCAAGGTTGCCTGGGAGTGTGAAGGCAATTACCTACAGGTAATGAGGGTGCCCAGAGCCTGGGCATGAATATTAGACACACTGATAGCTGAGGGACCCAGGAACAGGAGTGTGCTTATAAGTCTAGAGAATGATGATGTGTATGATTTCACAAGTGAGCTCCAATTCTGATGACTCAGAGAGGAAGAACAGGACTGGGCTCACTGTATTCTCTGCTTATATTTTAGGTGAGTTTTACTGGTGGCACCTGGTTGCTGCTAAGGGCAGATAGACTGGCAGCAGTGCAAATGTGCTTGGTGTGTGTCTGTGTGTGTGTGTGTAAACCTCTGTCCCTGCAACTCCTCATGCAGCTTCCATGCATGTTATCTAATGCCTCAAAGC
This sequence comes from Xenops minutus, assembly GCA_035221455.1. NCBI lineage: Eukaryota > Metazoa > Chordata > Aves > Passeriformes > Furnariidae > Xenops > Xenops minutus. Next base: position 78,993,714 of record JAWWEE010000074.1, on the reverse strand, counting down.
ATTGCTTTTTATGATGTGATCCTGGAGTGGGGTAGAATTCCCTGGAGCAATAGTGCGCTGGCATAGGTTGAGAGTACCGTGACAAGTGCAACAAGATAAACTTGAGCAATCTCCACCCTATGATCTATGCGGTGGGTTTTCTGAAAACCCTTTCCCCACAACCCTCCCAAACTTGGACCCAGAGGGAGCTGGTTAGTTCAGAGTAGGACTCAGAAGCAATCTAATGGCGTAAATAACTAGGAGCCATTTGTTTGCATTTGCATTCGGGCAGTAGTCTGTACACAACCATCATTTGCAATTGAAGGTTACCAGCAATTTATTGAAATGCCATTTAAAAACAAGTGTTTAAATACTAGAAATAGTAAACTATTATATTTCTGATCCTGTAAAGGTTATTTACAAAGACAGCTGCAGTGATAAGTCAGAATAGTGCTGCATGACATTGACATATATTTCACCTCATTTGTAATAGCTGCCATGAGGAGGCCTGTTGAGGTAAATGGTGAATGCACCTTGGCATTTCCAGCTTCAAAAGCCATAGTGAAGAATTTATAAGCTCTGCAATTTTCTAATGTTTCTCTGGAAGGAGAAAAAAAGTAGAAAAAAGGAATAGTTTAAATGATATCAAGATGGAAGTATTCTGTAAAGAGAAATAAAATCGTTAACCCATTCAGTCTTTTCACAGGCTGGGGCAATGAAAGAATGATCCTTTCATACAGTCTTTATTAGCACACTATAACTCAGAGAAACTGTTAAAAACATAAACAAGGACATATTATGCACTTCAAAAGTCTCCCTAAGAACAATTAGGACACAATACGATAGTTTAAACTAGCTCAGTGTCATTTCTTCAGCTAATTTCAGATCCATAAATACAGAGCTCTACATATTAAAAAATAACTTCTTCATGTTTATGCCAAAAAGCATGCCAAATTCTATAAAGAATCACTTGAATAAAAATATTTTATTTTTAGAAATGGCATGTCAGTGCTTAATAGTACCAAACTGTGTGAATGAAACTTTTTGCCAGCTGTTCTTTCAGGAGATAATCTTTGAGCTTTAAAGGCTTAGTAATATGTTACATGCTTTTAAATGTGTATGGTAAAATTTGTTGTCTTGCAGGACTGGGTTAGAAACTGGTCAGATCAACAGTTAAACAAGGAGAACTGCAAGGTGAGCTCCAGAAAGAAGCTCTGAATAGGTAACCTCCTTGCCCGTCTTTCCTGAATGCAAAATATTTCATCCGCCTATAACTTATCATTGTCGTTAAAGAGAAGTCTCTGGAGTACGTAGAATCAATCTGGTCTTCTAAACATAACCTTTCATACCAGGACTTTAGGAAACTCAGTACTGCAGTAGCTTTTTGGAGAACAAGTCTAGGTAACTTGATGTCACTCACCTTGCCAGGGTATCATGAATAAAACAACCTCAACTCAGGAAATTTCACTGATTTTTTTTTTATTTCCAGATAACATAAGCTTTTCATTTCTAATTCAGACATTGAGAAGGAAAATGGTTTATCTCCATCATTCCTTGCTTCTTACTCATTTTTCTTCCAGCTTCTCTTTCCTTCTTGATGATTTCCTTTGCTCTACTGTGGGTACTCCACTGGCTGCAGTCCCTTCAGGCTGTACCTGCTCTAGCAAGAAGTGCCTTGTTCCAAGGCAGGGTTTCCAGCTGTGTCCTCCAAAATGTCACCCCCTACATCCCTCCTCCTGTATCTTCCTCAATGTCCCTTTCTGTGGACACATCCCCTGCATCTCCTTTCACTAGCAGGAATCTTTTCTGTGTTTTCTACACCTAGCCCTTAAAAATACATTTCAGCAGTGGCACTATGTTCTCCTTTGGCTGATGTTTCAGCATGCAGTGCAATAGTGCTATCTTTTGCCAAGCCAGTGGGAACTGACTGACTGACACAGAATGGTTTATCACCTCTTTCTCCTCACAGCACCTGCTACCCAGACCCTGCTGAGTGTGTCCAACACACAGGGCCAGGAAGTAGCGGGTGCAGGCTGCTCTGCCAGGACAGGTAGCCAGGAGCATGAGCAATAGCAAAGCAGTCAAAGACATGTATCTCACTAACAAGGGAATGGCCCCACAGACCTGACCAAGGTGAGCAGAGCAGGTTTGATGGCAGTCACTAAGTCCAGCCACAAGTCTGCATCACCTGAGAAGTCCACAGTGAGTATGATGCCAAACAAAGAAGTCAAGCAAGCAAGCTAGAGCCATGGCCTGTGTGATGTCCAGACACAGCAACCAGGATCAGCCACAGCTCAGTGCTTTCCAGGAAAGTGGTGAGGCAGGCTCAAGGACAAGCCAGAAAACCAAGTCTGTGAGTATATGCATGGTCAGTCACACCCATGGGTAGTATTCAGGATTTCCCTATCACAGTGGCTGTTTAGTTTCTAGTTGTAGATTAATTTTTTTATATAAACATAAACAATTTGTATTCTGGAGGCCATTACTCTCTGTTTTATAAAATGACTCTAGTTTTCGTGGAAGATGGATATTTGATGATACTTGGAACTAAAATCTCTCTGCAGAGTAGTTGCTGTACTCTCGGCCAGGCAATAGCTTGATCTTAATACCCTTGCAGAGCAGTACTGCATTCAAAACATGCTTCCCAGGAAGGTACAGGCACCCTAGGAAACTGCCTGACACCATAATCTCCTTTAATAGAGCATGTTGCCTGTCTTTTGTTGATAATAACTTCTCATTGCTGTTGTCCTGGCTTCAATTCAAAGCAGTGATCTAGAAATGAAAGACTGTTTTTTTCTTATCAGACTCAGGAGTCATTCAGCTTCTATCTCAGAGATGATGGTGTTTAATAGCAATGATTTAATTTTGTAGATTTCTATAAACAACCTTAATGATGTCATTAGAATTCTCAAGGCTAAAAGGTAGCTCTCCCATTTCAAATTGTCACATTAAACACGCATGGCCTGTTCCAACTAATTGAATTAATTTGCTGTTTCAAGAGAAAACAAAAAGATCTGAAACCTGAGTTTACTTATGCTGCTACTGTTTTGAGTTTGGATTTCAGAATTGCATGGTAATTATTCTGACTGGACTTTCTTTTCTCCCTTGAAAAACAGTAAATTTGACAAAAATACTTTCTCCTGTCATGATTATACTTTTAGTAAGTTTTAGCCAAGTTTATGGCATATTTTTAATAATAAAATATTTTTGAAAAGCCAGGAAAAGAATCTGTTAGAGTTGAATAGTGAGAGTGGCACAGTCCAGTTGTAATGTTTTGGTCGCGTAGACGGAGCAAAGGAAAGATGGGTTCCATTTCTCATTTTCTTTCCTTGGTTTCGGGACATTAGGGAGGGAGACACAGATCTGAATGCCATTCCCAATGAATTTATAAAGAGATCAAGAGAAGAATGCTTTTTAATGTTTTTGATAGTAGCCCCAAAAGAAAGGTCTAGCTCCCTTTAAAATTAAAAGTTATGCTTCTCTCACATGAACTGCTCCTTGTGCTAGACATGGTTATTGCTAATGTCCTGTACAGACAAAACCTCAGTGGTCCAGCAAAAAGGATATTTGAATGTGTGTCTACATAATATTGCTGCTCAGAAGACATAAAGAGGTGTGATGGTGTCTCACCTCTGGTGCTCATGTTTAACCTCCCTGAAAATCAAAGGTGAGCCAACTCAGTCCTATGCTGAAATAAAATTAAATTTATTTGCTCTTGTTCATCACACTAGTGAGCCCTCTGCATCTTTTTGTGCTAACATCTTAGCCATAATCATAGAATCACCATCATCGAATGGTTTAGATTGGGATAGATCTTAAAGATCATCTAGTTCCAACCCCCCTGCATGGACAGGGACACCTTTCACTAGACCAGGTTGCTCCAAGCCCCATCCACCCTGGCCTTGAACACTTCCAGAGATGAGGCATCCACAGCTTGTCTGGACAACATGTTCCAGTGCCTCAGCACCCTCACAGTAGAGCAACCTAGTCTAATCTAGATTTTCAAATATCTAATCAAGATTCACCCTCTCTCAGTGGGAAGCCATTATCCCTTGTCCTATCACTACATGTCCTTGTGAAAAGTTCCTCTCCAATTTTCTTGGAGCCCACCTTTAGGTAGTGGAAGGTACTATAAGGTCTACCTAGAACCTTTGCTTTCCCAGGCTGAAGAACCCAAACTCTCTCAGCCTCTCCACGAGGAAGGTGCTCCAGCCCTCTGATCATCTTTGTGGCCCTCCTCTGGACTTTCTCCAAAAGGTTCACATCCTTCTTAAACATCTCTGTTTATTCCCCAGTAATACTTTTGAAACTCATTATTTTGCTTGTTTAATGAGGTTGAATTATTCATCAAGATATGCAGAGTAAAGCCCATGGTATTGCAAATTCACAAAGTTGCTGACTGTTCCTAGTTAATTTCTTAAAATGACCTTCAAATGCAACATTGAATACCTTATAGTTATGCTGTAAAAAAGAACTACTTTTAGACAAACTGGTGCAAACTTAGAAATAAATTTTCTGTAGAATAAAGGAGTCAAATGCATAAAAAAGCAGCAATCCAACAGTGGATGATTTGAATCTAAAATTAGTTTTAATGTTCGTTTGTGCCCTGTATTTCAGAAAAAGAAAATTGCAAGTACATTTTTTCCATTCTTCAGAGCTTTCCTAAAATATAAATGGTATTTTACTTATAGTTTTAAATTAAGCTCATTGTGAAACTATAGTGCTAGGTCCAAGAGCAAAATTAATTTATATATATAAAATTATCTATAATAAATCGAACTGAACCTCTTGAGCTCAGTCAATTAATTGTTGTAGCAAAATAAATCACTGTTTAATAGCTTTGAAGTTATTAATTTTACATCAGTGAACAACGTTCACTTTTGTTGTCAGTCCCACCAGACCAAGATACACATGGCCCCATTTGGTTCTAAAAAGAACCATTTGTTACACATTTTAAAAGACATTACTGGAGAGCATTAATAGTTTTCATAATGTGCTAGGAAATCTGAAGGGCCAACACAACACCTGTAGTCTATAAGTTATTTCCACTGCAGTTAGGATTTGATATAGCTATATCACTGCTAATTTGGAGACCCCCATGAATCCACACTCAGACTTTATCATTGTATTGCAGGTATATCCCAGGTTTTCTTCCTTTTTTCACTACACTATTCAGCATTATTTTTTGCAATGTCAACTTTTTTCAGTCTCCAGACTGTAACTGGCAGGACTCAATCTTCTGTAATACTTTTTTGGGAAAAAACTATGTATCAATCTGGTTCTGGTGAAGACTGAAAATTGATGGTGTTAAACTTCTTTATGCTGCATTCAGAAATAAAAAGCCTGACACACTGGTAATTGCTTACTGATGCTGATTGTCTTAGCGCTGCTTGAGTTGCCTCCATCAGTTCACCTGGATTATTTACACAGTTTCCTGTGCTGATTTTTGTTATATGTCTTTCGGGACAGACATTGTCATTCTGTATATGGCTACCTGACCATCAATTCACAATTTCAGTACCAATACATGTAATCAGTATTACCTGCATACGTACGTACATCACAGCACTTTAAAATGATCCTTAAAAGTGCTAAATATAAGTCTCAAGCCACTGGATCTGACTTTGAATTTAGGCTTGCTGCAAGCTCATAGTTAGACCAGATGACTCCAGAGGCACCTTCCAACTTAAATTATGCTATGGTTTTGCCATCTGGAGTGTTCTCAATTTCATATTTATATATAACTATATTCACTCCTGTAAATTAAATTAATTGCTGCTCATAACCAAGATTAGTCATATCGCAGCACCATGGTGACTGAAGAGTGCTGCTAAAAGTGCATTACATCTCCAGTAAGTAAGTGTGCTATTACCTTGTAGAAACTTAAATCTGTAGGAAAAGTATATTATCTTCCAGCAAACCAAAGAACAAACAAACAAACAAACCCCAAATATTTATTTCTCTCTAGATGCTACTAGCAATAAAGACATATCTGAAGTCTGGAGATCAAAGATCTCACTCTTTTCACAGGATGTCATAGAGAAAATCTAAATAGCACTTCTTTTTCTTCAATTTTCTTTTATGCTGAGTGGACACACTTTACTTTTTCACTAACAGAGACTGACATTAGCAACAGAGGTTGGTGAACATTATAGAGTCTGACAGCCATATTTGATTGAACTTCTGAGTGAATTCACTTCTCCTGTGTTTATACATTGCCTTTCACACACGGTTTCTATAAGCATTGATGGTGCTGTGCATAACATATGGGACCCCTTGGAGACATCAGAATGAAATTGCAGACAGCAGTACTTAAAGTACTTTATTTTAACCAATGTGACTTCTTAAAAAGAATTACAGACATGTATTAATATGCTTTTAACTATCTGAAATGAATCTTAAGTTTTAGGTATTCTCAGTAGAAAATGTTGCATAATTCTCACATAGACTAAAGAAAAGTTGTTACGCACTTCCATGTGTTCAGGGACAGGCACTAAAACTTTCAAAGATCAACCACCTGTAAATACTCTCCAAGTAAACTAATTATTTTGTTTGGTGAACTTATTCAAATATATTCAAAAATATTTGAAGAATTCATGTATGTTTTGAAAAATGGATGTTGTGGTTTAACCCCAGCCAGCAACTAAGCTCCACAGAGCTGCTCACTCACTATCTCCCAGTGAGATGGGGGAGAGAGTCACATGAATAAAAGTGTTGAGATAAATACATATATTTTTAAATACATGAGCTGTCTCATGGATTGAGATAAATACATTTCTATAGGGAAAGCAAAAGCTGTTCACACAAGCAAAGCAGAACAAGAAAATCATTCCCCGCTTCCCATAGGCAGCAGATATTCAGCCATCCCCAGGAAAGCAGGGATCCATCATGTACAATGGTTTCTTAGGAAGACAAATGTCATCACTCTAAATGCCCCCCACCCTTGCTCCTTCTTCCCCCCACTTTGTATACTGAGTATGATGACATCCAGTATGGAATGTCCCTTTTGTCAGTGGGGGTCAGCTGTCACCAAAACACTGGGGAAAAATTAGGACAAAGTACTTGCTACAAGATAGTCTGTCAGCGTATAACTAGACCCAGAAGCAATTTCTAATTCCGTCAGATTTTTCAGCATGTACAGAGATTGCTTCTTTCTATTATTTGGCAAAAGTAATTTGATTAATTTTGCAATTAATTTTACTTTTTCATAGAATCACAGAATATGCTGAATTGGAAGGGACCCATCAGGATCATCAAGTCCAACTTATGGCCCTGAACAGGATACCCCAATATTGCCATAAGGGGAAGGAAAAAACTTATAGGGTTCTACAGATACAGAATATAAAGGAGTATGAAGGAGTACAAAAGTATAAAAAGAGTATAAGAGTATAACATGTATTGACAAGTAACAGGTAGAAAAGACCAGTGCTAGGTTGAACTCACGGCCTCAGGAATACCATGTGAGCTTTTTTCCAAATACCACCGCTTCAAAAACACAGAGTAAATTAATTCAAAAGGTGTCCCTTTCATTCCAGCTGTACACATACCCAGCCAACCCCTGAACCACTCTGCCATGTCTTATTGAAGCAAACAAGGGAAACAACCTGCCCCTCCCAGGTGAACGACCCTTTCACCCACAGGCTGGGAAACTGACTCTAGCAACATCTGGACCGAAGTCAGCTCACCTTGCAACCCACTATAAACAAGGGAGAAACTCTCTTTTGCAGCTGCTTCCCCGCAGCTCAGCTACCCCAGCAGCTCATGCTGGTACGCAGTTCCCACTACCGGTCTTGTCTTCCTTCAAGCAGGACTTGAGGCTCTTGAGGTCCGGCCCGGGAGAACAAGGAAGGGGAAACATGTCCCCTTAGGAGAGCAAGGGAGGGAAAATGCCCCTTTGCAAGCACGTTGAGCTCTTCTGAGCTCCCCACCCCTAAAAGGAGGGGGAAGGGGGAGCACAGGGCACCACACCAGGCTGGGCAGCAGAGAGCAAGGCAGGTTCACAGAGAGTGTGTGTGTGTATGTGTATGTGTGTGTGTGTGTGTGTGTGTGAAATGTCAACAAGGTGTAAGACCCGGGAAAGCTCTCTTCCTACGTGGCAGGATACTAATTTTAAAACACTACTGAATTATCATATCGAAAGGTTGCATCCAGTCTAAGACATGTCCATATCCAGAACTTCCCTTGGTTCTGCCCCATGGCACACCTCTCCTAGAATTGAGTTGGAGATCTTAAGACCCCTTACTTCATCCTTTATCACCATCTTCATGCCACTTTCCCTTATTGGATATTCTCCAAGGTTGCTGGGTTTTGCTTTCTTGATTTGACCAACATGGCATCTAATTGTCTTAGCTCTGGTACATGTTTCCCAGGCATGATGTTCCAGCTATCATCTGACTCTTAAGACAGCTAGCACAAGATTAGAGACTGCTAGCAACTCTAAATGTAAGAAACTACATATTTGTATAAAAAGATTTTTATACAAATACATGAAAACCCCAAGGCATCACCATGTACTTGAGAGCATTGTCCAGACAATTCTTTAACTCAGACAGGTTTGGTGCTATGACCACTTCCCTGGGGGGCCTGTTTCCATGCTCACCTTCTCAGTGAAAAACCTTTGCCAGTTATTTAAGCTAAACCTTCTCCAACTCAGCTTCATGCCCTTTCCTTGTGTCCTGTCACTGGTCACGAGAGTGAAGAGATCAGAACTTGCCATTCTGCTTCCCCTTGTGAGGAAGTTGTAGACTGCAATGAGCTCTCCTCTTCTCCAGGCTGAACAGACCAAGTGCCCTCAGCCACTCCTCATAAAGTTTACCCTTCAGACCCTTTAATTTCTCTTTCATTACTACAATGTTCTTCTGGTTGAGATCCCAAACTAACAAAGAAAAATTATCACACTTGTGTGGAACTTCTGTGAAAGCAATGTGTAATAACACGGAGCACAGACTATTGCGCTACTAAGTCAGTGCTAAAGCTACAGTCTCTTAGGTGTGTCCTCCAGGGAAATTCACTGCCCACAGAATTCAGGAAAGAATTACCAGTTTCAAAAACATGGGATTATTCCTACCTCAGTAAACATCCCTCCCCTCCCCACCCTTCTTGTTTTAGTAATTTGTTTCTGTTATATGCTGCAAAAGATAACCTGTGTTTCCATTAAGATAATGCAAAAAAAAAATAATATATATATATATATGGTCTTGGATATTTAGTGATTCCATGCATTTCATGGGGTGCAACAAGGGTGTCAAGACGATAGCAACAAAACTGAAGGAGATTTGGATTTTTGCCAAGATGCTGAAAAGAGTTCCCAGGCTCATTTTAACTTGTGGACAGATCATACTAATATATTGTGTCCTTCAAACTTCACATGTAGACTAGTAATGGGCTTTGAAGTGCTTACAATCTAAAAAGCTTTTAATTTCTCAGGCAACTTTTTCATGTTTGTTTGCATTGGTTTTATCTTTATTTGCAATTCATACAGATTATTTTACTTAGACAAAGCAAGAAAAGAGCTTGGCATTATAAAACGAAAATGTAGTAAAGTAAAGCTTTGATAGTGAATGTAGAAAAAGTGGGATTTACTTTTGACATAGTGTCGGTTTTTTACTCATTGAAGAGTTGGGTCATTAATCTTATGAAGTGCCAGTTGAAGGGACTGGAGGATATTTTCATTGTGTTGTGGTACAACAGTTCAGTTACTGAAAAAGGTAAAACAGCTATTCATAGCAGAGGAGAGTAGGAAGAAGGCTATTTGGTTTGATATTAGAATTTGAATTAGAATTAGACAGGGTTAAATAACATAGTGATTAATGAAATGTAAATATAAATTAAATGTAAACGTAAATTAAATATACAAATAAGTTAAAATTAAAATAAAAGCTGTTAATGAATTGATTTCTGGACCTACATCCAAGATGCAAGCACTGTTTGCTGTTCATCCTGTACTGCAGTTTCATCATTGTATCATAAAATGAACTATTTTTGTGGCTGAAATAAAATAAATTCAGATTCTGCTTGCTTTTGTGCAAATACCTTCCCCTTGCAGGAACTTTAACAGCTCCTTGGGCAAAAGTTGAAGAAACATATGAATCTGAAAATAACCAACTAGAAAAAAAAAATCCTCATCAACCCCTCCCCCTCCTTTACCTGTATCAGAAACTGTCTTTATTTTAATGTATTAGAAGTAAACAGTTATTATCCTTAGTTTTATAATCAATTGTTACCATCACTTTTCTATCAGTGTTGCTTTGTGATAAAATTGAAGAATAAGGGATGCCATTTAAAGTGTCTTCCATATAGAATATCAATATTCCACACTGTATTTCAGATAAGGATGTAATTTTTAAACACCAATCGTATTTCAATTTAACATAGCTTTTCTCATGGAAATATTTTTGGCAGCAATTTCTAATGTTTGCACAACCTACCCCAGAAATTACCTTCTTTGAATAGATTGCTAGACATAATTAATTCCTAACATCAGAAAATGTTAGGATTTTAATGCTCCAGTAACCCATTTCAAATGATTCCTATAACCAAAGGATTTCTTTCTGCTGCCAATACGAAGAGCAGCCAGACATCTAATTCTAAACAAGAAAAATCACTTGGGATTTTTGAAAGATTTTTCTTTTTTTAAGTAAGAAATTTTAAAGTACCTGTGAGAGGAATATGAAACAGAATGGGATTTATTTTTACCACTCCCTAGGCACAAGGAGTGCTTCACAGGTCAGTCAATAAAAGTATTTGTATCCAGATGGGAACATAGAGCACAGAGAGAATCAGTATTGGTTCTAGATCGTGTCCCCAAGGAAAGCCACCAAATCCTCCAGGTAGATCAAAAAATGCCAGCAAGCATAACCAATGATCCCAAAGCTGTAAACATTTGGAACTGGAAGCTGAAGTGGGGTTGAGGCTATCATTCTTCAGTGCAGGGAAGGATGAAGCACCAATGGTGACAGCCAGCCCCTGAAGAGGGAGATGATGCACTATTGCTTTGACAACATCAGCTAATCATTATGGTCATCTTGCACGTCATTGTGAAGGCTGTGATAAAACATTGAAAACACCCTGTATATTTCAAGGAGGAATTATCTTGAACTTTATAAAACTTGAATGGACAGAAAAGAGGAATAATGGAAAAATAAAGAAGTTTGGAATAAGAACAAAGTTAAAAATTTGATCCTGACCAAATTAAACAGAAAATTGATGACAAAGGACTCTATAGAGAAGATAGAATCAACCAAAGACTGTTTGCAGAGAGTGATTTAAAAGAAGTGGAATTCTACAGCAACAACAAATGACCATATAGTGTCATATAAAAGACAAGCATAACTTCAGTACACAGAGAGCAAACAAATCCTGCAGAACTTCTCTGATTATTTTTATTCATTGTAAGAATTATGTTTATTTTTCCCTTTTGTTTTCCTAATTTTAAATAGTTATTTATCCAAACAAAGACCTTCCATTTTATTCTAGGATTGCTTAATTGGATTAAAAGCCTGTAGGTGAGGTGCTTTGTCAGAGGCCTTTCAGAAATCCATTTTGACTCATTTATCCTCCTGTTTGTTTAATAACCCAAAGAACAGCAGTGGTTTCTTCTAGTCCTGCCTTATTTTTGACAAAAAAGCTATGTTGACTTTTCTTAACTACGTAATGTTTACCACTGCTCACCAATTCTCTACTTTATTAAATTTCCTGCTATTAGATCCTTAGAGATATCAAGTTTACAGATCTACTGTTCCCAGAGGGACACTGAAAGCTTCTTGAAAAGTTGATGTCAAACCAAGACCTTTTCAAGCAAGAGACACTATGCCAACCTTTATAGTTCTACACTTGGCTCCATTAATTTTTTATAACTCTTGGATAAATGCCATCTGCTTCCAGTAATTTTTTTATTGTGCATTTTTTTGAGTTTGTTTTTTACCCTGTTCTACGCTCTTTTCTGCTCTCAACAAATGATCTGATTATTCCCTCAGAAAAAAAAGAGATCAAGCATAGGAATTTTCCTACATTCTTTCATAATAAACACATGCAGAGAACTGATTTAGTATCTGTGCAAGGTCACGGTCTTTTCTGAGCCATCTTTTTCTATGTTGTTCTCCAGTTAGTTCAAAAGACTTGTAAATAAGTTCTCTGATCCTAATATACTGCAAGAAAAAGTTATCTTTTATTTGTTCTGTTAACTGCTCTGCAAAGATTTATTGTGATTTTCTATAGACACTATACCCTCAGCAACTTCTAATTGTAAGGTAAATAGTTCAGGAGGCATTTTAAGCGAAGAAATTAAAATTGAAAACATCTAAAACTTGATTGGTCAAAATTATTAGAAGATAAAAACACCTCAAATGTAGTTTCTTTTAAAAGAGGCATTCATAAGTTATATACTGTTATTTAAATAATACCACATTGATCCTCAGAATTTACAGCACCTGTGAAAAAATGATCCAGTAGGTATCTTCTCCTTAGACCAACACCTATATCATGACTGTGTCTCAGACATCCCTGAGGAATTATTAAGGAAGACAGATGAAGGAAGAGGTCCCTTCTCACCTTACCCATTTTATGGTTCTGTGAAAAGACCTTTAATCACAAGAAAAGCAAAATAAAAGCAGTGATTTGTTAAAAATGCAAATATTAAGAAACTCTGTAAACTTTGCTAAGAAAATTCAGTGGGAAAAAAAAAAAAGAGCAAAATTAGTTAACTGCTCCCCTGACATAAAGTTTTCAGCAAATGGGGAGGAATCCATTTATCACTGATAAAAAAACCTCACAGCTAAGAAAATTGATTTCTATTATTTTTATATAAATCTCCAAACTCTGATTGTGTTTTAGACATCTCATGGATTTGTAGAAAATATTCAAATCCTACTATTTCAATTCAAATAGTTTTAATCAAATAATTTAAATAAAATACATGCTATCTATGATTTTAAAGACTATTTAGATAAAGTTTAATAAAAAAGGCACTCTCAGTCACATCAGGAACACATGGGATAGTTATTTGGTGTTTTTGAAAAATTTGATATGTTTCATAAGAACAGCTATTTTATTTCCTAATGTGATTCTTTTGAGCTTTTGTTTGAATTACTGAAGCATTCCCTTCATGGTGTTCTCATATTTTAATTTTTTAGTTCAATTACTTGATGGCTTTCAGCTTTCTGCAGCTGAGTTTGATATATATAGCTAGATAAATATATAGACCCACAGAGACAGATACATGGCTTCTTCAGTTAAGATTTTACAGTTTTAAGAAAACTGGTAATATGAAAATCCACAAACCAGCAGCACTGCAGATAAGGAGATGACAGAAATATCCAGGATTAAATATTTGTACCCTGAGGTGGAACAGGCTTCTACTTCAGTGCATCATAATTATGGCCTTGATACTTGCAGGCACACTAACATTGACATTAACATAAAAATTGGAGGCTTTGTACCAAGAGAAGAAAACCAGAAATCTGTCTGTTGGTTAATTTACTCTGTATAGAATTTATTATTCATCACTATCCTGCGGAGTCAAAGCCAGTTTCCAGCACAGTATCAGCGCAGTTGCAGTTAGGCCAAACATTTTCCTTCAGAGGCAAAAACCCCTGGGTGCTCTCAAAGCGGCTTCAGCACTACTGTTTTGCTTGAGCCAGGGAACCAAGACTGATGAACCGCAGGGCAGGCAAAAGCAACAATGTAAATCAAGTTTCCTGAAGACTCACTGAAGGTGATTATAATACCGCTTGCAACTTGGCTGTGTCGTCAAGACATTCCACATACGTAGCCATAACAAGTGTGAGCTATTTACTATTGTTTTGGTGCTTATACATTTTTGATAAGGAACTAAGTGATACAGCAGGCTGGAACAATGACAATGGGAGAAAATCCTGTGTCACTAGATGTTTGATTAGTGCAAGCAGGGAATAAAGAATGAGTGCATCATATCAGATGTAAAAGAAGAGAACATATGTATTAAGTAAAGTGAGGGAACAGCTGGTCCTTCTCCCTTCCTCATATACAAGGGCAAAGATCTATTCTGAGGATTTGCAGTTAGAGATGTCCTGTGTAAGATCTGAGCCTTTCCTTCTGCCTTTCTGTGTATAAATTAAAACACTAACTCTGTACAAGCAGAGTTGTGTATATCCAGGAGGAGACCATCTATATGGTGTCACATTCAAAGAGCATTCATTGCATGCTCTGATTCAGCTGAGAAGTTGAGCAGTGTTGGTCACACCACACCTCTGCAAACCTCCTGCACTATAAACAAAGGGATCCAGATTTGTCATAGGGACTTTGCACCTGCTCTCCCTTACCCTTTCCAGCTGATACTGGCAACACTGTTCACTGCAATGAATACAAATACTTGCAGGAAATAAGGACCATGGAGCAAAGCACAGGAATTATTCCCATCTTAGAATTTCCTTATGTCTACTCCAAGCTCAACCCTTCTCCCTTCTACTAGATTGCTTCTAGAACTTAGTTAGCTGAGTTTTCAGCGATGAGTCACAGCTTCATTTCATAGGTGGATGGGAAGAAAGTGGTATTGGCAGGGATACCTCAGAGTCCACTCCTCTCGTGGACATCTGTCACCTTGAGGCATGCAATCCAGAGAGTTCCGCAGGACAGCTACTCCACAATGAGTGGACCCATAGGTCCACAGGCAGGTAGTAAGTGTCATTGGAAAAGAGTTAAGAGCAATCTTAGGCATCTCTGGACCCTGCAATAGTGATTCCAACTTTCTCCTAAGAAACAGACTCCCTTAACACTCCCAAAAGGAGGTTTCGTAGAGCTTGACCTGTGCAGAAAATTCCCTGTCATTCCTTGCCCATCGGCGAATGGAGTAGTCTTGAGCACGCAGGAGACAGAATCATAGAATCTCCCTGCAGGAGACCCATGATGGAGCAGGGTCCTGGCAGGGACCTCATGGCCTGTGGGGAGAGAAGCCCACACAGATTTTCCTGGTAGAAACTTGTGTCCCTGTGGGGGAACCACACTGAAGCAGCCTGTGCCTGAAGGTTTGCACCCTGTGGAAAAGTGACCTGTGTGGCAGCGCTTTGTGAGGAACTGCTGCCCATGGGATGGACTCAAGCTGGAGAAGTTTGTGAAGGACTGTCTCCTGTGAGAGGGACCCCAAAGGGGGCAGGGGAAGGATTTCTCTCCCTGAGTAGTGTCAGAAAAAACGACTAACTGTAATTCCCATTCGCCCTCTCCCTGTGCTGCTGGGGGGCAGGAGGTAGAACTTGGAAGGAGGGAGGGATGTGGGGAAGGTGTCTTTTAAGATTTATTTTACTTCTCATTCTCTTGCTCTGATTCTGTTAGTAATAAATTTAATGAATATACCCACTTTGAGTCTATTTTGCCTGTGACAGTGATCGGTGAGTGACCTCTCCCAGTCCTTATCTCAACTCATGGACACTTTGTTATATTTTCTCTTCTCTGTCCAATTGCAGAGGGGAGTGAGAAAGTGGCTTTAGTGAGTACCAGTCATCTAGCCCGGATCAATCCACTATTGCATCAGATTGCACCAAATATGTTTCAAAATAGGTATCAGAAATGTGGCTCCAATTGTCCAGGATATACCAGCAAACAGTACAAAAAAAATTATAGCAATGGACTATGAATGCTTAAAAATTAAAGGGCTTTGATTACAAAATTCTGTAGATAACATAGGAGGAAATACTTATTCCACCAACTGTTTTAACTGTCCAACTCCTCCTCCTTCCTTATTCATCTGACTTTTCAACAGTTTTATATGTAAAGACCTGAGTTATTAAAGTCTTTCTTGAATTTTCTATGGATTTGCAGCATCATCATGAGCCTTGCTCTTACATCTTCACTTGAAAGCAGAAAATAATAGAAATATAATTTTCTGCATTTTGAATATTATCTCTGTTTTGCCACACAGGAGCAAACACTCAGTAAAACTGTGTGGGAAGCATTTGGATGTAACCCCAGGCAACATATCTGAAAATGTCAGATGAATACATCAGTGTTTCACAGCAATCTCCTGCTGTGAAGCTTTCTTCATGTTTCATGTAAACAGACAGTTTTGTTGCCATATAAAACATTAGGAATATTAAGAGCTTGAGTTCTACTTTGAGCAGAGAATCTTTCCAAAGATGCAGGAAGAATCCTTATTGAAGAGCATCACAGAGCAGCACATAAAATAGATACACCTACCATGTCTTCCAGCTGTAAGAACACAGATGGAACTCAGCTGACTGTGGGTCCAAGTATTGCTTAAAAATGTTTTGTGGGTTTTTTTATGCAAACACATTGCAATACTTTGCTAATTAACCTGCAGTTGAGAGAAAAATGTGAAAAGCCCTCAGTTAAAATGTCTTAGCAAACCAGGCAAATTCATGCTTACCTTAAAGACTGTTAGAAGTATTTTGGTTGGTTGGTTGATTGGTTTTGTTTGTTTTCTTTTTTAAATAATGCACTGAGTTTAGCTTGAATAGAGTTAATTTTCTTCACAGTAGGTAGTATGGGGCCATGTTTTGGATTTGTGCTGAAAACAGTGTGGATAACTTGGGGATATTTTAGGTACTGTTAAGCAGCACTTACACAGAGCAAAGGCTTTTTCTGCTCCTCACCCCACCCCACCAGCAAGGAAACTGGGAATGCACAGGAAGCTGGGAGGGCCCATAGCAGAAACAGCTTACCACAGCTAACCAAAGGGACATCTCATGCCATACAGCATCATGCTCAGCATATGAAGCTGGGGGGAAAAGAAGAGGGAGACATTTGGAGTGATGTCATTTGTATTCCCAGGTCACTTTTAGGCATGATGGAGCTCTGCTTTCCTGGGGGTGGCTGAACACCACCCATGAAAAGCAGTGAATGAATCCCTTGTTTTGCTTCTTGTATATGTTGCTTTTGCTTTACCTATTAAACTGTCTTTATCTCAACCCATGAGTTCTCTCACTTTTACTCTTTCCATTCTCCCTCCCATCCCGCCTAGAGGAAAAAAGAATATTAAGAGCTATCATTTGCCCCTTCTGCTGCATAATTTTTAAATAATGCACGAAGCCAAAGATTAATTATTGCTGCTTAAACAGAGGACATTTAAATTCTTAGTTTCTAAATTATGTAAAACACATCGAGGTTTGGAGAAATGTCCAGCTATGTATACCAACCTGTGATTTCACATAGAAAGCTTTTCACGTTGACCCTTTCTTACTGAAACATAGCTCATGAGAGGAGATAACGACTGTGTGCACATCTTTATCTTGAACAGAGCAAAGGTCTGCTACATTTTGTACAGAAAAATGAAAAAAACTAGTTAATCATTGTTGCAGTTATTTTATGTTTTGTACTGCCTTGGACTTTGATTGGTCCCTAATGAATACTAATGAGATGCATCTAAAACAAATTAGGAGGAAAAAAAATAAATGAGTAAAAAAGGGAAATTGAAGAAGCTGGGTTTAGACTCCAAAAGTTGTCACTTTTTTTAGGCACCTTTCAATCCTAAACACAAAATAAAACTCACTGTTGCTCAGCTGTTCAGGGGGAACAAAACGAGCATAAGAATCTCCGATACAAATCAGCCAGGTCATGTGTAGTTGAATTAGCAAGTCTCTGGGCATTCTATGTTTTTATGGGGAATGAGTCATTCTGATAAATCTCTCACAAATAATGCATCTTGCTAGCAAAAATCATTGTCACTTCACTCGCTTTTGTTAGCAGAGCAAATTGAAAAACAAGGCTTTTGATCCATAAGAAAATGTGGGGTTTTTTATTACCCAGGAAGTGGAAATTCCTCTATCTATATACAATGAAACTGATATCTTCAAGGAAGCCTTGGGGTAGGATTGAACATGAAAATAAACCAGAAGCAGGGTTTGCCCTGCTTACAACAACTATGTTGTTATAAAACCTCATTTAATACCTAAAGGTGGGTTGGATCAAAGTCCACTGGCAAAATATGATCAGATCTCTGGATGGATTGAGGCAATTTGACAGGGAAAAAGTAAAGATCAACAATACTGACCCAAAACCAGGTGATACCAAATAGCAAGTGATTCATGATTTTGCCATGTAAGGTAACTAGTAAAAGCCAAACCTGTTGTGAGTTGAACACAGCAAGAGGGTATCAGCCTCTTACTGTTCATGACTATGGTGGATGATATCTGCAGCAGTTGTGGGCTCTACCTCAGCAAAATTTGAAAATAATAAGAAAAAGGATCAAAAAGTCAAGATGCTGAAGAAGCAGCCAATGGGTAGTGATTAAGAAATTTAAAAGATGCAGTTCTCTTATGGGGGCAATACTAAATCAGGCATGAAACCTTTGTGAGAAATGGGCATAATGGAGTATGAAGGTTAAGTGAAGGTATTTCATAAGAATGCAATACAGATGTGATGATATGATAGCTGAAATTACCATGAAACATTGAGGACTGGCAAGAGGCAAACTGACTGTAGAGTCCCCATACTTCTCACTAACTGTAGATATATATAAATATTAAGAAAATTGTTTCCCATGGAAAAGTCTTGTATTTGTGGACAATTGAATAAGATATTTAAAAGGCTTTTCTACACTCCTTTGTTTATGAGAGAGTAAGCATATTCTACCTTCCAGAGTTATGATAAAATTAAAAATATCTGAATTATTATAGAGCATGAGGGCTTTGTCAATTCAGCCAGTCTTACATCTCAGTTTCAACATCTTTGATATCGCTATAACAGAGAGCAAGCAAATTGCACACCTCTCTGATACCCTTTGAAAGGAAGTAGCTGTGCTTCTAAACAGAACCGTGTTGAACAACAGGGAATTTGTTGGTAAATACTGTTGTAAATATATAATTCATTTGCTTTCCATGGTTGCTGCAGAAGCAATCTATGTCTTCAGTTCATGGAATAAAATGTTACAGCAAAATACTTTAATAAAATACACTGCTTTCCTATGTTTCTTCTAATTTTTGTGTGTTCTCCTGGGATATTTTTTTAAAAAATGAAATTTCTTTACATTCATTAGCTTTCCAAAAAATTAACAACAGTAAGTACAAAATCCTTTTTAAGTTTCCATGTTATTCTGATTATACATGGTGAACCTGTAGAAAATTCCTTTGCTTCCTCAGGCTTTCCTTCTACTTTTGTATCATAATGAAGACCCAGGGTAAAATAACCACAGTTAAGTGTTTCATATTAAATTATGGGGAATTTGTCAAAGTGTGCATTTTCTAATAAATTTTTATGCAATACTTTTATTCTGTATACAGATATTAGTATTAGACTTGATAGGACTCCTTTGAAAATATAATTAAATCTTGAAATTCTTTATGATTTTTCTCCAGATAGATGACAACAGCTAAATTAGTGCTTGATAGGCTAAATGTTAAGGAGGAAAAATTATTACACTGCGTCCTTCTCAAGGAATCTAAGTATTTCAACTTTTTATATATTTAATTCTACATTTATTGACTAAACTGTGTGTTATTCTATACCATACTATACTATTCTATACTATCCTATAAAAAAATTATGTATCCTATATTTGTGCTAGGAACTTAAACCATTCACCTTGTACCATGTTTAATAATATTTTATTCTATTCTACTCAAGAGATCACTAACAACAGCTGATATCTGGCTAAGGTGATCCAATTTTTGAGTAGTTTCAAATAATTATTGTAATAAATCTTCGTGTATGTGAAATTTGAAACACGAAGAGGATATTTCAGGGTCGTCTTTTATTGTGTGCTAGAAAGTATTCACTAGTTACAGAAACTTCTGAATTTATTTAAGCCTTTATGAGAGATGTTATGCACTATTTTGGGAATTGTATTAATTTGAAACAGTGGTTGCACTGATCTACTGCATTTACCCTATCCTTTTCACTGTCATGCAATTTTTGTACAAATCATAACTTGCATGTGTTAATTTACTGGAAGTGATTTTAAGTGTCCTGATTAACTTCATTTACTTAATGTAGTCCAATAACTGTCAGTGCTTATATTGCACTGTTAAATATGACCTTGAGATCTAAATTCCTGATACTATCCATCTACAATCCCAGGTCCATGGCACATCAATTTGGTGAAGCAAACTCTGGAGACAAATATACAGGAGTTGGAATGGGGCACATAATAAAATGAATAATTTTGAGGATTAGATTTAAAGAATCCCCGTGAGATTCAGTAGCACAAAGATCAGTTAATTTATTTAGCACAGCACAATGAACAGTGGGTAAGCACTTTTGTACTGAATAAATAGACTCACCAATTATTAAAAATAAAAATATTGAACAACAAATATAAAATCACTAGGAGTAAAGGTAGTTTTGAAATTGAAGTTTGAGATCTATTAATTTTGTGAAGAGGCATTTTTAATGAAAAGAAGCAACCCAGGGGGACTCTTCTTGGGTATTTTTATTTCTGAAGGAAACAATGCATATTTTAGAGACAAAAAAGGCCACAATTCTTTTTCTGTAAACACTGCTATAAAACGTTGTATAATACGCTGTTTAAAATCTTCCAAATATTTATTCTGTGTGTGCCATGCAAAACTGTTGTCCATCAGTTTACCTCTTTCCTAATCTCTGAACTCCAATATACCTATATGACATATATTTGAGCTTCAGAGAATAATCGTGAGCAGACTGACCACTGGCAAAGAAAATGGTAAAAAATTCTTTTGATGCATCTTTTCCAGCAATATACAGTCACATATGAAAATTTTCATTCAACTGTGCCATAAATTGAAGTCTTACGACAAACAGAGGGTGATCAATAATACATAATTGCAGGGAAGAAGATGAATGTTTCTATTAGAAATACTTGCTCTGGTGACATTTTTAAAAGGTTCCTGGCATCAACTGTTAGAGCAGACAAATAAATCCTGCAAAATCAGCCTAAACTGAATGTAGCGACATTAAGGCCTACTCTTAGAATCATAGAATAGTTTGGGTTGGAAGGTACCATTAAAGGTCATCTAGTCCAACTCCCCTTGCAATGAGCAGGGTAATCTTCAACTAGGTCAGGTTGCTTAGAGCCCCATCCTACCTGATCCTGAATGTTCCCAGGGATGGAGCATCTGCTTCCTCTCTGGGCAACTCTTTTACTTTAAAACCTTGTCCTATCCAGTAGATGATAAACATGTGTCCTAATCTTTCTCTACAAGCCCCTTTTAAGTACTGAAAGGCCTTCTCTTTTCTGGTTTTAACAACTCCAACTCAGTCTTTTCTCATAGCAGAGGAGCTCCAGCCCTCTTGTCACCTTCACCTTCTCTAGACTTGCTCCAACTGTTCCACAACATTCTTATGTTAGAGGCTCCAGAGCTGACACAGCACTCCAGGTGGGGTCTCATAAGTAGTGGGGAAGAATCACTTCGCTTGACCTGCTGTCCACACTGCTTTTGATGCAGCCCAGGACACAGTTGGCCAGATCACTTTGAGCTTCTCATCAACCAAGACCCCCTGGTCCTCCTTAGGAATAGTCTCAATCCATTCTCCACCCTGCTTGTATTTGTACTTGGGATTGCTCAGACCCAGGTGCGGGACCTTGCACTTGGCCTTGTTGAACTTCATGAGGTTTCTGTGGGCCCACCTCTCAACCCTTTCAAGGACCCTCTGGACAGACTAGTTTCCCTCAGATGTGTCAGCTTGGTGTCGCTTGGTGTTGCCTGCAAGCTCACCAAGGGCACACTCATCCCATTGGATATGTAATTGATGACGATATTAAGCAGGACTGGTCCCGGTATGGGACCCCTGAAGGACACCACTTGTCTCGACCCTCTGGACATGGAGCTCTTGACCACTACCCTCTGGATGCAACCATCCAATTAATTCCTTGTCCACTGAACAATCCATCCATCAAATCCACCTTTCTCTAACTTGTAAAGAAGGATGTTGTGGGGGACAATGTCAAAGATTTTACAGAAGTTCAGTTAGATGACATCTGTATCTTTTCTCTTGCCTGCTGATGTAGTCACTCCAACATAGAAGGACACTAGGTTGGTCAAGCAGGACTTTCCCTCGTTTGAAGCCATCCCATCTGTCTCAGGTCACCTCACTGTGCCTTAGCACACCTTCTAGAAGGGTATGTTTCATAATCTTCTGAAGCACAGAGGTGAGGTTGACAGGTAGGTAGTCCCCAGGATCTTTCTCTTGG
This sequence comes from Xenops minutus, assembly GCA_035221455.1. Lineage (NCBI taxonomy): Eukaryota > Metazoa > Chordata > Aves > Passeriformes > Furnariidae > Xenops > Xenops minutus. The sequence goes on along the minus strand of JAWWEE010000074.1, from coordinate 78,971,642 downwards.
GATGTGATGGGAATTACAGTCAATGAAATAACTTTTTCAAAAATGAGAAGTTCACATAAAATAAATATCTTTTTTTCTCTTGAAAAGAAAATAGACAAGGTCTTTCATCATAATTTTCTAATGTGCTTTCAATGTGTTGTAAAGTTGTGGCAATATCTAACACAATATTATTGAAAAAATAGGTCAATTCAGTGTTATTTGATATTGCAAAGGTTCAAGTCTAGTGTGAAATATTTGTGAAATGAACATGTAACAAGCATAGGAAAAAAGATAATTTACTCTTATGAGATATAGGCAAAACTTGTACAGGTGTAGATGTGGTACATAGTTTTTACATTTTAATTTGGTAACACATTTAACATTCCATATTCTTGTCCTATTCATTGATTTTCATCACTATGCTCAATACTTCTTAGACCACGTGCTATGACTCTTAGAATTATGACATGAGACAGTAAGAGTTTTGATAGGTTTAGTAACATAACTGACAGCTCATTTGCAGTGTCAAGATTACAGTGCTCTGTCTCAGTCCTTCAAAAAGAGAAACATGAACAGGTGTTAATAACTGAACATAGAGTGAGAACTTTATAGCAATGCCTACTTTATTCAGTGCAAGGTAGAATGCTTGGGGTCTCATAATTGATAAACAATGATCAGTAATGCTGCTTCCTAGAAGAGAGGGAAAAGAATGTTTGAAAACTCATATCCTGGTCCAGATAATGCAGCTGGGGAAACATAAGCCATGCAACCTGGATTGTACGGGAAGTAGGTGTCCCTGCTACTGTGGGAGCTTATCTATGAGCTAGAAGAGGGTTTAGGATGTCAGCATCCAGAGCACAGAACCCCAGAAATGTGTCTATGGATGATGCAACTAGTTGCTGTTTTCATTACCTGGCTTTTTTGACAGCACCATTTGATAATGTACTAGTATGGAGAGTCATGTACTACATACTGGGAGTGTGTCGTGTCATGTCATGCTGTGTCATGTCAAATTAGCTTGGGGACTTAGTGTAGTCTTGAACCCAGATGCCTTATTTCTGCATGCTTGCTCCATCTGAGGAATTGTCTCTGTACCTAGAAGTCATGGCCCATGGACCACTATGAATGAAGTACTTCTAACAGTAACATGTTGCACAAATAATTCTAAGTATCTTGCCTATAAAAAAGGGATTCAACATGCATTCCTCTGTACTGGTGTATTAACTGAAAGTGCTTACAATACTAATTAATTCTCCTTATAAGGAGCTGTATTTCAAAAAGCTATTAACAGTTTCTGAAGTAATGAACCATTTTCAGGGATGTTTATATCTTTTAGGGTAACATCTTTATGTATCAGTTTTATTAAAAAAATGGGTTTATTGCACTGATGTTGTAATTGTGTTTTATTTAACTCAGGTATGCTACACCTGTTGATATTTTAATGCCATCAAAACAGATAAGGCTGATAAAACACAAGAAGCATAGCTGAAGCTAAGTATCTTTAAAGTGGACAAATCATGTTAATACCTCATTAACCTTCAGGCTTCCATGCACACTCATTAAAAGAAAAAGCATGTTTCCAAGGTTACTCAAGGCTAAGCAACAAATGTAAGAGCATAAATGAATGTCTGAATGCATAAATGAAGTGAATCAAACAAAAGTTTTTATTGGTTCTCATTGAGGAATATTTTTATTTCTTCTGAGAATTTATTATCTTTCTTTGGTGGTTGTCTGTTCTGCTGCAGTCTGCTGTAGCAGTAATGGCCTATGATACAAGCTTAATAACAGACCTGTCTCTGGGGTAAATAAATACTGTTCCAACTATTTTTACCCCTTTCTGTATAAGCATATTCTGCAGGTAAAGGAAACTCAAATATGCTCCATATCAAGGGGATTTTATTCCACATGTCATTTTTACCCTATATTTTCTTCAGTTACCTACTGAAAACAGCTGTATTCTCAGAGTATGTATTAAGATGTACGAATGTTCCGGTGAAGATATATTTATTTAATTTATTTTTTTTTTCAGGGCTCACTTCCTCCAGCTTCGTTAATAGAAGCCACAGACATGAAGATCTGAAAAAGGCCTTGTCCAAGAGATCATCTAACCCTAACCCTAACCCTAACCCTAACCCTAACCCTAACCCTAGCCCTAACCCTAACTTTATGCACTGAGGAAGGAGAAGGCCATTCTTGACAGACACTGATCTATCCGAGGCACTGAAGAACATTTTCCCTGTTTTTTCTTAGGTTTTTTGTTTCAGACCTCTACCGTCCTATGGTTTAAGTGCTTTTCCCATCACCCTGCTATCATGCGTTTTTGTAGATTAAGCTCAATTTTTTTGTCACACCTTTCTGGCAGTCATAAAAAGCAGTTTATCTCTCTTTCCTGATAGTTCATATTTTTTAAAGGAATCCTAATTCCTTCAAACTTCAGACTAGACAGAAAAAGCTCACTGGAGAATTTACAATATACATTACCCCAAACTGGACACAGAGTCAGCCAAAACTGGGCACAGTTTCTACTAAGACTTTGTAGGGAAGAGAAAAGTGAGGTCCCTACCATCCCAGTGCCTCTCTGCTAGGGCTATGCCACTGACCCCTGGGGCTTTGCCTCCTAACTGCAAGGACTCTGTTCTTGTTCTTGGCCCTAACAGTCAAGGCAACAACTGCACTAGAAAAAAAGAAGGAGGGTTTGAATGGCCCTTTGCCCGAAATGATTCTTAGATGTATTTTATGTTTTTAAGTTATAGTGGTTAAAATCATAAAATTTGGTAGAACTCTGGTTGGCTTGTTTGCAGGCTCCTTATTTCCTTCATCTTGGATATTACACTCCGGTTCGCACAGACCTCTGGGGAGAGAATGGAGTCTACATGTGTCCTGAGTATCACTGGACCAATGCAAGTGAAAGAAGCTCCAAGGTGGAGTAGGCAAGGGAATGGTGCAAACAGTGGAATCACCAAGCTGGAAGACTCTGAGAGAGGTAGAGAAGCCACAGGAAGCCTAGGACTGAGGTGACATGCAAAAGATTTCTATTTAGGAATGAGTGGATCTATGCAGATTGTGCTCCACCATCTGATGTCTGCTGACCTGGAGGAAAGGCTTTGTATTAAAAGGATTAATCAGTGGTGGGAATAAGCACTGGTTTTCAATTAATTTTATTTAGTGCCGAAAGGAAGAGTTTTGCTGCTCTTGCTTCAGACACTTATGGATGAGTTCTCTCAGGTGTTGCTGAAGTAATTAAAGAAAATACTAACTGGAACCAGGTTTCCATTGGATCCTGAAAACAAGAAGGAACCAAAACATCATGATGTCTCACAATATGGTTCAGGAGGAGGACCTTGTTCCATTTACCATTTGGAAGAATGTTGAAATACTTCCTTAGATGTCTGACATGAAACTAGATGATTGAACATATAGACACCCTTGAGAATTAATTCTTTGACAGACTGTTAAAGAAGCTCTTGAGGAGAAACTTTGATAGTTGAAGATAATTTTTCACGTTCTTGCAGATCCTAAACCTTTTATTTTATGCTTAATTATTGATTAAGATTCCGGGTAGAAAATCTGGCTGGCCCAGGGATTCCCATTCCTGTTGCAGAACTGATCACAATTCACATATCAAAAATAGCTTTAAACAGTTAGTAAAGCTGTTTCCGCAGAGGTGGACAAAGGAGATGTCAAAAATTAAGTCAAAGCAAGGCGAAAGGGGACTCAGCAGCAAGTATGTTTGCACAACTAAGGAAATACTGACATGACAATATCGTGGAAAAAATGTTTACACTTTTTCCTGGTGCTTGCTCATTTGAAGCTAGAATGGGGAACAAATAAGATAATTGAGAGTCTTGAATACTTCACAAATTTTTGCACAAGTAAAGGAGAAAATGCTGTAATCTCCACTTTATGTAGGGAGTCAAGATAGAATATGACCTCTAGTATTATATAAGATTACCTGTCAACATGACTGTATAGGTCCAGGTGTTAATAATATTTCAGCTTAACAGGCAAAAAAGGATAACCTTGGCATGATATAAGAACATTATGACACTTTTCTAGGCAATATTACTTGGCTTTAACCATCTTTTATGCTCCTGCAGTACCTCTCTCGTTTGTTACCAAACCTTTAGCTTCTGCGGTAAAAAAAAGACAGATTCTACTGTTAGATACTTCCTTACTTCTCTTTAGTAAAAATACAAATAATCGATACAATAATACTACTTCATGTACTGAGTAAGGCAGAGTCCTATGGAAAAAAAAGTTTCTTGATTATATAATGAGATTGTATTGTAAGTCATATGTGGAAGAAAAAATAATAACATGTTAAATAAACAGTGTTCCTGCATTGCATAACTTTGGCTTCATATGTTCTAAATTTTGTGGGTAGTTTCTTGTATCTAAGCACTGAAGGTGCTAGGGAACTTCACTTGTAGGTAGTGCTTTCAGATCCCTCTACATGACCAGTAACAATGGAATCTTCGTGTTGAACAAATCAGGTCATGTATCTTTTAAATCTGCGCATCTGAATATTCATAGCCAACTGCACCAAGCAGAACCTCACCAAAGCAAATCCGTCCACATAAAAAAAAGTCTCCACGTTGCCTGAAAGAGAAGTAGTGGAGCTGTGGCAAGGTGTTTTATGAACACCTGGCAAGTTATAGGATAGTCCAGTTACATTAACCAAAAAGTTAGAACAAATATGTACAGGGGCGGTGAAAAAAAAAAAGAAAAAAGAAAGGTAAAAAAGACATGAGAGTACTGCAAATTGATACTAATTTTTAAGTGGGATGATATATGTTGGGCATTTAATCTGTGTGGGTGTTTTATGAAAGTGAACATTGCAAAGTTTGGCTATTCGATTATTGGGTTAAACAAATCAGGAAAGTTACATTTTCTGTGTGTCTTCAATAAACAGATGGGGAAATGTCAGAGCTTAATGGTACTCCAGGGCAATAACATGAACACATAGCAGTGATTCTTCAGCCTCACATTTGTTTTTCATTTTTCCTTTCTTCAATTCCTAGAGTTTCCAAGCAGAGGTTGATTAGGTCTGAAACAATTGCCCAAGTTTCCCTAAGAACTATATCCCTTTTCCAATTTTTTTGACTCTCCTTTTCCCAGCTCTTGCACCACCCTTTGTCTGCTCCAACTTCCTCCCAAATAAACCTAATTATTTCTTCCCTATTGATCATGATTTTGCTACACCAGAATTTTGTATTTCTGATACTTTCACCTTGAACCTATCATAAATTATATTTCTAATATGGTTACATAGGTACTGTTTGCCTTGAAAGGCTCCAGTCCCCAAAAGTTTTCTGATATTCCCCTTCAAAGTCTGACCATTTTTCTCACCTGAATTTTCTTAGCCACCTGTGAAGTCCATTCATCTTTCACAGAGTTTTCTTTACATTTTGCCAGCTTTTTATACTGTTACCTGTCCCATCCAGCAGTTTCCACTATCATATGCAGTAGTCCTTCATGTTCTGCTCAGGTAACACCAGCAACATTTGTGGGCATTTAATAATTCACAATTATTGTAAATTTTCATTAATATAATATACCGGTGAACACACAACAAAGTTAATTGTCAGGTGGAATGAGGAAACTGTTACTTCTCCATGTGTTTATTGCCTGGGCCTGGTTTGGTGTCACGGATATAGCAGTCATGTAGCAAACACTTGCAAACTATTTGAAAGGTGACCTTGAGGGAAAACTGAGATAACATCTCAGCAGAATTTTGGAAATCTGAGCACCCATTTCTTGCCTCATGGATGCAAAGAAAGTTATTTTGAAATATCCTCTTTTGTAGGTGACGAGGATTGCAACTAGTTGTTTGCGGTACCTCTGATGACAATGCACTCAAGTGTTTTTAGTTTTTCAGGATAAAGGTGGATGGGAGCAGGGCCATATGGAATACTGCTGCACACCCTGTGACACTTAAGAAGATCCTAATGGTAACAGAATAAAAACAACTCATGACCCTGGGCTTTGAGTAGGGCCCAGTGTTTTATCAATAAAAATGCAAAAAACAACATCCCATCAGCAAGTGCTCGACACAAACAGCTTGCAATGAATCTTGTTGCTAAGGTGAGGTATCATCAGAGTCTTGGAAGATCCATGGAAGGTGATTTGGATCAACAAAAAGGGGCAAATGACTTTTCTCTTGGGGAGTAATCAGATAATGCATCATCCTGGAGGACCTTGTGGAATGGGCTTTTTCCACTGTTTAATGTTAATGTTACTGAAAAATAGTCAGATTGTTGTCGGAAGTCATCGTTCTCCTGAGGAGCTGGATGATTGGTTGGTAGATCAGGGAATTTAGTTAGCAGATGGTTTTTGCACAAGGATGAAAGGAGAAAAGGGCAAGAAGGACACAGACCATGGACTTATGTCTGAGGCTGCAGTCTATGGAAAAACACAACAGAGCAGGCCACACTGAATGGTGGGGCTTTTACCAGCATATAGCAATAGGTAACAGTTGAAGTGGTGACTCATTTAGATCCTGTTAGGTTGTAGGCAAGGGGAAAGGATTTTTAGGGAAATAAAGGTGTTGGAGAGAATATGAAAGAAGCACTTATATCAGTTCAAAGGGCTGATCCAACAAAAGTTGGACTAAGGACCAGAACTTTCCTCTGATCGCTTTGCAGGAGTTGAGGGTCCTCCTTAAGGTCCCTCAAGTTGCTGAATATTTTCTAGAGGTGTTTTCACATTCCTTAAAATGGTGTCAAGGAGATCTGTCACTGCTTCAAATTTAAAATCAATAAGAGTTCTGGAAGAAAAGAACATATAAAATGTTACTGAGGAAGGTGGCTTCAGGCACTTTCTAATTAAGCAGATGTAAACGTTCCCTGTGAGAACAGCATGTTAAAAACCCAATGAACTACATCAGTGCTAGATAAAATTAGGATGTTCTGCCAGCATCCACACCCTTGGGATGCAGCAGTAAATGAACAGAATTGGCCCATGATTATGTTCTGCATGATGCTTCAAATGACTTGGCAATAAACCTTGAGACTCCAAGCACATGCTTACAATAGTGAATCAATATTGTGGCTGCTGTTAGATTCAACTTCCTGAGATGATATTTCCTTGATAAGGTCATATTACTGATTGCTTAATATTCTCTTCAGCGTTTGGGTGGTTTAACACAATGCTAGAAGGAGTACCAAAGCAGGAAATAGGCTCTCCACAGGTAATCAAAAATGTTGATAAATATGCTATATGCCAACAGAGTGGGGACAGTTAAGTATGACAAATTTATCACATTTTAAGCATTAGCTGGGAAGTCAGGTGTATCACTGAAAGACAAAAAGATAAGGCTTGGTGCAGAAGGTGACTTATGATGAAAATCAACACCATGTGAAAACATCTACAGTGTTATAAAACAAATTGCAGGTGAGATGGAGAAAGAAACCAGATGTTGTCTGTTCACTTAATTTCATGCCAATATCTTTACACTCTTCATTTAAAGGCAAACACTGTCAGAATCAAGCATTAGCTAGCCATGCCAAAAAAGGCAATAGTATTCTGCCTCTCTTTAAGGAAGAAGGCCATCAAGGAGCAGCCAGCTGCCTTCCAAGGCTTCTTTATCAAGAAGCTAGTTTCTTAAGTAGTTGTCTCTTTTTTTGTACTCCTCTCTCATAGCTCAGTGGGACAGTAAGTGTTTCTTTCTTACATGTCTGTTTAGTGCCAGTTAGCCTTTTAACATGATTATGCAATACAAATAAATACTTGACAATATGGTCATCTGTTCAGATGAAGATAAAAGAAAAAATCACCACCATGAAAATTAGTTAGCACAGGGAAATATTGAATAGATATGCTGTGGAATTTCTATCATTGGAGATCTTTAAACTCTGCTGGGCAAGGCCCTGAGCAAATAGATACAGCTTTGAATCTAGATAGTCTTGGAGCAGGATGTTGAACCAGAGACATTCAGAGTTACTTTTCAGAGTAAATCCTTTTATGATTGTCTGGTTCCAGTTAAAAAACTGGTACATGAAAACATAGGCTACTTTGAGCTGAGAAACAGCGTCTGTTATTTAACGTTGTCTTCTACTTCTGAAGTTTCCAAATAAATTATCTCCCTCCTCTGAACTTGCTCTAATATAAAGAATGTACATGAAGAGTTTTAATTTTACTCAGGAATGGCTCAGGCATTCTCTGAGAAGAACTTTGAATGTGTGTAGTGCAAAATTCCTTGTAAAGTCACAGCTTTCCAGTGTACAGGCCTGTGTGGCTGGCTGTGTGTGCATTACATGTGTATGTGTGTCTCTACTGAAAGTACCTGCTCAGCCTCATTCCTGACTGGACCTGGAAAGATATGACATCGGTATCTTCCCATCCATGGGCTAACCCAAGACAGGAGGAGTCCACTATGTATTAGACTCCACCATGTTTAGCTCTACTATTCAAGACAGGGTCATGAAGTCCACCATATTCAAATACATCTAGCAGAGCGTTGAGTCAACTGAGAGTTGGCACAACTGGTGCGTTCTGTCTCTGTGGGACTCACAAACATTAGGTATATAAACCAGTTTACAAGTAACAGCAAGGAGAATTGTCATTATATGAAATTGAACAGATATTATTTCACAAAGGATTATCAAGTAGTTTTGAGAGTATTTGGATTTCAAATACTCCTGTGAGGTAAGAAGATATTTTTGCATGTTTCTTTATAAACATAGCTTTTTGTGTCCATTCATTTTGCTATTAGAATATAGAATTTTATTAGCAATAGTCTGTACATGTAAAAGGAATGTAAATTAACTTTTATGATTAAAAGGTTTTTTGAATATAGGATGAACAACTTTGCATGTTTGAATATGTGATTAATATTTATAGAGCAATGCTTTGTGCCATCAGAAATTAAATAGTATAAATGGCACAATATACAACGAGACAGTACTGACTTTGTATAATATTTAATACTTCAGCTTTACTAAGGGGGCTTCGTAGTTTCTGAGCACATGATTTTGGGATTGTAGGGCTTTAAATTAAAAAGCATTCTCCACCAAAATGGAGAGATCATAGGAGAGTTATTTTCCATGTAAACAAGTGGAGCAAAATTTATAACATATAGGGTATCAAACATGAGGTGGTCTAATATTGAATGTAACTGACAAGAAACAAATTTTCATATGCAAAAATATAAGAATGACTGTAAAAGAGCAGAACACAGACTCAGCCAGTACTGTCCCTTGAGAGAGAGGTTGAAGCTCATACTCTAAATGAAAGTGAACTCTTGGGTAATACAACAACCTATTGTGAGATGACAGACTGTAGTAAAGGGAACTTCTTTCCTGACCTCTACAGACAATTAGCTTCCCCCCTCCAGCATGAAGTTTAATAACCTGTGTCATTATATTTCCTTGCATAGCCAGAATGCTAATGTTATTAACATTAAATTCAATCAGAGTGTTAAGTTGAAAAACTGCTTTTCAGCATGTCATGATCTGTTCAGTAACAGAAATTACTCTGTCATATCCTATTGATGCACTGATGAATAACACCTTCTGTCAACACATGTTGAGGAAAAAACATCAAAATAATTTCACAAGAAATTAAATTATCTGCATTAAATGATTCAATGATTAAAGGTATGATAAACTGAAACTAGCATTTAATCAGAGGAATAGTTACCTGTACCATTGCTGAGATGTGGAGATTTCAGAAATATTCTCACTAAATTAATTTAAAAAGTCTGAGGAAAAAAAGCTGTTTTTCTCGTGATGCACTTCCTTAGGAAGTGGCAATACAATGGAATTCTCAATCTTAGTCTTCCTCTCACTGAATGCAGAATGTGCTATTGCCCTTAAAAATAATGCAGTTGCTCTAGGTGTGACAGATGCTTTGGTTGACATGTGATACAGCAACAAGAATATTTTTATAGCTAAATCTGAAAACAGGCAGTTTTGTTTTTTTTTTTTTTCCCCAGGTTAAGACTTGAGATAGGTTTTCCAACACTGCCTGTGGCTTTTTTTGTGGCCCCAGGTTAAGATCTAGACAACCTGGACTGATTATCATTCTGCTCCCCACAACCAACAAGGGCTTGGAACTGATCACTGAAGAAGCCTTTCTAGTTTTGACACATGCTTCAGTGCAGGCACAGTTAAGATGTTTTCTGAGAATTATATTTTTTTTACCTGTAAGAAATTATTTCAGTTAAGTTTTAATTTCTCCATTATCAGCATCATGGGAAATACCCAACACAGGGGCATCTTTCTTTTTGCAAGTGTCCTTTGCTTCTTGCTCTCACTAGATTTTCATCATACTTTCATGGCCTCTTGTGCTTATCTGAAACTTGGAATTCTTTCAACCATGTAACATCCAGAGCTGAATTTGAGCCATCAGTGGAAGAATATGTTTTACTCCTTCTCTAAGCAGTTATTGTACCTAGTTTTTTCTTTCAATAGAAGCTTTTCCTATTTTCTTTTCCATTTCTTGTGTTTGTTTGTGTTTTTTAAGCACAATGTGTAGCACATTGCATTTAGTGATATGAGTGGAATAACAACATGAACCTCTTCAGTGGATGATAGAATCCTTCCTCCTGCTGTTTTTGATAGAATACATTCCTGTAAATACCCTGACACTTCATCTTTGCAATCTTTATTTAAAAATTATGGGAAAAGGACACTGTTTCAAGGTGTTTTATTATTGTTCTGAGTGTTATGTCAGCCTGTCAAATATTGACTATAATTTCTTTAAATCTCACTGAATCCTTAACTACTCCCAGGGTCATGCTCATGGTAGAAGGAAGTATTATGCATGGACACCATTCTGGGTTAACTCTCTTGCTTTTCCAACAGGCAGATTTCAAAAGAAGCTTATACAAACCTTACAAAATGTACCCCATTTTCCAGTGAGATTGCTTTGATAGCAGACCTTTAACACATGTCAAGGAAGACATATTTTGCTTTCATTACTGAGAGAGCTTGACTTGGTGACCAGGTCTCAGTAAATGTGCCAAGGACATGTGATGGTAACTGGTAAGTTTCTTGCAGAAATCCTTCCACCACTTTCTTCTTATCTCCCTTCCAAAACAGATCTAAACCCCTGTTCAAAATACATTAATTGGGGCCACCAGTGAAAAAAAAAGAAAAAGAAAAAAAAAAGAAAAAAAAGGAGATTTCAACTTTTACATCTGTGAAAAGAACTAATGGAGGTCACTAACAATAGAGTTATTATCCAATGATATTTTGTGTTGTTTCCTGACAAAGAAAAATAGCCAGGCTAGGTGAGAATGACTGGATATAGAGATAAAATGTGACTACAATAAAAATATCTGATTGTAAGAAAAAGCAAAGTAAAGGTGAAACATGGCATAGGTTAGCTAAAATAAATACTTAAGGAACAACTGCAGAATTACTCCATATTTTTCAAAGGCACTTTTTTTGAGCTAAGAATAAGTACTTTCTTTGTTGTGAAATGCTTTGACTATCTTATGAAGCTTAATTTATGTGAAGGTCTTAACGCAAATTAGCTATACATTTGAAAAACGAACCATACTGAAACATGCAAATATCATTACATTTTATAACAAAGACAGATTTTATTACAAACCACATACTTCTCCATTCTTGACTTTTCAGGAAGGAAACAGTGTCGGTTTTCAAAAGAATATTCTGCTGATTTTTTTCTTTATTTTTCACAGTCTTTCAGGCAAGCTAAAACATTTAAATCAAACAGTTATATGCAAAAAAAATTAATAAAACCTTACGCACTGTGAAAGTCTCCCGTAGTTGGATTCTCTGATGTCTGATATGGGTGAGACAGGCTTTTTTGGGATTAGAACTCTCCGCTCCACTTATCTCCACAACATCTATAGAAAGACTTTAATTTTAATATCTGGAATCAGTTCAAAAAGTACTAGGGACAAACATGCATCTGCATTTATGGACTGTAATTGCTTAGGAAGCTAAGCTAATATCAGCAATGTAGGTGTCTTCCAAGAGAAAAACTATTTTGTACTGCTCAATTGCTGTTCCGTTTTGTTTTTTTTCCTGTTTTTCTATTGTTCCTTCCTTTATATACTGGAATCTTGTTACATTATAATTAAAAGAAACTTAAAAAAATACTAGAACAAAATATTCTATAGTATGTGACTATTGCAAATCTTTCTCTGACATTGTGATGTTACAGAAGAGGAGACAGAATATGTGACCTTTACAGCATCAGTCATTTTTTAACTTAATTGGAAAAATCTCAGAATAGCTCCAGAGGAAAATTCTTTCAGAGCATTTTATGACTAGACTTTTAGTATTAAGTCTAGGAAATTGATGCATTTGAAGAAAGAGGTCACAAGTGAAGGAGAACTTGCAGATCTGCATGACTGTAGGCAGCAGAGACATATTACTTACTCACATTAATCTTTCCAAGTGACATGAAATTGTATGAAAACTGGTTTGTAATCATAGTGCTATAGTTCAATGATCAGTAAATACTCTGGCAAATGTTCCTTATAAAGCTGAAGTGAATATGCTCTTGAAAGAATTTAAAAACAACTGTAAAAGGCAATGCAAACAAACAAATCAGTGAAATAACGAAGGTATAAAACTGGAAATGTAAGTATAACCCTGTTCGTAGTAAGGGAATCGATGAAGTTCACGCTGAGGTTTTTTGATATCAGAGGACTTCTGCAGACAAAATCTCTCAGTTGCAACATATGACCAGTTCTTACCTCAAGTCAGGGCACCACTATACTGTCACTGAGAATGAGACTAATATGAATCACAGTGAATGTTAGTTGAAAGTCAAACTGTTCTGGTTTTCCATTATTATTAAATGAAGACACTGGAAATGAAAGCAGTTGAATGCTTAATTTAGCTATCTAATATTTCTATGCTCTTCTTTCATAAATAATTTTTTCAAAGATGTGTAATTTAATCCTTATTGTTAAAACAGCTAGTTGCATCATTGAATATTCTCAATCCATTAAGGGTAAGAAAAGTCCATATTCTCACCCCTAAGACAGGAACAGGGCTACTAATTTTGCTTTCAGCAGTAAAACCTTTTTTAAGGCATAGATCAGATTTTCTGAAGTATGAGGATTTATCAGACTCTAGATCAGAGAAGGAGAGTGAGTTCTTGATATTAAGGATCACAAAATCTGTAAAATTTATACTTACAATGTTGGTAATCACATCTCTTGAACTGTCAGCTATACTGTGCTTAATGCACTCCAGGATATGGTTGGCTGTTTTGGCTGCCAGCAGACTCTTGACTCATATCGAGCTAACAATCAACCACAACCCCCTGAAGCCCTTCAGCCATATCTCCCAGTCCTTATGTACATGCAGGATTACTCCTGATTCCTAATCAGAATCCAGTTGCAGATGTAGAATCCAGCATTTGTTCCTGTTAAATTTCATGTGGTTGGTGATTGCCTAATTCTCCAACATATCAAGATCTCTCTGTACAGCCTCTCTATCCTTGAGGGAATCAATGACTCCTCCTAAATTATTATTATTAGAAAACTTATTTAGTGTGCACTCAACTCCAGTATCCAGGTCACTGCTGAACTCCATCTTCACTCTGAGAATTCGCTGCTTAAAAAAATACCCTAAGTCAGCTGAAAAACAAGTTGAAAGTTACACTAGCTTTAGGTTTGCAGCCATATCACTCTCTCATTAGTATTACTAAGTCAGCAATGGATTAAGGCATAAATCTGCAGATGCAGGAGAAGGATTCATCGCAATGTTTGCAGAAGCAGCAATGACATCCTAAGCACAACAGTTTAGAGAGTTCATGTCCTTTGAGACCACAGCTTCAGGGAATATTGCTATTTTCCTTTGATGCTCTGTAAATATTCACAGGAGACAGGACAAGAAGCAGTGGAAAACACTCCTTCTATCTGCACTTGAAATAAAAGCCTTGAAGAGGAGCATCATTAAATGGAATTGTCAACAGTGTGCTAAAAGCTTCTCTGCTTAAATATCGTTTGCATCTGAATTTTCTGTAGGGAAATCAACAATGTTGCACAGATAGGGAAAGATAAATATTGAGCTGTTTTGCCTACTACCAAAAAGCTGAACAATGCTTTTCTCCATTGCTTATTTCCTTGAGTAGCCTGTGCCAGGCCAGAATATCCCTTTTAGTTCGGTTTCATTGGAATTCTACTGTAGGATTACAAATTCAGTGGATTTTTAAGATTTTTCTTTCCAGTATTACTCATTGGTAAATTACTTATAGCTGTGCCTAACCAGCTGAATATACATGTTCTCTGCAATACACTACAAATTTTGAGAGGACCAAAATATGTAAAGGGGGATTTATCTGTTCAGATGAGATATGGGGAGGGACATTTCCTGTTAAAACCTGAAATATTTGTCTAACATTTATAAGTAAAATAGAATGTTATCTATTTGTTGAATTCTTTAAGATGTTTTATTTAATAGCTATGAAAATAGCCTATGGCTACTTACATTGAGTACGTGAACACCCTGCAGGAAGTAAACTGTATTAATAATAATACAAAATTTTATGTTTAGACAAATTTACTGTTATTCATGAAGTATTGTCAGCAAGTTCAATGTTAAACATATTCTCCAGCTGTGACACAGATAGCTAGTTTATATATTTACATATTTTCCATAAAGTTGGAGCCTGATATTCAAGCTTTTCACAGTTACCCAAACTGACCTTGCAAAATAAGGGCAATAAATTGCAAAAAATCAAAAACCCTAATCCTGTGCCAGCTGTAGCACCTCCCCAATCCTAAATAAGGAACAGGAACATCACCGTTTACTTTCAGTTGGTGGAACATGAATAATATGATGATGAACAGGAGCATCATAAACCTCCTTCACAAATCTAGTTAGCTTGTGCTAAATCAAACTTGGAAATATAATTCAAAATTTCTCTTGTTCTTGGATAGTATCATACCTCTGACTATCTTGATGTAAAGAGTAGGAAAATATAACAAAAAATTGTATTGAAAGAGGGTAGTCTTGGTCTATTCTCTCTCTTCCTCTATATTTGCTATGAATTCCTGGACTCCAGCTAAGTAAGATCTAGGTATCTTTATAGTAGGTTTATGTTCCAATAAACCAATTAACTGAACACCGTCTGTTAATAGCTGCATAAATATTGAGTAGCCTCACAAAAAGGATGACTGAATTGCTAAAAGTAGGGATGTACCCTAAACATATCTTAATCAAACATTTTCAGTACATGCTTATGTGGGAAGTACAGTTACTTTTATTTCATAGGTGCCAGGGAAGGAGATTCCCATTGACCTACCAACTCTATTCACAGATGTTTTATGAGTACCTATCACATATTCAGCTCACACATACAAGTTGAAAACTGTTGATCTGTTTGGATAAGGTATTTTGTTCAGAAAGGCAAGAAGATAGAGAGAAATACATATCATGATCAATGCTCAGTAGTACTAAGGAGGATGCAGGACCTTTACAGGAAGGCAAATTAAGTTTTGTCTAAAGAATAATCATTCCAATGGAGTAGACTGGCAGTTGCTGAGTCAGCAACTCTTGCTCTCACATCAGACCTAAGTAAGTTCTGTGGAATCAGAGGTATAGATGCTAAAGTAAAGATTATATAGAAATATCAGATAAAAGTATTTTATGCTTAGTTCTTTGAGTTAGCTCTATGCATCTTTGAAGTGTTGTTTATGTCCTTCTAGCCCCATCTTGCCTGTTGCCGCTACCTTCAGATTATGCACATAGTATTACGCATATCCCAAAACATGAGCTGAAATAAATGTATGCATTAAGGTTTCAGAAAATGTATTTTACAATGCAGATATTTGTACACAAAAGAAATATTGCTTTAGTGGTGCATGTATGTCTTCATGTTATGCAAATGACACTGCTACCTGTTAAACACAAATATACACTGTCCACTATTCTGTATAATTCCTTTTGAGTTTAAACTCTGACAACTGGCAAGGTCTATTTGAGTAGCATCATCTACACGATCACAGTGAATATAATACAAATATGTTAAAGCTGTTACATGCAGATCTGAAAATTATCTGTAATGAATCTTTAAATTTTGTAGTGCACTTATAGTAGGTGAATTATAGCTATGCCACACCAAAGGTGTGCATGAATTTATCTATAAAAGATTGTTTTTCTTAACTGAAAGCACTGATCTTCATCAGTTCTTCATGAAGTTATAGCCTACAAGGTATATTCCTGAAGATTAGGTAATAGAAAAAAAAAAAAAACCACCAAAAAACAACAAACAAAAAACCCAACAAAGAAAACCAAACAAACAAAACACCTAAAAAACCCAATCAAACCAACAAACCAAATCAAAACCAAGTCAAAACAAACAAAAAAAACCCCAGACCCATACTGGGGCATAAGTAACTCATGTGATATTTTGGAGAAAATTCACTCAGCATTTCTGGGAATGTTACAAAGTCTCCTATGGAGGACACAAAAAGATTTGTGTGCTGTAGTTTACCTGGCTTCTACCCTAGTCCAATTACATCCAACAACCTAAAAGGAGTGATACACTATGAAGCTGAAACTCTAGAGTAATTTTATTATTTCCTACAGAGGACTGGGAGAGGAAATTGAACTAAAAAATTGTAACTACTTTGGATTCTGAATCTTGTCTCATATGTGTTCCACAATGGCCATTGTTCAGGTCACAATTTGGAAAACTAGTATGGACTGATGCGATAACGTAGTCTGATTTCATGCCTAGGATACTAATATACTTGTATTCCTATCACAATTTAAACATTACTACAAAAAAAGCGATCTAACAACACTTTTGGAAAAAAAAAGCCAGTTTAATTGTTAAATATCATAACTGCAACAATAGATCAAGTTTACTCTGGTTTGAACATTTCCACTGCTAGCTTTTAGCCATGGGCTCCTACGATGCTCTTACCAATTAAAAGATTCTTTCTATTTGAATGTATGTAAGTATTACAATTAAGAAAATTATTCTTTTTCTCATTATGCAAAACTGGAATATATATTTCTCTAAATATTTCCTAGGGATTTCACCATTCTGATTTCTTCTGTATTTATCCAGCTAAAATGTATTAACATTCGTCTTCTGCTGTGAAACCATGACTGTGCTTAGCATTGGCTGCAGTGCCAATTTCAGAGGTAGGGGACTCCAGCTGCTGCCATTCGAGATTTCCATGTTTATAAATCAGAGTATTGCTTTATTCCTTTGGGATAATCATTGCACTTGGAGCTGCTGTAGTACTTCTGCTCAAAGAAATTGGCCTAGAATGATAACAATATCAGATTAACCTACTTGTGTGCAATATAAGTTATATAACATGTATATTAAATAAATAACATTTGGCATTTCAAATGCACAGAACTCAATTTGCTTAGTTGCATAGCAACTAGCAAATTTTTTCTTTCCTTTTTTTTTTAGAATCCTTTTCAGTAAGATGCAGATAAAAAAAAAAATTATTATATCAAACCACAATATATTATGTAAGGATTTCTTTTTAAGACTTCTTATTATCACTTTTCAAGGAAACCAACGGTTTTGCAGCCTTTTTAATAGTGGTAAGGGTACCTATAATTAGTCTTCCTGTATAATGAGGAAGTCACTTAAAAATTACCTAGATATTGTTTTCATTGTTGTTGTAAAACGATCCTGTCTTTTTTTGCCGTAAAATAAACATGCACATAAAAGGATGAACCCTACATTGAATATGCAAACTGGTCCACCTACAACCTCCACTGTTTCACCTTCACCTACAACTTTGGTTCTGGAAACAAAGGTCTTCTGAAACCCAACAAATTTGTACCAAGGTGCTTTCCAAGATATTCTCCTTATCTGTATGCCTGCGCAAAACAATAGTGTAAGGAATAAGGACTTTTACTATCTGAGGTAGGATTTCCATAATGGAGTGCAAAAAACCCTAGAGGAACCAGAAGGACCTGTGAAGAATGGAGTGAGAGCAAGAGCCAAGTCTCCCTTCAGAGTGAAGGCAATATAGTATATACTGGTTTTTAGATCTTTGCCTTTATTTCTCACTCTACCTGTGGTAGCCTACAGTTCAGGTACTTGGCTTGGAAACTGTGAAACTATTGGCGGGTTTCTGTCAACTTAGTCTATGCTGGCTGTTACTGATGTGAATCTGTGCTGTTTCCAGAAATAAGCAAGGCTCCTGAAGGGTTTTTCCAATAGTAATAGAGTCAACGTCAGTACAAGATCAACCCTGCCTGGAACAAGCCCCATATTTTGTAGCTGTTAGATGATGAATAGTCTCAATGTGGTGTTCATTCATAGCACACATTTTCCTTTATAAGAAAGAATTTTTAAAAAATATAAGCATTTCTTGTTTTTTGATTATGCAATAAATAAAGCCACAGTAATATAATTCTATCAATAAGACTTGCATGGTCTAACTGAAAAAGGTCGTATTGAAAGAATCCTCTGAAAGCAGCAACATTGGCAGTTTCACCCCTTTGCCCTTTGTGTGACTGTTTCACTAATCTCAGTGTACTAAAAATGGAAAATCTTTCCCACATTTAGCTTATTCCCATAACTAATTAGATCAGAATTAGAATTTCTGTTGGATGAGTACCCCAAAGTATTCAAATATCACAAAATACGATTCATGGTTTCTCAGACATACTGCACTGCATCTTCTGTACAAAAGAGATGAGATACACTAATTCAGCAGAGGGGGTATTTAGGCTGTTAAATAGCTCATACATCTTGTATAGGCAGATCATTTTCAGTGATATTAAAGTAAATTGGCTTCTTCTCTGCCTAGTTACTGATTGATCAGTACTTCCAGTGCCACAGTGAAACCCACAATCTTAGGATTTCATTATTAGCTTTAATACTTAAATGTGTTAATGATATCCAGGAAAATGGAATAAAATCAGTGATGTGTCAGAAGAAAGTAATTCATATTACCTGTAAGACAGTGCTGGAAGGCTGAGTGCTGGTGCTTAACTAAATGTTTTAGTACCATAAAATTTCATAACCCTTCTACAAAGTGCAGTCAATACAAATTAGGTGTTGGCAACAGTCCGTTCTTATCTCAGGTGTACCCTGCAGAATCAGAAACGATGCAAAAATTATCACATAAAGAGGCAAATAGAGCAAAAGATCTTATGTGATATGTTAATGGACAAAGTATTAGAATTTTAATAATTAAAATGGGCATATAAACAACGAACTAATCAAAAGAATAACACTATATAGTGTGCATAAGGGCTGGACTTTTGCTGATCAGCTGCTGGGTCTTCAGAGCACATCCTTCATTTCCTTTTGTCTTTGGCTCAATGCCAGCTGAAACAGGGTGGTCAAAGCATGACAAAAATTATGGCCTCAATGGGAAATCTAAGCATAGTTCTCAGATGAAGTCACTATATGGAGAACATTGCCAGTTCTTTGAATAGTGCTTGACAGTGATGATTCTTTTGATTTTGCTTGTTTAATCATTAGTCTTTGAAGCCATGCTTACTGTGGTTCTCAATTCCTTTCTCTGGTCTAGTGCCTTTTGAATGTTTTAACAAAAAATATCAATTTCAGTGATGTCACTTGGAAGGATCAACAGCCTAACACATTTGAGGATATTCAGAGAGTGAATTTGAACTGTATCAAGCTGCAGGTGGAGCTGCATCTGCCTCCCCTAATCTTGGATTGGTCAGGACTTTCCTAGTGCAAATTACTGCATTAAGATGGATCACCTTTGCAACTTTAAATCTCAGTCATGGTTAGACCCATATTGCATTTTGGCTTATATTATGGATCTAAGAGCCTTCTTTGCTCCAGTAATAGCAGTAGCTTAATTGTTATGAGACTTCTATTAATGACGATATTAAAATATTCAGTTCTAAAAATTACCTTTCCACCAGGTCACACCAGTCATTTACTCAGTACTGCTGCAAAAACAGAGAAAGTATGTTAGTAGTTATGTTGCTGCAGTTTTCAGCAGTATCTTGCATGTTTAAAGGACAAAACAATGTATTTTAAACAATGCGCTTCTCAACTTTATCTTCTTTTTTTGCCTTAGACATTTAAGCAAAGGATAATATTTTTGAGACTAGTAGAAGTTTAAATTTACAATCTTACTTTTTAAAAAATTAAGGTTTGACTGCAAACACTTTGCTAGATGAATGTTGATAACCTGATATTAAAAAGTCAAGATACTGCAATATGCTATCTCTGATCTAACAATAAATTTGGAATTGTATTTATTCTACAGTGAGAAGTAAGCTATTAATTAGTCTTCCCACCAAGACTTCTAGCATTTTTATTTCTGTGTCGCTTCCTGCATGATTTAGCTGTATCAGCTTCAAAGTTTTTTTCAGGGCCTATAAAAAACTGGATCACTTGATTGTTCTTTAAAATCAAGTGCCTGTTGAGCATAAACAAATATATTCAATTGAAAATGAGTCCATTTTTTTTTTAAACTTATTGATCTGACTATGTATAAAGATGTTCATTGCCAGTGAAGTATTAAAATGAACTTTAGGGCAACACCTGCTCCTTCCTGTGAATAATAAATATTATGATCTCTGCCATATAAATTTTGTTATTCTGTGGATTGAAGCAGTGTCATCAGATTCAAGTCAAATCACAAAAGCAAACTACTGTCCCCACTCCCCTCTTTTTATTTAAGATGCAGCAGTCAGATACTCTGGCATGACAGGTCACAGCCCTTTAAAAAGCTGCTGTTTATAAGTCCCATTAGCATTCTCTAAGCTGTCTCTTCTGCCCTTCTGGCAGCAATCCTTCTAAAAACATGCTTTGGCAATTACTGCATAAATCTGGAAAGAAGAAAGGCATAATTAGCTTGGTCAAACATGAGCAATCACAGGAACAAGATAATTGTGATTATCTTTAAATACTTTGATTTAGTATATTTTTAGTTACTGGTCTGATAAATTATTTTGTAGAAAAGACTGTGACACAATGAGCAATATGTTGACCTTTCAGTTCTGAACTACAGAAAGAGTGAAATACTAGGAGAGAATTAATAAATCTTTTTATTATTGAGATTAAATTTAAATCTTTGCAGTTTGCATTTAACTTCTTCACTTCATTTTATTTCATAAGAAAGCATTCATTTTAAGAGTACATGACTGTTCACCTACACATGGTTTCTCCCTCCCATTTTTTTAAGGACCCATCAAAATGTATTAGGTTATCAGACAGAGAGGCATGCTAACAAGGTAGTACTTCACCATTACACAGTTGAAAAACAGTACATTTACAAAACAAAGTTCTTCAATAGCACAGAGAGTTTGGGAGAAATTTGCTGTTTCTAAAAACTTGTACATTCTTGGTCAAAGAAATATTGGGAATGAAAGCAAAACACTTTAGTCAGTGCTAATCCTGCCAGTGCAAATGACAACATTTTCTCATACAAATCGTTATGTATGGAGACATGGGTAATGGCTCACAGTCTCTCTGAGATATGAATATCCAGCTAAGTTTTATCTGGCCTTTAGAAAAGCCAGCCAACAGAAGAAAGTGATGAAACCTTTTTGATTGCTATAAGGCTACTGATGGATGATCTTAATATCTTATGTTGCTAGGTATGTTTCATGCATCACCAGTAAAGAGATTGATATTTATAGAAAGAAATCTTTGTATGGGCTGTGGATTTAATATCCAAACCAGAACTAGCTCATGAGAATGGGAAATCCATGCAATTTACAATCATTACAAGGATTTGACATTTTTGTTCTAATTTGAAAAGACTGCAAGCAAACTAGATGGACACCATCATTCATGTGCAAGTGAAATTGACATTCTGTGCCTCTCCTTTGGCATAAAAAGTTGATGCTCATGCTGTTTGTTTCCTCTTCTTAAGGTACTGGATAAGGTAGTAAGTATTAATAACAATATATGCATTATTTTTCTTTTCTATTTTTTTCTTCTTAATAAACTATAAATACTTCTTGCTTAAACTCTGTTATAAAAAAATAGACAAGTCTCAAAATTAAAGTAAACATTTGTAAGCTCCTTTGAGTTCTATAAGATGCACTAATTTGCATTGTTTGGGATTACCTGACATTATTCCTGTTTTTAATTGTATTCTTTTTTATCCATCTTTATCCACCTTTTAGAGATTAGGAAAATTGTGCAAAAACAATGAAGAAACAAAAAGACTAATAAAATTTTTCAAAACTTTAAGAACACTCTTGTCTTAGGTAATTTCTTGCTTTAGACAGGCCTCTCTTTAACCATCACTGTGGTAAAATGAAATATACAACTGAATTTAAATGCAAATAGCCTCTTAGAATGATTCAATCTACTTTAGTAAATAACATGCACATGATGCATAGTATGTGCTGCAATTTATCAAGCTCTTAATTCAAAATTCTTAGCCTCCTAGATAGGAACATTTCTTATGTGTCATAGTTTCCTCTTTTGCTCTTTTTGTATCTAAGTCAGTCCAATCTATTTGTAATGAAGCATGAGATTTCTTCTGAACTTGAAAAGCAAGAATGAAATAAAGTATTTTAAACACAATCTATAGGTAGCAAAAGAGACTTCAAAATTATACCTCTGTAAATTATTCAGGATCACAAAGACAGTCTAGAAGCACAGGAGGAGCTTAGACTTCTTACCTAGTAATCTTAGACAATCAACACAATAAATTATTCCATATTCTTTTTCTGAAACTTCTGAATGGCATAAAAGTTAATTGTTTTCAAGTTTGGCTCTCAAGGTGAGACTCCTAGATTCATATTGAAAGTACTCCTGAAAGGGAGAAATACATCCGTTGTTCACTCTTTGGAACAGCTGTTGACCAACAGGGAACAAGCAGAGGAGACAAAGTTGTTCCTGTGGGCCCCTGATTTTGGCCACATGGGTTTGTGACCCTTTGACCTTCTTGGTTTAGTAATAGAAAGGAGGACCATGGGAACTTCTAAGTTGTCATCTTCACCTCTGTGCCTGGGAAGATCATGAAACAGGTCCTCCTAGAAGCTATGTTGAATTACATGGAGGACAGAGAGGTGATTTGAGACAGCCAGCATGGCTTCATCAAGGGCAAGTCCTGAATGACCAACCCAATGGCCTTCTATGATGGACTGACTACATCAGTAGACAAGGTCACAGATGTTGCTTATCTGGACTTCTGTAAAGCCTTTGACATGGTCGCCCGTATCATCCTTTTCTCTAAACTGGAGAGAAATGGATTTATTCTTATTAAA
Source organism: Xenops minutus (assembly GCA_035221455.1). Classification (NCBI taxonomy): domain Eukaryota; kingdom Metazoa; phylum Chordata; class Aves; order Passeriformes; family Furnariidae; genus Xenops; species Xenops minutus. The sequence goes on along the minus strand of JAWWEE010000074.1, from coordinate 78,948,534 downwards.
TATCTTCATCAATGATGTACACAAATGGATCACATACACCCCCAGCAAATTTGCAGATGACACCAAGTTGAGTGGTGCAGCTGACACACCTGAAGGATGGGATGTTACCCAGAGAGACCTCAACAGGCTCTAGAAGTGGACCCATGGGAATCTTATGAGGTTTAACAAGACCAGATGCAAGATGATGCACTTGGGTTGGAGCAACCCTCGGTCTCAATACAGGCTGGGGGATGAAGGGATTGAGAGCAGCCCTGTTGAGAAGGACTTGAGGTTGCTGGTGGATGAGAGGCTGGACATGACCCAGCAATGTGCACTCACAGCCCAGAAAGCCAACTGTGTCCTGGGCTGCATCAAAAGCAGCATGGCCAGCAGGGTGAGGGAGGGGATTCTGCCCCTCTACTCTGCTCTGGAGTGCTGCATCCAGTTCTGGGGTCCTCAGCACAGGAAGGACATCAGCCTGTTGGAGCGAGTCCAGAGCAGGGTCACCAAGTTATGAGAGGGATGGAGCACCTCTCATATGAGAAAAGGCTGAGAGAAATGGGATTGTTGAGCCTGGAAATGAGAAGTTTTTTGGGTGACCTAATTGTGGCCTTCCAGTAATTAAAGCGAACATACAAGAAATCTGGAGAAGGACTATTTAAAAAAGAATAGGAAAAGGGGAAATGGTTTCAGACTGAGAGCAGGTTTAGATGACCTATTCAGAAGAAATTCTTTTCTGTGATGGTGGTGAGGCACAGGTTGCCCAGAGAAGCTGTAAATTCCCCATCCCTGGATATGTTCAAGGTCAGGTTGGATGGGGCTTGGAATAACTTGGTCTAGTGAAAGGAGTCTCTGTCCATGGCAGGACAGGTTGGAATTAGGTGATCCAACCCAGGCCATTCTATGATTCTATGATAATAACAAAGTGTACTTTCAGATTTATGAAATTGCCATTCTCTTCCTACTAGAAAGACTGAACAGGAAGAAGCAACTGAGCATAATGCATAGGGAATTGCTTCAAATATCTTTATTGCTTCATGCCAGTGGTGTGAGAAACAAAATGTTAGCAACGTGATAGTGCCATCATTCCTTTTCTATCTGTCCTGATCACATAAAAATGTAAGCCATAGGGTTGTGTGATAACTTAGAAATTAACAAACTAGGTTCTTCCTTTGGTTCTACTTGTAACCAGTTATACAAACTTGAAAGTTCTTCTGTGGCATACTTGGCAGAAGAATATTTTAAAAAAGTGTTCATAAATATTGGCACTGAAGTTAGAATCTACTCTAGAGAGAGAGGTTTTCACCTTGAATCTAATGTAGTGTTAAAACTCCATGCATATGGTCAGTATGTTTCTTTTTGTGCATGTATAGTTTACAGTCTTGATTTTTCTTAACCAAAATGTCTATGTGAGTCAGCTCTGGACTTAAAATTAGGAAAGACCATTCTTCCTTCACATGGATGTTTCTTCTATGCATGAGAATAGGCCTTTTATTCAAGTTAGGATCTGGGAAAACTTTACCTTTAATTGGTCTTACAAATTATATTTCTTCAACAACCAGTGGCAGTGTGTGTATTGTTGAATATCAAAGAATGGCACAGATATATCACTGTTCTTTCTGCTGTGTCATGACAAAAAAACCCACTAAAGATGTCAGTGTCTTAATGTATATGAGTTATTTCTATTCATGCATCTGCGTAATGAGAAAAATAGTTCATTTTTTTCTGGCTAGATATAATTTCTTTTTAAAGTTTTCATCTTTTATTTTGTCCTGAAATGAGTGACTAAAGAAGTAAAATAAAATGTAGAAATAAAGCTAAAAACCCACTAACATACGGTTTCTATTGCATCGCAAACTTTAAACCTCTATTTTTGTGTTACATTGCCTAATTTATAAATTGCTATGCAGAAAAGCAAGCACATTTTTGTGAATGTTTAGTCTTATCAGGTATAATAGAGATAAATCAACTATGCTGTAAACCTCCATGATGAAAAACTGATGTGAAAATGAATCACTTTTTGTAAACTAATATACTACATCCAAGAAATGCAATCCTTGAGTTACTGTCTCCAAAAAGCATACTGTGACATCCTAGAAGATGAAATATTTTGGAGGCCCACTAAAGTAAAAAAAGTTATTAAACATTTATTATATTTCAGTTATGTGGACACACTTGAGCATTTTACGCATTTTGAGCTTAGTTCTCACTATGTACTCTCTTGCAAGGGTTTTTTAGTTTTCTTATACCCTTTTGAGTTTTCATAATTTCCAGTGTGCATATCCTCCCATCAAGACTGATCTCATAAAAATCATTCTCAATTCATGCTCTAGTGTTCTGATTCCTGAGTTTGAGTGACTATTTCTAACAGACATTTTTGCAGAATCCCTAATCCTTTACATTCCTGAGGTTTCACTACCGTCAATTAGCGGTTGAATAATCTTATTAGGTAGCAATTATGTGTACAGCAAAAGGGTTTTACGGAGCATGTATTTTGCACATTATGTTATTCACAAAAACCTCGGATGTAAAATGATCACCCCACAGATTTCACTTCCTTTTACATTTTATGCAAAAATGTATTGAAAACATCAGTAAATAATATGGGAGTGAATTTTCATACTATCTACTAAAGACTTATGGAAACATTGCAATTTCAATTCAGTAAAGTTACTGTACATAATTTTTTTAGTCATGCAGGTTTCAGTGTAGTTCCTAATGGCAAAATATAAAGGCTGTATTTACAGATTGTAGTAATAATTGGGCCAGATAAAACTGCTGAGTATAAGAGAAGTTTATTGCGGGTAGATTGGGAATAGAAACATAACTTCAATAGACAAATCATTCTGAAATTTGTAGAGTTGGGAATAATGTCATGTTAGCAAGACTGCTTAACACTAAAGATGAGTAAATAATTTACTCAGTTAAATTAGCTTCTTCTGTTAACTGGGTGTGGGTAAACAAGATCATAATTTTTCTGTATTTACGCACCATTCAAATTCACTCCAACCTCTAAGTTTTGTGTTGATTTTTTTAAACAGCTCTATGAAATCCTTGCAAACAAGCAAATCTATTTTTCAAGGAATAAATGACTGTCATATTCAAGTCACAGCCTGCAAATGACTCAGTCACAAATAAAAAATAGTATCATTGGATCTATATTTTCTAGATCTAGTTATTAGGAAAAAAATTGCATTCTATAAATATCTAGCTAACAAGATAACACTAAAATGCATTTTCTTTTTTGAGAAAGATCAGTAAACTCCTATCCTCAAATTAGAAATTTTTATTCCCACTTCACTTTTCTTTCTCTGTTTTTTGATTTTTGATTTTCGATTTTCATATTTTGTATATATTATGAACTTCTTTGGAATAGCTTTATATATAGTGGACAAAACCTTTGCTTGCTTTTACAAAATAGCCAAGAACTAAGCAATATTTATAAATGTAAAGAGGTTTTGTTTTCTTTTTCCTAGTGATTTTTTTCTGTCTATTTCCTCATTGCACCATCATTGAGGCAGTGACTGTCCCTTTCAAAGCAGCTTGAGCTAACTTAACAATTGCTATCTAATGAATGTGCTATCTAATTCTGTCCTATTAAACCTGTTCTCATTTGTTCTTTCCAAACGAATGGTGTCTACAGATAGGGAGGTCTTCTAATTAGTAAATTAATTAAAAATTGAAATTATTCAAGATTTTTTCCTTTATGGATCTAACTCTTGGCTTAATATTTCCTACATTTAATAATATTCACTGGGAGAGTAATTCTATTCAGCTACAGCAAAAAAAAAAAAATAAAATAAAAAAATCCCACATATGGAATGAAGAATATTTTTACTCTTTTCACCAGATTTTTTGTAAAGACACAGTTGTCCATAAAGATACACATGACATACCTGTAACTTAGGTCACTGATGATGAAGGATGCCAAGGTTTGTCTCTGTGTAACAGTCATGTGCATCATGAAGCGATGCAACATCAGTAAAAAAATCTACTAGCTCTGTGCATATGCAAACAGTTCTTCCTAGTGAGTAGGTATAGTGGCAAGTACTGGTTTTAAGGCTGTTGATATGCATAAATCCTTTTCAGTTCTTGTGGTGGGTAAGCCTTGCCTGGCTACAAAATGCCCATCCAGCTGCTTGCTGACTCCTCCTCTCTGCGAGGCACCCCATGTAGTTACATACAGTGATTCACTAAAAACAGACCTTAACACTGGTATTAGCTATAACTCTGCCCTTTATTGAATGGCAGAAATGTAAATAAACTCTTTCTACTCTCACTCTTTGTGTTGTACCAAGGAAAAAATAATTTTAAATAATTATGGAAAAAAAAGAATAGGCAAATACACTGTATCTCTCTGGCTGACTGGACCCTTACATAAAATTAGAAGCGGTCATTTCATCTACCTAAATTTCCTGTAAGTAACTAACAGAACAGAGAAAGAAATCAAGAGGTTAAGATGCAAAAAACAGACTTATGGTATACCCTCTTTAAGTTGTGAAATGAGTTCCATGTGGAGGTGAATTCAGCCTTGCAGACTTGTATTAATAATATTTCAATTATATTTAGGCTACAGGTGAAAGAATATGATCTGCCACATGACAAAACAATACCTTCATTCAGCCATGCAAAAGAATAATTTTGTGTCAACATATGTTAAAGAACATAAAGGAACATTGAAGTTTGTCTTTCTTCCATGCTGCCAAAAGTTTTGAACATATCTCTTGGTGTAATATAAAATGATAACATACACAACATGTCTTCCTAAAACTCAAGATTTAGCTGGAAGGAAAGATCACAAAGAAAAAACACACTGGATGGTGTGCCTTCTGTTCCCAAATATCCCTTGAGAAAAATATATATCAACACTTTAAAAAGCAGCAATCAAGTATGACAATGAAATAATGGATGAAAGGACTTTGTTGTAAGAATCATTTACCTGAAGCTCAAGAGCTGATTCATTCACTGCATTCTAAAAGGTCACAACCCTGGACCTACCTATCTTGAAAATTGTCAGACAGGAATTTGTGACTCTGGGCTAAATGGTTGAACACTTGCAATGTATCTGTTATTTTTCCTACCAGACTATGAATAGTATTGTGAATCTTATGAAGGTAAAGAAATAAACAGACAGTAAATGGCTTAATATGCAAATAATAAAAAAACGCAAACAAAATCCCAAAACATTTAATGTCAGCAAGATCACTGACTGTCTAGTTTAGTTTGGTCAGCATAGCCTCTGGGTACTGCAAAGATACAGAGACATTTTTCAGTCAGTTAAAACAGTTAACCTTAAAAAGGATTCAAAAAAGATGACAGAATTAAAAGTGCATACCAAGGCATAAAAACAATGCTAGAGTAAATAAACATACAGTTGAAAACTGTCCAGTTCAAGCAATGCAGCACTGTGGCTGTACTGGGAGCAAGCATTTTGTGAAATACACATCTCTCTGTGCAAGACTGCAGTAACAGCTGCAGTGAAACACAGAAAACAACACAATGAACAGAAAACATACTAATGAAACCAAGAATGTAAGGCCCTTTTTTTTTTTTTTGAGTATATTGCTATCCATTCACTGACAATGAAAGCCAGCAGCAACAGAGGGTGGCCTGCTGACCCCAGAGACCACAACACTGTCAGCAGATGTTTATTGCTTCTTGAGTAAAAGAGTTCAGATGAAGTAAAACAACTTGAACATTTTGCCCAAAATCAGGCTTTTGGTATATCTTTTACTAGGAGTAGAGTAAAAAGGAGACAGGATCTACCGTATTTGAAGTCTGAAAAATATTACGAGCAAATTACATATACATAAACCCCAAAATTTGTCATCCCTCATTTCTTATATTTGAAGAATCTTTCACTTGCTTTCCTCTGTGTCATTTGTGAACATATTCTACCTAAGTAGATAAACTCTATGAATGTATGTTATGTATTGTTCTTGAAGGAAGTATTTGTTTCTCTAATCTTATGAGGCTTGTTTAACAGTAGTCAAGAAAGAGTGAGAAAACTAGAGCTGCTAAAAAGATAAAAGGAGATTAGCCTTGAAGATTGCATATTATTAATTATTAGTAATACTAAAACCAACAAAAGGAACTTCTACATTTCTTTCCAAGCCTTAATATAAAAATATGTGCATATTTTGACCTGGTTTTCAATCCAGTTGTGATGTATTAAAACATGCTCTTGCATAGTGTATTATATAATTACCACCAGCTCTCAAGTCTCAGATGCATAACAGCTGTTACAATAAGGCTATAAATAGGGCTAATCATTTCAAAGCTGTCTAGAAATTTACAACTTTATCTGATTGTAGCATTCGTATGGTTAGCTAGTGGTTTATATACAAAAGGATCACTGAAGAGCTCTTGTAGACATCAGTCTGGGAATTGGCTGCAATATTACAGATTATGGAGCAGGAAGTGAATTATTAAGAATGGAAGACAGATAGCAGATCAAGTAAGTTATAAAGAAGTGCATGTACAATGTTAGTATTGCAAAATAAGAACAGATGCAGACCTCTGAAGCTGTAAATAATTCATTCTGTAATTTCATGTTTCACTGCAGGGAACAGAGTAAAACTCAGTGCATTTTCCCAGGTGACCTAAAAGACTTGATTTGTTTCAAAATCCTTGTGAATTGATATCTCCTAGTATCGTAGATCACTGAAGTAGCATTACTTGAGTTATTCAAGTATACACAAGAAATTCCAGGTTTTTCCTCTTTGACTTTATATTATAAGATGCATCTCCTCCAGACAGTCGCTCAACGACCCTCACTGGCAAATGAAGAATTTCACTGACTATACTGTAAGATCATCGAGTCAGGCACTGCTTGTTTCATTTTATGTGCCACAGCATATAGGCTTGTGTTTGCTTGTCTAGTGCTACCCCAATATAAACACAAACCAGAATAAATGCAAAGGTGACATTCAGATCATATGCCAGGATAGAAACGATATTTACATCCTTTACAAAAGCTGTTATTTGTCAGGGAGTAGAAGTTTTTCAAGAGAGGATTTGCAAGGATGGATAAAATGGAAAAGGAAATTATGACATTTTGAAGATTCGATTACATGAAGAGAAACAAGACCAAGTTTTTGAAAAGTCTGTTTAATTGCCTGTAGGGTACAAGCTGCCAGAGTGACCAAACATGGCAATATGTGACTCCTGAACACCCTTTCCATTGCCTTCTAGACTGAATCAAGAGTGAATATATGCCAAGATGTTTTCTGTGGTACTGATACCCTGACAGTCCTGGTCAGGGACCCACCTAGGGAACTGCAAAGCACTTTCTTGTCACTCAAGAAGACTCCCTTCTCTCAAGAAAGATAAAAAAGAGGGTGTCTGCAAGATGTTACCTCTAACAGAGTAGGAGCACAGCCACTATGCATATGCATGGCTATCTGTTTGGATATAGCTTGCATGTACTTCTAGTCACAAGTCTGAGTAATGCTTGTTCAGCCATGGTACAAAAGCCAACTGCATATCATTTATGCTTGTCAGCATCCTTCTGCTACAAGGATTCAACTAGAACTTTGCAAAGTCCGACATCCCTGTTGGTCTGTTGCTTTCCCTGTCTATTGAGATGTGGGATGACATATTCATATGACCTTATCTCTCTACATGACTGCCTAAAAGGAGGTTGTTGTGAGGTGGATGTGGATCTCTTCTCCCAAGTAACACGTGGGGAAACAAGTAACAAGAGGACATTGACATCAAGTTGTGGCAGGCGAGGTTTAGACTGGATATTGGGAAAAAATTCTTCATCAAAACATTTGTCAAGCATTGGAACAGGTTGACCAGGAAAATGGTGGAGTCACCATCCTTGGAGGTATTTAAAAGATGTGTAGATGTGGTACTGAGGGACATGGTTTAGTGGTGGACTTAGCAGTGCTGGGTTAATGATTGGACTCAATTATCTTAGAGGTCTTTTCCAACCTAAATGATTCTGTGATTCCTTGATTTTCCATGAATCAGCTTCTACCATCAGTAGATTAAAAATGCTGAAGCACATTTTAATATCTTTGATTCAAATCTATTCTTTATTCCTTAAAAGCTTGAAATGAATATTTCCAGCTGAGAGAGAAGTAAAATATTCTCTTTATAAAGTAATTTTTTTCACTTATTAAACTAAGCTCCTCTATAATCTGTCAAAAAAAGAAAACACCACTTTTTAATGGAAAGGACAATTTGAGTTTAGAGTCACTGTGTGTTAGTCACATTATTTTAACTGTACATTTCAATAACATTTAGTAAGTTAATAATGCATTTTATATACAATAACCTTCAAAGAGAAATGCCCTAATGGCTTTCAAGAAATTTACAATGTTGGAACTGCAACAAATGCTTTCATATACAGTATTGCTTATTTTGCTGTAATAGAAATAATGATTTTATAGAGTACACATTTATTTTATATAGCCAGTCTTCAGAATTGAACAAATTAATTTACAAGAAGCACTGAAAAGTTCCAGCTGAGCGATAGGATAAACCACCCAGCTGTACCCTTTTTGTCTTTAAGCCACAGCCAGCTGAGAAGCAGCAAAAGGAGAAGTGACTGAGTATCAAAATTGGATAATATCTCATGAAATCAGAAAGACTAAAATGTATAATTGTGGATTTTAGCACATTGCCAGACATAGACTTTCCTTAACTGGTGAGATTTGCCATCAAGAACAAAGAAGAGTGCATTTTATTTCTGTATCAGAAAATGGTGCAACTTTTATACTTCCCAGGCTATCTTGAACTTACTGCACTTCTACCCACCCTTGAATTCAAGGTTTCACTTGTAAGTCACCCAGTGCTCTAGACCACATACAAGGAGATGTACAAAAGCTTTATGATAGCAGTCAGTAAGCTTTATGGTAACAGCCAGTAACTTCCTTCAGGCATAACATTGCTGTTTGCAGCAAGGACTGACATAAACAAAGCACTGTGAAGGGATAGTCCCAGACTGTGGCACAATAGTGGGGCTACCTAACTCTGCAACCTGTTCCAAGTGTGGGGTGCTTTCATTCTGGGAGAGTGGCAAGTGACAAGATGGACTCATACAGCAAGGATGATTCATGTCACACATGTTGAGTTCTCAGTTACTGTCAGGTAGAAGGTAGCATAAGAAACTAGAAGAGAATGAAATAATAGGCTTGCTTAAGCCTTGTTTCATGGTTTTAGCACCCAGGCAAATGAATAAGTTTTCCTTGAAAAATCAATACTCATGTATAGCTAAATCCTATGTCTAAATGCATTATGTGAATAATGATACATTTCTATGAGATTGTAGCCCTTCAAAATTAAAGAATTTCTGATTTTCTTATCCAGGACAAGTCAAGAGTTCATATGAAAGGATTTGATTCACCTTTAGTTAGTATCTCCATGTTGCCCTCCTACATGTCAAAAGTTTTGCCTTTTCTTGTTCCCTGGTGGAATTTTGCCACGTCTCCTGTGCCTAGACTGGCATCTGGACTACAGCAATAACATTTCTCTCCTTGAAGGTCCAAAACAGGTTTCTTCTTGCACTGTTATAGGTGAAATCTAAGGATAAAAGAGTCTTCTCAAAACAAAAATTCTGTTTGTTTTTCTTGGTCTTTCAGAGTGGTCTATTGTAAGAATGGAAGAGTCAAAACCTGTTGAGATACTTTTGAGAGGGCTCAGATTTGAATATAGTGCCTTCAGAAATCAGTCCTATTTTACTGCCTAAATTTTCCTTCATAAATTGACCTTAGTTCCTTTGTGTTTTGTTATTGGTCATAGGCTTCTTATGATCATGGTTTAAATACAGTTGTAGGCTGGCAGGAATGGAGGCCAAATATTCAAAGCTGGTGGCTAAACTGCTGTCAAGCAGCTACTGAGGAGTGACATAGCTTGAGCTACTCCTACTTTCCTGCTCCTTACCCTGAACAGTCATTTGTTGACTTGAATAAAATAAGTGAATTAGAATAATAAACTTCTCATGTAACCAGATCTAAATACAGAAAGTATTATACAGCAGCACTATGTTAATAATAGATGGAGCCAGAAAGTATTTTATCTCAGTGAACAAAATGCCAGACAAGGACAGAAGAAGGATTCACTTAATGTGACCTTTGAGTGAATACAAGCTTGTAGAATAATTAATTCTGGTTATTAGCTGACACTTTAATTGACTTTAAAGAGATTATAAACCCAAAGTTTGTTCCAATGCCTTTTGCATGACAAATATTAATGCTAATTTCAATGGTGTCAGGAAATGAGTCATCAGTCTCTTCCCATTATGTGGGATAAAACTCTTAGGATTTGTTTCCTATCTCTGATGCATCTAGGGCAAAATAGAGCTGTTAAATGTTTCCTCCTACACAGAGTTCATGTGTCAAAAACATGTGATTTTGCTAATAGATCTTCACATAATCAACTGAGTTCTTCACATAATATTTCTGGGACTCGCTATCATCTGTTTCAATATGTGTATGGTGAAGACTTCCTTCTAAAAATGAAGGAACCATTTTCTAGACAAGATATGAAGAACATACAGAAATTCCACAGCAATGTGACAATATACCTTTGTCTTCATTTTGAAATCTCTCACTCCTACTACTGTTCAGTGTGACATTTTAACTGTATTAATATTTTCAAGGATGAAAAAAGAGCAGAAAACAAACAAACAAAAAAATCCAGTGTTTTCCTTCTAATTCAGTCCTTCAAGTTGAATTAATCTTTGCACACAGGACTGATAAACATTTGGACTTCAAGTTATTTCCAGTACTTCTCTGAAAGTTGTGGCAAATGTATTGACATAAGATGGATATTGTCCAACAGAAGAAAAGTAGTCCAGTTCTGCATTACATCCTTATTGGTAGACAAGGAGAATAAAACAACTGGAAAAGGAAAAAAAAAAAAGAAAAAGGGTCTTAAGTTATTGTCTTTTTAAGTGACTGTTTCCAACATCAGTTAGATCAGTTAGACTTCCTTGTTAGACTTAATACAGAGAATCAGAGAATCTTATACTGCTGTATAAGCAGAACTGTACTCTGTTATTGCACCCAAGATGTTTCTGTTCAGTAAATAGGATAATAATTTGAAGTTTCAGGATTTCAAACATTAGTTCCAACTGAAATATTAGTGGAGGGGTGTTGTAAACATTACTCAATGTTACCAAATAATTTCCATGATAGCCTTTATTATGGGTCAGTTCTCCCTCAGTGTAAAGTCTGAGAATGAAATTCTCTTTGTTGATATTCTTCCTGAGGCTGAAGAGATTTGCCTTTGTTCTGGAAATGAATCATGCAAGTGAATCCTGACAATAAGATGATGAGAAACGTGCATTATTAACTATAGCAATATGGGAACTAAATAATATAGTGGTTACCTTTTTTTGCTCTCTCAGTGCTTCTTTGCTTTTTACTGGCACTTGAAATGTCCTTAAAGGTGTCCCTCATTATGGATATTCTTTTTGATGCCCTAGTGAAAAACTACACAAAGTTAATTTTGAAAATAATCTCAGTTCATGCACATTCCATGGATATTACATAGTGTACAGGGGGCAAAATTTCTGTTTGTTTTCCAGTCAATATGCTTTAATTCCTCACAGGTCTTTATTTTGCATGTCTTATACCTGCTAAACAATAGAGTGTGGATGAACTGATCTATAAGGTTAAACCAGACACCCTGGTCTCTACTGATGTCAAAAATCTGCTATCAGTGACAAAAATAGTACTAATCATAAGGATTCTAGTGGTGCTGATCATACTGATGATCAAGGTAGACATCAGTGTGATAGAATGACTGTGTTTTGGTTGCCCTTTCAAGGATTTAGGATATCACATACAATATTTAAAGAAAATAAAGTCTTCAAAGCTAAGCATCAAAACCAGAAAGTCTCAATATGTCAGGGCCTTGTGTGCACAAATGGTCCTTAACTGCCGGAAACAGTCTCCCCTGGAGTGTCCATTCACCTGTACTCTGCATTATAATGCATTTAAGTTCAGACTTTAGCCTTGTTTGCTGGCCTACACTATGCTGTATTTGCATCCAGTCTCCTCTCTGGCCTTTTCACCTGATGAACCTTGAACACACTCTGTAGGTAGCTTGTTTCCAGCCCTGTCTCCCGCACAAACCTTGATCCTGTGCTGTGCTTTGCCTACACTCATCTCCAGCTTTGTCTCCTGCTGTTCATGTGGTCACTCTTGTTTTCCAGCTCAACCCCTCTTGTGCCATGACCCTGTCCTTGATGCTCCCTGAGACAAAAACAGACTCACTGTGCCTTTTCTTGGGGATGGTGCAGGGCTAAGAGTTGGACTTGATGATCCTTGGGGGTCCTTTCCAACCCAGCATATTCTGTGATTCTGCAATTACATCATGATCAAGAATAATCACCCTCAGTTTTTCACATCAGTGTCACTTTATTTGAATCACCTCTTCATACTGCTCTGAACATTTACCCAAATCCAAATATCCTTTTAAATGTGGTCTATTTTCCTACTATTTTCTTCTTTTTTTCTCTTCTATCCTTCTGCTTTCCCAGACAAATCTAGTCTTAATCTGCTTCCAGACAGGTCTGTCCCAAGACCCATATCCCTGTCCTGTAGCATCACAGAATCACTAAGGTTGGAAAGGGACACTGAGAATGTCTTTGCTATTCTTTGGCCTTGCACAATTGTATTTTGATTACCTCCACCCACAGAGATTCCACAATGTCTGGGTGATTCTTAGTTCTAAATGGAATTTGCTTTATTTTAAATTTTCCCTTTTGTCTCTTGCTCTGTGACTGTAACCTCTGAAAAGAGTCTGTCTCCATGTTCTTCAGCCTCTCTCATCAAATACTCATACACATTAAGAAGATTTCCCAAACCTTTGTTTCTTAAATCTTGGACTTTCTTGAAGTACATGACATTATGATCTTTTAGATATAAAAATAATTGTTCTTCTTCCTATCTTGTTATGTACCAGTTTTCTTTTAACCTAAAATCTCCAAGGAAAAATTGCCCTTCAAAAAAATTTCTGGTTATTCTGTCATAACCCAAACAGTTCAAATGTAAAAAAGACCAGTGAACACACAAGAATAATGGGAACAAAGATGGATTGCTATTGCTTGAATATTGCCTCAGAGTATCACCTTGATATTAACTACAGAATATGAAAATAAAAATGTAGTTCCTGTAGTAAACAAATTTGTGCAATAGGCACTGTTTTCTTGCATTGGTTCTGCTGCATTTCCATGTGCTTCTTTTAAGCTGTGCTCTTTTTTTTTTTTTTTTTTTTTTTTTTTAGTTGCATAGCAGAAGTTTCAGGTTCAGGGTCAGCATCTGGGTGCTAAAAGGCAGATATTTTCAAGCACCAATTTAAAACACGTCAGCTGAGGAGCTAGAAAATTGTGAACCACCTTTTGAAAGTGCAAAATACATAATTTAGAATGTATTGCAATTTAGAATGGTTGGTCCTTGATTATATTTCTTCAGCACTGCATGATAAGGTTGTTGACCCTTTTAAGAAAGCTTTCCTGTATGGCATAAAGTCCAAAGATCTGACAGATGCCTCTAGAAAAATGAGTAGCCCATTTCTGAGTTCAGTTAGAGCTTTAGTATGAAGGACTAAAAATGACAATGGAGGATAGGAAGCAATTAGGTGATATACTCTGAGGATCTGAGATGAAGAAAACCACTATTTTGGGAGTCTGTTCAGGATCTGAATTCTGCTTCTAGCCAGATTCCTTTATGGGCTGATACATCAGTCTGAAGAGTCAGTATGGAATTCATAGAATTAAAGAAGCTGAAGGGTGGTCTGAAGGTCATCTTGTACAGCCTCCCACTCAGAATGGGCCTGCTGCCTTCCCAGTTATCTTTTTAAATCCATGATAAAACAGGATGCCCAATGGTAGCAGTTCACAGTTCAGAGTTAATACAGAAGTATTTTCCCATTGCTTTCTCTCAGGAAAGCTTTTGTCATAGGGAAGACAACTGCTACTAATAATGTCTTCTGCAGCTGGTCACCTCTTGAAGCTCACCAGGAGGGCATACAACAAGAAATAAGGAAACTGTCTAAATAGCTTTTCAATTACTTTTACTAGTTTAAGACAAACAGAGCTGTTTTCCCAAAGCAGGGTAACATGGAATAAAAGATGTTGTGTTCAGTGTATTGTAAAATTAAAGGATGTGTTCTCCAAAGCGTGTTTTTGCCAAACTGTGATGGGCTCAACAGCGTGGGGAGAGGCCTTTGCATTTAAAATGAGAAGAAACAGTTTTAAATGACTGTGTACATTTCCCCAAATAAAATATCTCTAACCAGCGTTGAAAGAGAGCTGAAGATATCTGTCAAGCTCGTTCTAGAGAGTTTGGACTTGCACAAGGGGCCTCCAAACTTGTTCTGCTGCCTCAATATTTTTGTTTCTCTTGTGTTTTCAGCATTTCCAAAGAGAACCGAGTAGGTACAGTTCAGTTGTGCCAATGAAGTAAGAAAAACACTCTGAAAAAACACTGAAATACTACCTGGGCATTCAGCAAGTGTCTTACGAACAGGTCTGTTTCTGTACATCAAAACCCAACCAAATGAACCTGTGGCTCCTGACTCACCGCACAGGAACTGAATTGATGATCTTAGTGCTGAAGTTGTGTCCTTTGACAGTGTCTCTTATAGAGCTCTTATTTTAGAGGGCCTCCATAATATAGAACCAGTAAAAAGAAGTCATACAGCCTGCTTTCTTCACCCACACCTCTCATGTAATTACAGAGAGCAACTAATCATTCCTCTAGGACTCTCAGTGAGGACTGTGTGCTGACTCTCCACATTACAGTCTCCAGAGCTGTTTCTCAACTTCTAAGAAGACTTTGAGGATCTGGAAAAGAGAAGAGAAAAGGCATCTACCCTAGCAACAGAAGAGAGCAAAATTCCAGTGAAGGCTGTCAACAGTAATCCACTGAAAAAATGAGAAGGTAAGAATATTAGAAAACATACTCAAACTCATGTTCCAGCTAGAGCAGTATTCTGTCCCAAAGAGTAGGAGATACAGTTTAAACATAAAATACTTTGAGCAGTGAAGTTACATGGGTTTATATGGCAATTTTAGATAAATCTTGCTAAAGAAAGGCTTGTTGTTAGCCACTTTTAGCATATAGCTACAAAAAAATTAAAGCAGATCTGAGGAAGTGGGATTTGTTTCAGTAGAGGCAGCAACAGAAAACAGTTGCTTGAAGAAACTGGGAATGAGATCATGATGAAGTGTAGGAAAAAATAACATTTTTGATGAAAAAAACTATGGCTTCAGAATATGGTACAACCATGCATTGATGTATGTAATTTTTTTCAGGATTTTTTATTAGCTGATATGTCTCTGTTCCTATTTCCTATTTATCAAAGATAGTACATGGAGAAACAGCTATCTAATATATGCAAAATTTGTGAAATAAGAGAACATAATTGCTTAGACAGACCATAATATTTTTTTCCCTTTATTCTTTTAACATTACTTTAAGTGTTGTCCATGGACATGTGTGGATATTCAGTCTATTGTTTTTCTATTGCAAGGTGCAAAAAATATTCACGATTGTGTACTGAGTTTTTTCCCACCTAGGTAGAAGAACAATGAGATCTCATTCTCTGTGGTAGCTCAGTTTCTCCAAAGGGATGAGGTGAAAAGATTATGGGTATTCAATCACTTGGGTTGTCTGTTTCTGTAGCAGTGCAAAGTAGCCAGAAACTCCTTTAAAACAGCCATCTTTAAAATATATCTCTTTTAAATATCCCAAATTTATGTCCTTGATGAAGAGAAGGCATGAGAGAAAGGATTATAATAGAATCATTTTCCTCATTTATACAACTTGTAGTTGATATGTGAGTTCAGTGACTGCTCAGGCAGAATAAAATTACTCCCAGAAAAGAGGCTTGTGGTGTTCCTCCTCCTTCTTTTTACTGCACCGCTGGAAAGGGCTGTTATGGACTAGTTCTTGGTCACTGAAGAAATGAAGTTGCACTGCCATAGTGCACACCACAAAAAGGGCTTTGTGTCATATCTCCTGTTCATTCAACACAAAACACAGTGATGTGCAGGTATTGGCTTAGCCTTAAAAAGCACAGTTTATTACCTGAGGCCACAAGGTGAAGAAAGAGTCAAGAGCAGTTCCTGGGAACTGTTAGTTCAGAAACTGCAACAGCAGGTAATGCTTCCTTTTTCCCCCTTATGTGCTTTGCTTCCTCACAGAAGCACCCAATGTCAAAAATAGACTTAAAATAATGTCCAATGCCTCCAGGCTTCATAAAGAGATGTTAGCCACTAGATGTTGCTCACACATAGTTACTCATTCTCCTGCTTTCCACTTTCTTGCTTCATTTTGCTCAGGATGACACTAACTTTGTACAGTTGCCTATTTCACAAGACTTTGGATTCATGAATATAAAGAAATAGCAAGAGGAGAAATTTTGCATTAAAGTGTTCATCTATCATAATAGAAATTACCTAGTTACAACCCATTTGAAAATCCTGAGCACACAGGGAACACTTGACCCTGGTGACTGGATTTATTTTACACTTGGACTGTCATGTTTAATTTGTTGTTCTCATTAGCTAGATAAAATGGTTTTAGTCCTCTTTTGTGTCAGTTTTTAATTTAAAAAAATGTTTATCAGCAAGTGGAGGAAGTAATTAGATTTTAGCCCATTTTGACTTCTGAAAGTGAATTATACATGGTATTAAAAATAGTACCAGCATCTTTTTTCTTTTTTTAATTCTTTTTGTTTGTTTGTTTTGTTTTGTTTTATCTTTGTACACTTCCTTCTTTTAGTTCTCTGTCACAGGTTATTTATAACAATTGCTTTTCCCTTGATAATTCAACTATAAATATATTTAAAACAGTAGTAAGAGTGCACAAAGGATTAGCTTCACTCTCTTCCCATCTTTTGCTATATCTTCTCTCTGAAAATGCAGCATTTTAGTATTTAGGAAAAATTATAACAGCTAAACTCAGGCAATGCGCTTATTGTCATTGTGCTTTCAATATAACCAATTTTTAGTAGATTCCATTTCAGAGATCAGTGTACAGGGAATGTCACTGAATCAAAAATACAAAGGTTTTTTCTTCCCAATAATTCTGCTTTTTGAATGGATTGTGTTCTGTTACTTTCATCAGGATGCTGTTACATTGATATACATGGAAATTAGGCTTAAGTGGCTAGTGTTGTCTTGCTAATCAATGACAGAATTTCAGTAAGTATGGTTAGTTTCTTCTTCTACATGAATATGAGTATCTGTTGTTGTCAAACAATTGGAAAGGTGAGCTACATAAGCCAACAGAGCAACAACTGTATTAGATCTTGAAGTTGTGTGAGTCTAATGTCTTGAAAGCATACAAACACACACACACACACATTTATATCCTTTTATATATAAAATTTTAGTGCCTCATTGAATTAGGGATTTAGACAGTTGTCTAGCCAGAAATTGCTTAACTGTTTTCCCTGTAGTGTTATTGATATGAAAAAAGCCTTGAGCCTACACAAACACAAAACAATCAACTGCAAATGTTTTCCTGGTTGCACAATGCAATGAGAAGAATTTTCTCAGTCTGAGTCTCTCAGACAAGGCTACAGTTGAAGTAATTGTATGGAGGGAATGGAGCTCAGAGAGAATTGTTATTGACTTAGCTAAATATTCTTCTCCTTTTTCAAGCTTGATTGCAGGGCAAAGCTTCTTCACATGTAGTAAGACACAGAGGAAGTAGGAAAAAAGAGAAATTCAGACTGGTCTACATAAATGAAATGATAACAATATAATTTCCATCTCGCAACACAGATCTGTATTTGAGAGGGACAACACTGAATGGCTCATGGGTTCCTAACAGGAATGTGTGACTTTGAATGAAACTGACCCCAGACAAAAAGCTCTCCCAAATGGTCCTATTAGCTGACATTACATTACCTTTGCCTCTGTGTCTGTAGCTGGAAGGTAACAGACCACAAGACTTTTATTCAGTCATAGCTAAAGGAGGTGGAAGTTGGATAAGTAAAGAGAATCATAGAGCCATAGAATATACTGAGTTGGAAGGGTCCCATCAGGGCCATTGAGTTCAACCCCTGGCCCTGCACAGGACACTCCCAGAATCACAAGCTGAGTTATATGACTGAAGCAAGGAAAAACAATCTGTCAGAAGCATATGGCGTTGATTCTTATGGAGCAAGAGGTCCTTATTACCAATTAAAACACGCAAGAGAAAGACATGCAAAAGGAAAAAAACCAAACATCTATTTGTCTTACTGCAGGATATTTTGCAGATCACAGAAGTAATACAAGGTGTACTTTAGGTACTGGTTAGTCTGTGTTGTAAAAGAAAATCTGAATGTGACTGACCATTTGAAGAAAATAAAACCCCATTTAAAAAGTAGATATATGTCTGTGCAACTAATTCCCACTGGTATGACAGATCACCAGAAAAGGAAGCATTTAATATCATCTTGAGGTATATATTTGCCTGATAAAAAGGGTAGATAACTCTAGAATTGCAAATACTTAGAAACACATTTACAAAAGAAGATCACTGTGTGGGAGCATGTAGAAAAAAGGAAATGAGATTTCAGCTGGAGAAGACACTGATAAGAAGATACTTCCCAATCTCCTCAGTGCAACATCTAAACACTTATAGTGTTTTCGTGAACAGAGCAAGCAATATCAGGTTAAAGCAGTAGCAAATGCTTTTTTTTTGAGATTTTCTGATGCATATCAAAATATCCTTGTCAAATTCCTCACATTCACTAAAAAAGAGGTCTGGAGTCACTGAATCAATTGATCAAAAAAGTATAAGAAAATATTTTCTTATTTTTAAAGCTGTATATAGGACAGCAGAAATCAAATAAAAATGTTATGTATGGAAGAACTGCACTTTTTAAAAGCAATATAATTTCAAACACTGATAAAGGCGGTTATTTGGAGAGCTACCAAATATAGTACTATTGAGCTGTTTTCTTTTTTTTTTTTTTCATCATTAAAAAAAGCAGAGTGAAATTAGACTAAGATGAATTGGGATGCTTCCCAGGGTAATGAAGAGTAGCACACCATCTGTTTGAACAGGAAAAATATTTGATCAGTGCATGTTCCTCATCATGCTGTGCAGTACAGAGGTAAAGGTCTTTCTAGCAAAATGATGCTATGTAACATAAATAACGGCAATTGAATAGAACAGACAATAAAATGCAAACCAGTACTAACTCTGGGGACACCTAAAATACAACCAAGGTATGGCCAGTCTGCCATGTAACAGATGTGAAAATTATCTTTCTACCATGACCAGGAATTTTCTATAGTTAATAATATGATAAACCTTTTCTCTCTTTTAAAGATATGTCAGTGAGAAATTTTTGAGTACTGGGCTGGTGCAGGGCTGGGGCAAAAGGTGACTTAGAAAATGAATCTGTCTGGTACGCTTTGACAGGACAACTGAAGTAAAGTGGAGCTGAAATGGACCCATGGAGGTTTTGCTTCTGATTGGACACAACAATAAATACCAGTTTGTTGGTTTTGGCTTGTTTTTGTGTTTTTTTTTTCCTTCCCAGGTGCCCTTGTTCACACATATTCCAAACAGTATAATGGTGGTGAACAGTCCAATATTGCTTTTTGTGTAGGTGGTTGACAGGTAAGTAGGTAACTGACCTTTAAAGCATGTAAGGGCAGATGTTGCTATGCTTCTAAAGAAATCCCACTGGAAGAAACACTTGGATTGTTCCCATGCATCTGAGTTTTCACTGCTCTCAGCAGAACTCGGACTGCATGCTTCAGATCATGGTGTAATACCAAAAGTTCTGGAGTAGCACTGGGTGAGGTTGAAAGCATCTGGCCATGTTAGCTGATGAAGAGGCATTGACTGAACAAACAAAACTTCTGAATGAACAGGAGAAACCCATGCAGAATGAAAGTGGCTGTCCGACAGCAAATGTGAGGGATTTTTGTGCCTCTTGCTGGAAGGTGGGTACTCTTCTGCTGGGATGTGTAGTAGAAATGACCCTATCTCAGCCTTCACCCCTTACTTTCTAAATAACTTCAGAGGCACTGCAACCAGAAGAAGAAAAGCACAAACTTCCATCTCCCATTCCTGTGCCCTCCCCTGCTTTCCAGAAATATAAGAAAGCAAAAACTGTCTGCGAAAATGACGCATACAAAAATTAGACAAAATAAGAGCAGCAGTAAACTTGATGGTTTGCTTCCCTATTTGTAGAAAACTGGATCATGCCATACTGATAAAAAAGCATCAGCCTGTATTGTTCTTGGTCACTGACACCCATTTGCTAAGTCACATTGAAAAATCAGTCTCCCTCTTATATTCTAAATGTCACAGGGCTCCTGTAGGGCGTATTTCCACGTCTGGGCACATCTGCTCATCAACAAGGGCCTTTCTCAGCAGCATTTATCTATCTTCGGCATATGTGTAAAGTCCAGTTCTGCCCCCCCGCAGATGCTCTCCACAGAACTGTTCTGATCCCTCAGCTGAACAGGAGAGACCTCTGATCTTTCTCAGGATGTAGAGCTGTAATTATAAAACTGTAAACTAGATGTGAGGCTTAATTATAATGTCAAATAGATTTGATTTTAATCAGCTCTCTGGATATACAGTTAGGAAGGATTTATCAGGGCAATGACCTAATTTTAAGAGTACAGATTTCAGCTGAATGGTCTGAAAACAATTTGGTTCAGTGCCTACAGAGGGGAGACAAAAAAATGCAGACCATTGCTTTTTAATGAGTAATGCTCAATCATGGCACAGGCTTTAGGAAATGAATTAATCTCTGATGTAACATCAAAGAAAACTGCTGTGCCATGGTGATGATTCTGGTCATGGGCCTGTCACAGCAACAGAAGAAATGCCACAGAACACAAGTGCTGTAGAAACCAAAAGGACATTATAGCATGTAGAAATGTGTTTGAGCAAAAGTTATTGTAAGTGCTCAGTGTGAAAGACAGAAGGCTTACAGAAATGTTTTTGTCAGGTTTGGTGGGACATGGGAGCCAGAAGGGTCTGCCTTTCTCTGAGAAGTAAGACTTTGCTCCCACACCAAGGTCCCGTAGTTCCTGCTGGGATAAGACTTCATTCAATAAGAGCTCTAAACTAAGACCATTACTCTGGTAGGGCCTTTCCAAACTGGTCAGCCAGGAGGCTGTCAGGACAGGGGGCTGCTGGTAGTAGGTCCACAGGTATTGCATTGGTGCCAGCTGGTGGCCTTGGACTGCAGCAGGGGCTTCCCAGAGTGGCAGTAGGCTGGGCAGAACCCCTCCTCTACCATTGCATAATTTCTTGTGTTGAGCTGTGCTCAGTACCCAGAGGGAGAAGCCATCTGGGATGACTTCTCTACTCAAAGCTGTTCAACAATATCCCTTCTGATCCTTCTCAGCTTTCCAGCTCTCAGCAATTACTTGTAGTGTTCTAAATGGAGCTGGCAGTTTCAAAAAAGTCTATTTGGTTTTGCACAGGA
This sequence comes from Xenops minutus, assembly GCA_035221455.1. NCBI lineage: Eukaryota > Metazoa > Chordata > Aves > Passeriformes > Furnariidae > Xenops > Xenops minutus. The sequence goes on along the minus strand of JAWWEE010000074.1, from coordinate 78,927,138 downwards.
TGTTTTAAAGTGGTGGTCTGGCTCACAATAACCCACCCCCATGCTTTTAGGAACCATCACAAATAAATGAATACAACAGATGACAAAAATCTGTCCCCACAAATGCTTTCAAAGTACAGCAATGCAGTAAACTCAAGCCTCCAGAAGTTTGTGCAAAAGCACACACTGTTTTAAAAAAATACAAAAAGGCACCAAATTAACTCTGTGTTAATTGCAACTTGAAAGCACAACAAAGACATTCCAGAGCGGGTTCATTACACATTAATTGTGGTCACCTGGTCTGTTGATGCCAGGCTGTTTTCTTCTCTTCTTTTCCATAGAGTTTTATGGATGACATTAATACTGAGGTTTTGCAAGCTTTCTCTCCCCACTCTATCAAGCAAATACTCTCTTAATTTCTGGGAGGAGAGAGTGTATTGCACATCTGCATCAGCCTGTGAGATTGACCAGGGTGGTGAATGCTTCTCCTTGGGTGACTGTGAATTGCTGCAGTGCTCTCTTATTAGGGTTTATTCTTGAAAATAATTGAATGTGTCACAGCTGTGAGATTTTCAATGGAAAAAGAAAAAACAAAAAACACAGAAAAAAAAGAGGGAAGGGAAGGGTAAGAGGTCTCCAGTAAGCATTTTAGAAGTTGTTTTTTCCTTTGCTTTGGTAAAATATTGATGTTGGATTGTGAGAGAAGCAATATCAAGAAGAAACATTTGGAACAGGGAAATTCAGTGGAGGTCAGGACATTTTTTATGATGTTTAGTTTGTACTTCAGAAGACTTTATGCTGAAGTAATCAAGGTAAATGGAATTTTGAAGTAATAGATCTTCTACTATTGCAAGGTTTTTTATTTTTAAATGTAAACACATGGTTTAAAGCACACTTTTCTGGTTAGTCTTCAAAGTAAAAATGAGTTATAGTCTCTTCTCTGAGATGTAGAAAAAATGGTTTCTTATGTGTAACTTTCTATGCTAAGATACATGCAAGGGATATGAGCTATACTACACATATTTTGAAGGATTTTATACAGTAAAATTAACACACTATTCTTTGAAAGTTCAAATTAATACTAACATGCAGAAAAAATATAAAAATTCAATTAAAAGGTGAGAACTATAATGTGAATGGTATCAATTAGTTTAGGAAATCTAGTAAGAGTATAATTCTTTGTGAATAATAAACTAAAACTTGTTAGTTCAGGTTTGCTGTAAGATTATGGTGGATATTTATAGCCATTTTCAGCATTTGGATTTGAGTAGACTTACACTCCCGTTCCAATGGCCTAGGTTTTACCAGGTGTTACATTTTAATTTCAGGCTTCAAGAGATTTTGCCCACATGAACCCTTGAAAAGCCATTGATTACCAGGATTACCAAGCATTGCCATAGTAAGGAACCTTTGTTACACTCAGCAGTCGCAAACTCCATGCAACTTAGGTTAAGTACCCATAACTTACAGAAAAATAGTGTTTTAGCTACCCACAAGAGGAAGAAAACAATAAACGAAGAGAGATTAAGAGAAGAAAGGATAAAGAGAAGAAAACAAGGGAGAAAGAACATAGCAGCCACTCAGAAGGTCATGTGTTGATGGCTTTGAGGAGAACAGGCCAGGGTCCACAGTGG
>JAWWEE010000074.1:78902737-78925425 GCA_035221455.1 Xenops minutus | reverse complement strand
GAGAGATCAGAAGAAGCAGAAGATAAGACACCTGCAAGAGTTTGTACAGAGACAGAAACAGTAGCTTGTAACTGTGGTCAATAGATAATTGCTTGTATGCTATGGACACCAATAATGTTAGTGCACATATTCTTAGAAAAAGTATAATTGTGTGAGTGCTTTGCAATAAATGGAGCTTTGCTGTTAACTCGTATTGAGTCGTCTCTCTGCTCCACAAGCCCTCCTCCGTTACACTTCCCCTCTTTTTTAGAATCCTTGTAGAATCAGAAGGATCCTAAAAACTCTTCTGAACCACCTCATATAACAATCCTATTCTCTATTGAAATAAAGCTTCTCATTTTGTGAAAGTAGCTGGTAAACATGCATTCACTGAACTACAGTCCTGCTGAAAGTGAGGAAGAATGTATATGCCAGTGAAAATGACGGGATAGGGTGTATGGGCCGGGCTGGAACGTTGCCAGCAGAAGATGAACATTTCAGTTGTGAGGAATGTTATCAGGATGTAGTCTTAATTGTAAAAATCTGTATTAAATATTTCAGCCATGAGTATATTTTTTTGCTTAAGGAAAAATTTAACTCCATAGAGTTCAAAACTTAACTAGTGATTTTTTATTTGGCAGGAAAAGTCCTGGGTAGGACCCAAATGTGAAACCTTTATTCATGTTAGCCTTCCCTAGGCCCAGGGAAATTGGTGTCATTTTAAAGCGTACAAGCTCATGCATTTTTATTAATATGTGCTTAGAATACTATTTAACACTTAGCAGCTACCATAAATGCATTAAACCTGCCTTAGAAATATGATGTCTAGTCATGATCAATGCTAAGGATGATGCCTATGCTGTTTGCAGCTTGACACTTGCAAATAAGCTATTAATTCAGACATGCTTACTAGCTTTTTTTACTAGCAATGTCTGAATTCAGACAGGCAGTACCACTGAAAGTGATTTCTCTATGGAAAAGAACAGAATTAAAGAGATTCATCACATGAATAAGTACCACACAAGATGGCCTTAACATAGTCTGGCAGTGGTGCTTCCAAAGTTAACTGGGGCTTGCTTTGATTCCCCATTCACACATGTCCTGTATGGACCACTGACATAAAAAAAAAACAAAAAAAAAAACAAAACACAAACAAACAAACAAAACATCTACCTATTATCCATCTTCTGTACTGAAAACTCCACCTTTAATAAGCAACCTAAGATTTAATATTTTCATATATGGAACTCACTTTTTCTCATACTTCCTTATTTTCCAATACCTTTTACATACATTAGATGGCAAAAAGGATAATGCTGAAAGTACACTGAAATAACTTATGCTCCTTCCTTATTCTGTACACCATCTGAGTATGGCTCTGTTCACTTTGAATGGCAGTAGGGCAAAAACCAACAAAAAAGTCATTATTCTTGACTTGCACTGAAACAGTTCCTTGCCGTATCAGTAGTACAGTCATGTTTGTACCACTGCAGATGCAAATGCCTCACCTGTCTGACTGTAATGAGATGGAAAGAGAATTTAGTAGAGAAAAAGAAAAGCAAAATTATCTCAAAACACTTGTTGCTTCTATATTCCTGCAGTTTCATGTCTTCTTTACACATAGGATGGCAAATGTCCTTTCCTCTCATTTTAGATGATGACAGCCTTAGAAAAACACTTTTTGGACAAGTCGCAATTGGCAGCAGACAAGCTGGCTGCTCTTTCAAGTCACCTGTTTGGGACTTCTGGCCCTGAATCTTGCTGCAATATATGTAATCTCCTCTCACCATTTCACAAGTGTGATACAACTCTGGAACTGGTGATGGTTCAGAAAGGGAGCAACACCTCTGTCCTTGGAGGTTTATATGACTTATCCAGACATAGTCATGACTAACCTGATTGTGTTGGTGATTGCCTTCTAGAGGAGTATTGGACTGCACGACCCCAGAGAAAGAAATAAATTACCTTCTTTTTATATTTGTTTTTTTGTATTTAAGCTTAGGATTGAAATCTGACCATGGGGCACACTTAGAAAGAGAGCAACACTGTGAAATGAAGATGCATTCTTAAATGAAGAGAAAAAAAGGAATAATGAATATTTCCAGATACAAGCAATGGCTGATACTTTGTATTTTCAATTTGTGACTGTGAGTAGTGCCCAGGAAAGTTGCTGAAATAGGAAATGCTGGGCTGTGTACAGAATGTAACCAGACAATATAAGCAGAGAGCTGAGCAGCAAAATTATGTCAAAAAACTTTTCTGGAACTAGTGATTATGTAAAAATTAAAGTGGCAAGAAAACAAAACTCAGAAACCTTTCTTCTGGATCTCCACATACTGCAGCTGCAGTTTATTCACGAATCTTCAAGACTGACAATCTGAAAATCTGAGTCATAATGTCAAAGACATTAAAATAGGTGAGTCATAGGCTGATGTTCTCTGGGCTGAAGACATGGGTTTGCTTGTAGAAAGAAAATGAGAGCTGAGATGAATGGGACAGCATCTGTACTGAATTTATAGACAAGTTAAAGTCTTAAAGACTGTTTCAAGACTGGTTTTCTAGACAAGTTTGTCCCAAATTTTTACTGTCTTATGAGGTATCTTAAATGGGAGCCATAAACCACCACACACTCAATGATCTTTTGAATGGAGGCCTAGGAGATCTTGGAGATTTTTTTTTAAGAAAACATATTGAAGTCATAGTCAAGGAGAGGAGAAGAGAAATTTTTTTCACACTGAATTTATCACGAAAGTTCTCACACTGCACAGGACTAGAAATCTTGCCACCCCAGAAAAAGTGTTTTACTTCCAGCAGCAAATTGAAATGATGACTTCAGTGGTGGTTTATCATTTCTCCAGGCTCTCAGTATCTCTGTTGGACAGTGAAGAATCAAGAATCTTTCAGCTGAATTTGAAAATATGTCACCCAACAATTCAAAACAACTATCAGCAGTTTAGTGTATAAGACAAGGATTATTAAGTGAACATAACATTAGATGTACTGAAGTTTTTACTGTGTAAATCCTCACTCAAAATGTGACATTAATATAGATTTTCACATTTAAATAGGGAGTGGAAATGGCATTTCACAAAAACATCAGACTCAACTGTGCTGTAAAGTTTCATGACTGCTTTAGACAGCAAAAATTAAAAATAACAGCAGAAAATGCCAGTATGATTAATTTCTATTTTTTATCTTTCCTTCCACACAATTAGGTATTTATTACCATGACAGTAGAAAATTAGCTGAAATATTCAAAACTACTAGGATGATTATCACAATGTTTTTTATTGTGCTGTTAGCAGAAACACCTTTTTTCAGTTGTAGGCATTTTCCATAGTTTAGAATTTTCTTTGACATGAAGAAAATGAGTTCTAACTAAATAGTTATGCCAATGGATTTTGAATGGATTTTCACATTAATTTTCATGGTAAGTTACTTATGCTTTTTCATGCTTATCTGAACAGACATTTAAGCGGTTATTGCAATTCACTTCTTGTTATTTGAACTGATATTTTTATTGTCAAGACAATTAGCAATTAATGAAGTGGGAATTAGATCCACTAAAAATCAGAACTGATTTCTTTTTAACTAATTTATGAAGCTTTAGACATTTAGCTCAATGGCTTTTTATTGATAAAACTTCTTGCTGTTTCCTAATAATACTGAACATATGACAAGTCACAAATTGCTCTTTGCTAAATGCTCCTGAGCACTTCATTTGATAAAGTACTGAATTTTGCCAAGGCTGACATAAAGACTCCTTTGAGTTGCAAATAATATAATAATAATAATTCTCAGTTCTGAAAGTTAGTTTTGGAAAATGAGAAATTATAAAAGCTTAATTGTTATTTTACAGTGGCTTGCACTTGTCTAAAAGTATCTCAGTTATGTTGGTCTACATTATTGCAGGTAGAGTAAAAACATGTATTATACACAAAACTCCTACACAAAAGCAACTCATGAAGCAGTAGCTGATGAAAGAGAAAACAAGTCAGGATAGGTGCAGAGAAGTGGGAGGTATCATGTAGAAACAAAGAGGAAAGATTAGATATTAATTTTCCCAGTATTCAAAGTAATGACGTTATATTCCAGCTCTTGGTTTCAAAGCAAAAAAAAATATGTAATAGCTCTTGAAGATGATGTGCAAGAGCACGTTTGAGATCCATTTCTGCACTGGATGTCCTATGCAATCGAGTCACCTGTTATCAATGCAATATATCCATAACACTTATTGCAGAGTTTGAAACTGAATATACATCAATAGCAGCAAGTCTCATGTATTCTGTACTCTGGATTTTCTCTATCAAGCCTGTAGAGTTCATCTTTATATGTGCAGGAACTGTAAATTCCAGACAAAATGAAATTGCGGTCAAAGGGATACAATGCAAGATTCTCTTTGAAATGAAACACGGAGTTGGAAAAGAGTGTGTGCACAAGAAAATTCAGGTAAACAACTTATTTGAAGATGAGAGACAAAATTTGCCCTCAGATTTTCACTTTTTTGTTTATTGTATTGAAATGCTATGCAAGATCTTTAAATGTTTTGGTCCCCATTCCGCTGTGTGCCAATAAAAGCAGATCGCTCTTTCAAAAAGAATACCATTTCTATCTTGTATTTTTCAGCTCAATTTTATCTGTTCTCATGAACCTTTTTAGAAAATGCTTGTAATTAAGACAAATTTCAGTGGAAGTTCTCCTCCACACCCCTCCTCCCCTCCCGGGATTCTGTACCTGAGATGGAGCAAATCCTGGTTGTGTGTAGACTAGGGAATGAGAGGCTGGAGAGCAGTGCTGTGGAAAGGGACATGGTGGACCTGGTTGATGGCAAGTTGAATATGAGTCAGCAGTGCCCTGGCAGCCAGGAGGGCTGACTGTGTCCTGGGGAGCATCAGGCAAAGCATCACCAGCCAGGTGAGGGAGGGGATTGTCCCACTCTGCTCTGCACTGGGGTAGCCTCACCTTGGATATTGTGTGCAGTTTTGGGTGCCACAATATAAGGAAGATATTAAGCCATTAGAGAGCATCCAAAGGAGGGCCACAATGATGGTGAAGAGCCTGGAGAGGAGGCCATATGAGGAGTGGCTGAGGTCACCCTGTATGTTCAGCCTGGAGAAGAGGAGGCTGAGGGGAGACCTCATTGTGGTCTTCAACATCTTCTTCAGGGGAAGAGAAGTGACAGGTACTGATCTGTTTGCTCCTGTGACCAGTGACAAGACTCGAGAAAATGACATGAAGCTGAGTCAGGGGAGGCTTAGGCTGGATATTAGAAAGAAGTTTTTCACCCAGAGGGTGGTTGGGCACTGGAACAGTCTCCTCAGGGAAGTGGTCACAGCACCACACCAGTCTGAGTTCAAGAATTGTTTGGACAATGCCCTCACACACATGGTTTGACTCTTGAAGTGTCCTGTGCAGGGCCAGGAGTTGGACTTGATGATCCTTATGGGTCCCTTCCAAACCAGCATATTCTGTGAGTCTGTGACTCTATGAACAATTTTATGCAGCTTATAGAAAATATTTTCCTAGTGGATTCTTAGAATTCAAATTTGATTGAGAATGTCATGGAAAAGTATTTGCAACATAACTTGTAACACAAATTACAGGGTCAGTTATACAATTTTTTGGTATATCAATAGATATTTACCATCACTTGTAGGTAGAAATAATCAATTACTCTCAACAGTAGAGATCAGTATTGCTTAGCAGTGTGACACCTTTCTGAAAATACACTGCTCTATTTACTTAGACACTATAAGAGAGTAAAAGAGAAATTACGCAATTTAGTACTTCTTATCTAACTTTTTCAGTAGGCAAAATACTTCCAAAAGGATGCTTTTATGAGAATTCTTCTAGGTCTGGCAGTGCAAAAGATGAATGCAAGACTGTACTTTACCAAGAAGTTAGGAGAGAGCAGGGCCTTCTCATCTCAGAGTTGACAGGGCACCAAAGAAAAGGTTTGGGGCAGAGACTTGCCTAGAATATGTGCCTCCTAGAGCCATCCAGGATCATAAACCTCAGAAAAGTAGCATAAAGCTGTGTACATATTCTTAGATATATTGCATGGAATATTCTTGTTCACAGCTTCTATGTAAAGTGTTCATAGTTCTAGTATATGTTTTGTTTCCTCTCTACCTTAGAAAAATAGCCAATATGTTTTGCCCTTGTCTTTTTCTAAGAGATTGTTAAGTACTTTCTTATCTGAATGCTGGCTTCACAAACAAATGCAGGGCATATTCCCTGTGTTCTATGAGGATTTTGGATGAGCAACAACATGAGCATTTTTGGGGGACCAACACAAGCATTCTTGTTCCAAAAAACCACCTGAAGAGGCATGGCTTCAAAGACAAACCACCAAGTTTAGCAGAACTTACATGTAGGTTCTGGTTTGGATTAGCAGGCATGCCACTCTGATTTTACCATAGTAATTTTTACAGTGGAGGGTGTTATCAGCCATTACTTTCACAAGCACATGGTGTCTTGAACAGCTGTCAAAAGCACACTTTATTTTTCAGTATGCAGAAAAGAAAATATAATAAGATATTTTATGGTTTTTATGTAGTGGAGAGAAAGGAATGGAGAAGACCTTAACCAGCAGGTACATGAGCTGTTGGCCGTGCCAGTGATTGGAAAAGGAAACATACAAATGATTGTATCACCAAGTAGAGATCATGACAGCTAGTGGCTCCTTCACATAAAATTACTCCTTTTAATTCATTGTCAGGCAGAGAAAATTCTGCTGCACTAGTCATGCAATTATATTATTCTCCACATACGATCATCATATTCACCACATATAAAAATTAAGTACTTGTTCCTCTGAAATTCACTACCCCTTATAATGCATGGATTGTAAGTTTACTATGTAACATAAACTACCTCAGAGTATTATTCTGTGAAAAGAACTGAAAATATTTGAAATCTAATGCCTTTGTACATACTGATAGAAAGGTTAATACAAGTCTGCCTCTCTATTCCATCAGCTATTACTTATTTCTTGTTACCATGACAATTCAGCAACTTAATATCCTCAGCAAAATCTACTGCAAGAAATAAATCCATTCCATGGGCTAGTTAAAAAAAATGAAAAACTCATCATCCTACATATAAAATGAGACACTCACAGTTTAAGACTAGAAGTAGCCTGATGAATGAACAAAGTACCAAACTGAAATAGATTATCTCTAAGTAAAGTCCTTTCCATCTTTTAGAGAATATGCTTTTGAATAACTGTGAACTTCCAGCCCTTCCAAACAATAATTATCACTGTCTCTTCACAGTCTAGGACACAAGTATTTGACCATTAAGATGTTCCAGCACCATCTAGATTACATAAATCTTCAGAATAAGAAATGGATGAGATTTAAGTCACAGTCTTAGACTGAAAGGAATAACTAATATTTCATTTAAAAGATTCATGTTTACAAGACTGACATTGCTTAAGGAATTTGTAGAGCCACAGGTTTGTTTCCAAAAGTGTGGAAAGAAATCTTGTTGTGTGTCACAATTTGAAGCTGAATACGAATATCATGGTGCTGCTCACACAGGGATTGGAATAGGTTGAAGAGCATAAAAGCATATGGAATAAAAAGCCATAATGCATTCTAAAAGTTGTCAGTAAGGATAATATATAGAAAACACAAAAAATGTCTATGCAATTCATAGCTCATTCAGTTCCCCTGCACTAACCATTTAATTCCAAATGCAATACAGATGACAATGCTGAAATTTTGCATTCTGAAAATTCTCCTGCCTCTAATAAGTCTTATAGCAGGTCACACATATTTAGGGGTACCAGGCCAAATTTCCATTTGGAAATACCAGAAAATGTCAATGGAAGTTTAAATGAGTGTCTGCAAGGTAAGTGAAGCCCTTAAGCAGATAAAGATTAAGGCCAGGTTGGATGAGGCTGGGTCTAATGGAAAGGGTCCCTGCCCATTGCAGGGATTTGGAACTAGAATTTAAGGCCCCTTCTACCCCAAATCAGTCTGTGATTCTATGACTAACTACCAGCAAGAAGGAAGAAAGCTGCCAGTTAGAGTAACATCTCCAGAGAAAGATACAAACAGATGTGTCCTGCTAAGTGTGCATGATGAAAAGCCCAAGTATGAACTGAAGACTAGAACAGCTGACTGGATATAAGCCTTTTTTTATAGTACTTCAAAGGCTTCAGTTTGGTCATAATTGCCACTTTAACTTACCCATGAGGCTAGAAAAGGCAGTGTACCAACCTGGACAGGCTTCCAAATATTCCAGCAACAAGTGCTGCTGCTGCAGGGTGATGCTAGATTGTATTCTAGAGGAAAGTGAGTAGAACTTCTGAATCACAGTTCCCAGTGAGAGGCACAGAATTTGTTCTTCCTTTGACCATGCGACTTGTGAAAAGGGGATCACACCTTTGGGACAGAGGAGGTGGAATATTTCCTGTGTAACTGCAGGAATACAACAATAAAATTTGCTAAATCAGTGTACTGATAAAAAAGCTGACTGTAGAAACAGCTTTAAGGAGTCAATATTAAAAAGGGAAAGGCTGTTCAAGTGAAATGCAGGCCTGTGATAGGTATTTTATTTAAGCCCATGAAACATACTCATGTTGGCAATATGCAAACTAGAATTTTTGTTTTAGAAAGTCTCTTTGCGTTCGACCACAAACCCCTGCAGTACATTTTAACAGTATGATTTTATGCCAGCAGTGAAGAAAGTTCTGTTAACTGTAAAATTGCCACTGATAGAAGGAATATAATCAATATTCCCTAAGATTGTCTCCACTAAGACAGAATAGAGTTGAGATTCATATGTATTTTATAGGTATCTTTTCCATCCCACTTATTCTGTTGCTCAAAAATATTGTCTTTTTTTTTTATGTCGTGTTTGTTTCTGAACAATTGTTGTTCCTTCCAAGAATGTGAATGATCTGGGGAGCACAGCGAGTGTAACCCGCTGCAATAGTTTCTTTCAAATCCTGTGACATTTTATATGGGTTGAAGTCCTTGGAAAATGCATAGATCTGCCTGCTAGAGACTGCTCTCTCTTCCAGAATTTGATTTCCACCCGTTCTGTTAAAAAGCACTCTTAATGGAAAATGCAATTGTCATTCAGTCTTTTTATTTTCCAGTGATATAGTTTCCATTTCAAATTATACCTGTTGGTTGGTCAGCCCTCAATCAGCTTAGCAAGTTTTGTTGTGGTCTTGCCAATTGACACCAGAGTTATGATGCTTATTCAGATTAATTGTATGCCTGCAAATAACATCTGTGTTGGGTTCAGCTGATGTATTTTACAGATGTGAATCCTAACAACCCTCTGCAATTGCTGTTAGCAGAATATATGAGTTGAAAATGTGCTTTTGAATAACTGTCAACTCCCAGCTCTTCTGAAAGAACCATTAGCACTGTCTTTTCACAGTCTAGGACATAAGTATCTGAGCATTAAGCTACTCCAGCGCCATTTAGATTACTTAAGTCACAGAATCACAGAATATGCCAAGTTGGAAGGGATGCCCAGAATAAGAAATGGAAGAGATTTAAATCACTGTCTTACACTGAAAAGAGTAGCTAGTATTTCTCTTAAAATATTTGTATTTCTAAGAAAAATAGACATTACTTAAGGAATTTGTAGAGCCACAGGTTTGTTTCCAAAAGTGTTGGAAGAAACCTTGCGTGCCATAGAATGAAGCTGAATACACATATCAAGGTGCTGCTCACACCGGGAATTGAGTATGTTGAAAAGAATGAAAACATATGGAAAAAAACCACAATGCATTCCAAAAGTGGTCAATAAGGATAAGAGGTAGGAAAAAAATATCTACGCAATTTGCAGTTCATTCACTCTAAATGCAATACAGACAAGCATGCTGAAATTGTACATATAGCTGATGTATTTTAAAGGTGTGGGTCCTAACTGAAAATAAAAGAAATCATAGGGCTTGATATTTAAAGTCTGATTATGACTTTTATATAGATTTTAATGGAGATTTTGGGATTTTTTTTTCTACTGTGTATGGGGTGTTTATACCCTTTTTTGGATTTCAGACATTCTAGGAGTGCACTGAAGAACATGACTAGTAGTTGGAATTAATTTGTTTCTTGTAGTTTGTCAAGGAGACTGATCAGCAAGAGCAATTATTCATCAGTTCCTTGTTTCTTCAGCCAGCAGGTGAAAAAACCTTTTTGCCTTGGAGCTGGGAATTTGCTGGAGTTCATGAATCTTAATATAATCTGGTTCATAATTCTTTCTGATGAGTCTGGAGATTTCCTATCATTACAGCAGAAAGGACTCACCTAACAGTTCATATTTTGAGTAGCTAAACTGTGTTTTCTCCTGAAATGGTAATGCTCAGGAACAGCACTGAATAACACTGAGCTTAGCTCCGTGGGTACATTGACTTAGTGACCAAGGGGAGAGACTTGCACTCAAGTGCGTGGATTATTCTGATGTTTTCAGTCACATAATGGTAATTTTTCCCATGACAGAGACTGAGAGACAAAACCAGATCTTGTAAGACTTAAGTCCAGAATAAGTACTGAATCACAATAATCCAAATTTATTTTTCCTTGGGATGTTAACTGTACGTCATGCTCTAGGCAGTGTTAAGCCATGACCTTTCCAGTTCTCATAATGAAATATAGCAAGGTGTGTTACAGTGTTATGGAGATCACTATATTGACACTTTCATTTTGGACAGGTTTGATACGGTTCAGTCATCATTTTAGTTTAAGAAGCAAGGAGAAACAATATGCACAGTATATTCTGTAAACAGTAGTTCAGGTACTAAAAGAAGTTACAGACTATATATTTGTATTCTACAGTCCAGGTAACTGGACCTTGTGACTTTCTTCTGCATGATTACAGGAGTACGGAACAGTGGGAGAAACACAGGTTCTGACCCCACTTTTCCATCCAGCACCCCAAAGCTGAAATGAGTGTGGTATTCATTTGTAGCCTGCCTGGACAAGGACCCCCCAGTTTTCATAATGGCGAAAAGAGCCAGATAAAGAGGAAAAGGAGAACAACCATCACACTTTATTTGAATTATTGGTGCTTAAGTCAAATTTAGAATCAAAGGATGAAGTAAAAAAAAAATTTAAAAATGTCTGGGGAAAGAAAAAGCTTATTATAAAATTCCCAAGCTAAAAAGACAGTAGAATGTACATTCCATTGTGCCAGTACACTTTGATTAGTCATATTATTGTGACTCCATGGTGAACTTTTTTTTCAAACCAGACCAAAAAGAATTGATTCAGTTAATCTTCTTATTGGATGGTGGGCTTTCATTGGGAAAACAGTAGTCAGAGAGACAGCTCAACTGAAAGACAGATGATGAAAATATTTTTGACAGTCAGAATGCCTTGATTAAACTATTTTATGTAAATTGGTTTATTAAGCAGAAATCACAACTTGGAGCATCTTGCCATGTTTTATATAATGATGCTCAATTACTGTTGTAGATAATGATATTTCATTTTTTAGAATTTAGACTAATAAACTTCTGCATTCTGATGGAAATGGGTTTCCCAAGAATTCAATAGATTTACCTGATACAAGGATTATGCTTTGGTGATTTTGTTTTGTTTGAAATTTTTTAAAAGAAATTATGATAATTGGTTGCCTCCATCTAGACTGTGGTAGATTTTGATAGAAGATGTAATAGGAATACTTATTATGTTTTATATTTCAAAAACAGCCATCTACTAAAAAAAGGTATCCTTGTGCCATGCAACAAAAAGACAAACTGAACGGGGATCGTTTAGCAAATCCACATAAACCATCTTTGGTCATGTTAAGAATCTTTGCAAGTCCTGTTTATTGTGTGCATGAGTTCTTTGCTATGCTGTTTCAGCAATTCAATGGTCCTAAAGTTTTCTGTCAGCATAATTCTGTATTCCAGGTATTTGAAAAAGGCAGTCCTGTTGGCAACTGACTGATCAAGAGACATGGCTACTCCACAACCAGCTCTGTGGATTCTGAGGCTAAGAGGATGCATTCTTATCACATAGGTGGGTGTCAGATGTTCAGAAGAAATTGTGGAAAAAAATCACAGTTCAACTGACATGGTAAAACCAGAGGAAAAGAACATCTTTCATGCCACTTGTATAATTTAAGTAGAGCAATCCTTGAATCAGAAATTAAGAAATTCCTTAAAGCCTACATAAGAATACAAGGACTGAGTAGTGATAGCAAAGAAGGGATTTGTGTGGTTTTCTTGGAGTGAATAAAGTGGTCCATGTAGAAAAAAAAAGGATTGTATAAGATAGGAAACAATTCTTTTTAATTTCCTCAGCCTGAACAACCCTCTACTCTGTAAGCTGCACTTCCATTCCCATTGCATGTACTGTCTTGCAGAGAAATTTATCACCCTATGAAGAATTTCAAAACTTTAAAATAGCGATGGAACCTCTATGTTTTCATACCTTAGCTGTCTATCTCAACACTTGTCTTCAGACTACTCCTATCCCTTCCTCAAAGTGAGAGCAATCCTCTTTTCCCCGGACAGTGTTCTTTGACTGGAATTGATACTCGCCTATTCTCACCTCAGTCTTGCCATACTTACAAGGCAGCCACGAGTCCTCCATATCATCTGTCTCTCATTATCTTAAAGATGTTCCATTTCCACAGCTGCTGAAAATCACAAGTTAGAAATTGGCCAGATTCAAAATGCATTCTTGTCAGAGTCTAAATTTAAGCCAGAATCACTAATGGAATTTCAGAACAGCTGCACCTTCCCACCTACACAGTCATAAATCAAAACAAGAACATGATCCAGGCACATCTAAACTTCAGATATTTTGGAAACTAAAGAAAAATTAGCCCAAATTTTGAGATTTCCCTTTCCTTCACATAAATGTAGGCACGTGCAGACATATAGTGTGGACAAATTTCTGGAGAATTAAAGGATAAGCAATTGCCTCTTCTTTCTAAATATATTGAAGATATTCCATTTGATTTATACCTTGCCTTGTAAAGTCATAGCAAACTGAAAAAAACCCCAACATTATTAACTGTCCCTCTTCTATCACCATTTTGACTTTAACAAGTTGAAATGAAACCTCACTAAACCCTCTGGAGAAGTGAGGCCATCAGCATAATAACATTATATTGATGACTTCACTCTTTCTGAGTAGCTACTGATGAATGAGACTGGTTTGTCTCTGTTAACCTCACAATTAAAAATCTAGGCTAGTCTGATTTGCAGATACCTGATGCTCATGATATCAGGGCCATTCAGTCTTTCTCATTTCTTGTCTTCTCTTGAAGTGACTTTAATGCTTGCCCTGAAGTAAGGTGCTGAAGTTCTCTTCCTTTCATCCTTCCAGGCCCGATGCCTGATAATAAACCAGCTTCATTGTTGATTTGCTACTCAGAAGGTAAATACACTAAAGGTAATGTATGTTTATCTTTAAAGCAGTATTTCTCTCACATGCTTTGGAGATGTTCTTTTGATTACCATGTTCTCTTTCTCCTCTTTCACTGTCTATAGAACAGCTGAACAAAGCATTGGTATTTTACCTCTATCTACAAGCAACAGCATGTTGAGCAGTAGATGTCTGAGTTAAGATACTTTGCAACAGGTTTCAAAGATGAAAGCATTTCATCCCAGTTGGCAAACTGCATTCCTTTTGTCTTGTGAGACTGCACTATTAAAAACCAAACCAAACCAACCAACCAGTCAATCAAAAATGAACCAGCTAACAAGACTGAGAAAAAAATTAAAAACACACAAGACTGAGAAAAAGAAAACTGTGGCAAAACAGAGACTTCAACATTTTAACAACTTCTTTTAAATTACATAAAAATGTTGGTAATTAATATTTTTTAATATTACTGAACTACAGAAGGAGCATTCCATGTCTTAGTGTGGCTTATCTCTTAAATGTTCAGTTCTGTGCAAGCTCTTACATAGCATTTTCATGTCCTGCAAAACCAACAAATGTATAGCTCAGAATTAGAACAAGGTGAAGAAATATCCTAGCTCTTACAAAAACAAAAGCAAAAAATGTCATAACAATATGTCACCTTCAACATCCAGAAGAATATAAAATATAAGCCAAAACATTACATCGATAACGGAAGTTATTGTTCTGGAGGAATGGAACCAGCTTTTCTGATAGCCATCCCCAAATGCTTTAACTGCTCAAGAATGTGCATAGACAAATGGAAGCTATTTCAAGTTGATATGTTCTACGTTATGACTAACCATGGTAAATCACAGTTGGAGTTCCTCATCTATATCGCCAAGCATGTACACCAGATGACATACATAGATCAAGGCTAACACCTAATGAGAAGCATGAGTGTAAAACAAGAAAAAAAAAAAAAGGAAACAGACATCTATTTCATTGGAAGCAGAACAAAAATAAGTCATATTTTGGATGCAATCTTTGACAGTGTCTTTATACATTAGGTTGAAAATAACTATTGAACAAATAATGAAATGTCCCAGATGTCTTCTGCTATTTCCACTGACTCCACTTTTTAGGTAATCATTCTTAATTGTTGCATATTCTAAATCAACTGGCTGGATTTTCCAGCCATAACAAGAAGCAAAATAGATATTTCACAGGCAGTTTTTCTAGTATATTGTAGTGTTATTTGTTCTTATTCACTCTTTCTCTCAGAACCGCAATGGTTGTCCTTACACCACACTGGGATGTAAAACATGAACTACTAAAGTATGATCTTTCAATTTTTGTCATAACAGTACATGTTCTCTTTGTTGGGTTTTTTGTTTGGTTGGGGTTTTTTTTTAATTATTTTTAAATAAACTGTGTAAGTTACTTTTTAATCTAGAAGGATGGAAGCCTAGTATGTCAGATATTTGTTACTTGAGGTATTTTGTTAAATAAAAAGCCTAAAAAAGAGTGACTTAAGAAAAGGTCTAATTTTCTAGTCACGGCTCAAAACCAAAGTTCTCTTCCTGACTTCTTTATTGGTAGGTACCAGATTTCTGCATGATTTATAAGCAATTATATCCTTATATGAAAATACTCAACATCTACGTTGTCAAATGTGAAGCTGCTTTCTGATGTACTGTTCCCAGGCACAGGTATGCAGAAGAGCAGTCCAACAATCCAAAGAAAAGAAGCTCTTTACATTCAAACAATTCACTACCTCATCTGTTCATCAACCTAATATAACCAAATGGAAAACATTTTCATGTTATTCAATCCTAATGCCTAGTAGAGAATATTGGAACTCTTTTTAAGGATATTTCATGCAATATTGTTTTATAGAATATGCTTGCCTTTTTTTTTTTTTCCCCCCTTAGGGGCTCTGGGAACAAACTGTTTTAGATTTAATAATCATCAGTATTCATATAAAATTGTTTCTTTTTAAAGAGCAGTCTTTTTACAAATACCTTTTTGAGGGAGGAAACTGAATTAATAGCATTATGCATTTCTGGTATAATGCAAAAGTCATTAAAGGAAAGTATCTCAAATTCAATGGTAAAATGAAGCACACAACTATAATGACTATCATCATATCATTACATTTTTTGATAATACTTACTAGGTTCAAAGTATTTGTTTGAATATAGCAAACAAGCTCAAAGTAAACAATAGGGAAGGAAAAAACTTTTAACCAGAACATATTTTTTAGAAAGTGAGATTTTATAATCTATTGAGAATAATGTTTCCCAGATTGAGTACTTGGTCTTTGAAGAGGCACTCCTCTTTACATTTATTACATTAATTGCAATAATTAATTACATTAATTTTTATCCTACAGATTCAATAACACACAAACACATGCAAATACAAAATTTACAACCTGTTAGAAGGCTGAGAAAATGCAGGGGATGCAGGGAATGCATTCTCACTGCTCAGTGTGACTTCTTAGTGTTATTTATTGGTGATTCATGAACCTCCCAGCTTCAAGGGATAGAAGCATTCTAGTATGAAAAACAGGAATATAGGAGGTTACTGGGTGAATTAGATGGAGATCTGTTAAATTCATCTTGTATGCAAAAAGGGTTATCAATTTGGAAAAATGTTACTATTCCCTCTATCACAACAGTTCAGTGTCTTTCAGATTTGCTGAACATCTGAAGACACATCTGTGTCTGTAATTGATGGAAACACATTGTAACTGCCATACTTTGTGTTTAGGGAAAATGGCAATGGCCAGGATCTACTGCTTGCCTCCAACGACTGCCACAGCACACTGCTAAGGAATAGGGGAACTATATATTATATATTTAGCCCTAATATCTTTCTAAGTGAGTTCCAGTGCTAAGTGAAACTTCTTCCCACTTACTACCACCAAACGGATTTCTATTCGATGAACTTGTCAAACCTCTCTCAGAATCTGAGAAAAACTCTAGCAGCTACAACATTCTTTGTCAACAGCTTTCCCAGGTCTATCTCCACTTATGGGAAGACATTTGCCTTTTTGCTTGTTATGAAAATTTCTCATATTGGTTTTATCTCATACCTCCTAGTGCTTGGATTCGAACCCAGCTGTCTTGTGACAGTGCTGGTTTTGTCAACACCTGTCATATTTGCCTTCACTTACCTCCTTTCCAAATTGATCAATTCTACTTTGTTGAGCTGTTCTTCATTCTGTGTCTGTGGTAATTCTTACTGGCCTTCTCTGAACATTTTTAATATCCTTCAGCCAATGAGAGAATCAGAATTTCATATTTTTCAAGCTGCAGGTGAATTATATCACCCATAAGCACAATTCAAAAATGCCTAAGAAGAAATACGGAAAAGACCATAGTGTCACCAAATAAACATTTTAACTGCAAGATTCTCATTGTCTAGACTGATAACAGTAATTCAAAGCTTACCATCAATTTATTTATGAGATTACGCCTTTTTTTTTTTTCTCAGTATCACTTTAAGATAATCCACAGTGAAATTTACGTACTATTAATCAAGGTATCATGTATTCTCTGAAGCTCTCTTTAAAACTGGTCCTCTTTTTTGCTTCTCCAAATAATTTAGCATCATTAATGTATTCTGCTACTGTGAATTATTTTTTAGGTTGTTTATAAATGTGATGAACAGCACAGATCCTGTATTTGGCATTCTTCCCTTTCTTGCAAGAACTGGCTGCTCCTTCATTTTGTGTGTTTCCTGACTTGCATGAAACAAGGGCCTTACTTCCTGGCTTGCACAGCATTGCACTGCTTAGTTTACTTTTAAGCCACTGGCTTTTATCCATTTGCTTTTAATCCCTTCAGAGAACCCTAAAGGGTTTATGAAGGGTGACCTTCCCTTATGGACATTCTGTTGACTCTTTCCCATTGGGAAGAGATCATATTCATCCTGTTAATTTTGATCTTTATTAATTTGCACTTACTCTAATTCTCACTAGAAACTTCTTCATTTCAAAAGCCAACTAGATTTTCTTTTCAGGGCTACAATCCCTCTGATTCTGATGGGGAGGTTTGTGAAGGAAGTTACTTGGAAGCAAGAAGAAAGATGAGAGTCTACTCAGTTTAAATCCTGATGATGTAAACCTCTTTGGGAAAACTTATTTAACATGTAACATTTGAAGATCAAATTAGTGATAAAGACTGAAAGTTCTTTGTTAGGCTGAAAGTTCTTTATGAAGAAACAGTGAATTTTTATTCCAAAATACTAGTAAGTCTCATTACAATCAGAAACAATTCTGGCACAACCTAACAATGAAAAATTTGATTGAAAAAAATCAGGAAGTTTTAATTCTTTTTACATTGAAAATGTATCAGGTGCTGTTTATTTACCTATCTGACAATTGTTTGAATAAACCTGACCTCATTGCCTGAATAAATATAATAAGCCAAGCCTTATGATCTAAAATTCTTTGTGAGAGCTTTCATGTTTTGATACAGATTTCTATTGGACTCTATGTTTTGCTGTGTTATGACACTTTATATTTTCTTGCTGCATGAGTTCAGTCCTGCTAAAATGCAGAGAACCCTGGTCATCTAGTGAAACCAAGTGGAAGACAGCAAAGATATTCCTAGAAAAATGAAGGCCAGGATAAAATGGCCAGGATACTGTTTATATGTGCAGTTAGGTGTAGTTCAACTAAATAAAGCTTCCTTACTGAAGGGTAAGAGGAAAAAAACAACAAACAATCCAACAGAACCTTTTACTTCTCACTTCAAAATAAGACAGGGTTTTTCTCATTTTATTGCAATGATTTATTTTGCAACTTTAAGCTAAAATTTGCTGAACATTTGAATGCAGTTTTTAATTTCATTGCTCCTAGGAGCATGTTGGGGAAGAGCTCTTCTTGTCAAGTGTAACAAGCATTAAGTTTATTAACACTATAGTAACACAGGACCTGAGCTGTTTATTTTTGTCAGTATAATGGTAATGTCAGCAGATATATAGTGAGTGACTTACAAGACTAGTCCCAAATATGTTCTCTCTGTAAATCTATAGGATCTGTTACTGATTGTGTTGCATTATTGACAGTATCTAAAAGAACATCCTTCAGCAACATCTATTAGAAATCTAATGTATAGTAACAGGTGGTATAGCCTGAAAGTCCTATTGTAGTGCTAAAGCAGTTTCGTAACAAGGCATTTGGGAGTTCAAATACTGAGCTGTACCAAATCTGGAGCACCCCAACACCATCAGACAGCCAGATCTGCAGACCTTCAATGAAGAACTAATATTGGAATGCCCTTGAAGAAACAGCACAAACTGGGAAACATGGATTGTCAGACATGTTTTATGCTCTCTGACACAGCAGTTAGCATTCTGCTGAGCATCTGGGGGATGCCTGACAGACTTATTTATAATGAACAGATGAATATGTTTGTACATTAGTGTTGGCTATACAAGTTGCATTTGAACATGTTGCATCAGAGTCTGTTGATTTCAGTGGAGGTATTTCTTCTGCCTCAAGTAGTTTCATCTCTGCCTGTATGTTTGTTTAGTGGGCATGCAGACTTGGGCTCACATACTTAATAAGTGCTTGAATGTGACATAATCTACAATTCAAAGTGAAGAAGAGGTGCGTTGTGTGACTGCCTATAATCTGTTTGCTCTGTCAATTCATGTTAGTGCTTCCTCATAAATATTGTTGTAGTTCTGTAGTCTTACAAAATGGGTATTTAAATACTTCTTCTTTTCAGCATCACTGCAATGATGAGCCTGATTTTTACCGGTAATATAATGAACAGGTATTGATATCTTTTAATTGTTTCCAACATAGGTCGGTAACATTTTTTGTTTAACACATTAGTGGTTGATGAAGAAGGGAAAAAAAAAGCAATTAATAAAAAGTCACTTAGATAAATTAACAACCTTCTGTTTAGTGGGGTTTTAGGTACCTAGAGAGGTGATTTTTTTCCTAATACATATTGTTTGCCTGCTTGTTTGTTTAATCACTGATCACTTCATATTTTCCTCTTTGGGATGTCTAAGACTGAGCAAGTCTAGCAAGGACTGAGGAAGGCTCTAGCACCCCAGCAATAACTGTGACTGATGGACGTCTATAATTTTAAGAGTGAATTTAGAAACTAAATAAGCAATAATTTCCAAGATAAACCTAAAACCTGTTATCCCTGTTCCCTTTCTCCTGATTCCTCAAAATACATTGAGAGGTAGCACATGATCTGCATAATCTATATTATCTGTAAATTTCCGTCCATGCAGCTTAGTTATTCACTATGGAGACTGCAAGGATGTATAGAAATAAATTTACCATGGCTTGTAGAAATAAATATTTATTTATTGTATTTTGACATACTGAAGGATCTGCCTGCAAAATGACATTTTCTCTTCAAAATCTAATGCTACCACTTGCTCACCACATTTCTTATTTATTTGGGGTGTTCAAGTTTCACAGAAAATTTAGGCAATAACTTTAAATTATTAATCCTGTTTTAAGTTGCCCAATTTTTTTTTAAGTGATAAAGGAGCTTCTGAAATTCTACTTAATGTTCACATTCTGATTGCTCAAGTAGGTTTTCTAATTGAAATAGCCATGTAAGAGGACAATATTAAACTCCAAAATAAAAATTTCAGTTGTGAACTTTAATTGTTAGAAAACTTAAAAAAAGAAAACTCCATTGAGTCTGGGCTAAATTCAATAATGGCCAGTTATCTATTTGTTTGTTTCCAGTATTCTGATTTCACTTAAATCTGGTTTTCTTAGTCCAGAAAATAGTAAGAAGCTATTAGGTTATCTGTATATTATAGCTTTAGCAAAAATTCTATTGCATTATTTTTATTTTCATTTTACCTTCATGACTTCACTACTTCTTCTGACTTCAAAATTTGCTTTTTACTCCTGTTGAGTTTATACTAATGATCCTGTAACTGAGTTACAAACTAATGAGTTTGTAACTTTTTTCTTGGCTTCTTACATATAAGTACTGCATTTTTAACTGTGCAGTGATATGGTACCAATCCCAATTTTTCTAAGACCACAACACTGTATGCTAATCAGAGAATTCTAGAATTATGGTACTTGGCTACTCAAATAAATCACAAATATTCTTTCCTTTGATGCCGTTGTGCCATACCTTCCTTACTACTTTCTATCCCAGCTTTGACCCACTGATTGACACCAAGGACAGTATCTCTTAGTGAAGCTTCATCTCAGGCTCTGAGATGCATTACTTTAAGGAGAATGACTGAATGAGAGAGAGGATGGTAGGGGGAGACGGTTATTTCTTAAGGCATTAAAAAGCATTTTGAAGGATAGAAGCAAGTAAGAAGTTGGGAGTCTGCAGTTCAAGGATGTGGAGAGCTGTAAACTGATAATCAAACCTAGGAGGAACAGAAAGCAATCTTTCTAGTGTCCAGAAAAGATTGTGAATTTCAATTTCTTCGATTTTTTAGTCCACAAAACATAATTATTTAGTCCTTTGTCCCATGCCAGTTTTATTTAGAAAGCCTTCAGGACTTCCCTGCAAACTCCCTGCAACTGGAAGACTTTAAAGTCTGGACATTTTATAACAGGAAGACATCAGCCAAATAGTACATTTCTTCTTTTATAGACAAGGACTCCTGGATCATAGATCTCACTGAGATAGAACCTTTTCTGACTTGCTGTTGGAGATAGAGATCACAGGAGAGCCAGTAGAAAGGGAAACTTGTCTGTGGTCATTGCAACCAATCTGTCTTTCAGAGCTGTGAGATACTGTAAATCAGCTGATTAGCAGTATCTTGCTTCTGTGACAGGCTGGGACAGTTCCTGCACAACTGGAACTGTATCTTAGCATGCCTTCCATGTAATCCTGCTTGCACTGTTGCATTTGGGAGAGACTCTGATTGCCCTAATGGTATTAAGATCATAGGTCCAGATCCAGACTGGGATGCAGGTGCCTGGGTTGATATCCTAACAATAATTTCGAGGCTCAGGGTGTAAATCTTCAGAGCCTTCTGTAGCTAGACTCATCTAGTTCTTGAGACATCTAAATTTCTGGAGCACATTTTACATTAACGTCCCTGTTTCACTTCTGAGAAAATGAGCCCTGAACATTATCAGCTGTACTCAGAGTTGCCATCATAGCAACAATATGGGCCAATGTGCTCACAATTCTTACAATAACAGTATGATTTTACCAGCCTTCTTAAGAATATCCTCTGGCAAATTGATCATTTGTCTGATGAATTTTGTGCTGCCCTCATCTCCTTAAATCTGTATTGACTTACCTCAACCAAACAGAGAAATGTTATCCTATCCTTGTCCATACTTTTGGGACTAGGATTTGTTCCCAGCAGAGTCTGTGATTCCTCCAGGGAAAAAAAAAATAAAATAAAAAATATGTTATTCTCTCCTGCTCCAGTGGATGACTGCACTAAAGGGAACTTCACTCTGACATGTCATACACAGAAAAGAAATTAAAACTTCCTCCTAAGAGTGGAAGAGACCAAAGACCCTACAATTGGCAACACCCCATTGACTACTCTAGTTTTTTGTCTGAGCATACTGGTTGCTCTTAGTATACTCACCAGGATGCAGACACAAAAATATTAGACCTAAATTCTGCCATATTCATAATGCCCATACCCTTCTGAACTTTTATTTTTCCTTGAATATTTTGAGTGTATTTAGTGTGTTTGTGTTTCAGCCCCTGGATTCACACCCTTAGAGTACTCAATGCCCTACAGCTTTCCCACAACCTTCTGTCTAATACCTCACATCCAATATTCAGAATAATTATTATACCCTGGGGAAAGAGCCTGTGAAGAACTTGTTATGGATCAAAGCCACAATGAAACTGAAGAAACTGGAGTTCTGCCAGGGAGTGTCAATAGTGAACTTCTTCACACAGAAAGAGCAGCTACATTGCCCACGTTGACCCAGGCAGCCCCATCCTGGGAAGAAGAGCATCCTGACACTGGCACACTTAACACCGGACAAGTTTAAAAAAAAAAAAATCTGAGAAAATGTAACAGAACCTGGACTTTCAGAACTTCTTTTCACTAAAGCAGAAGGTTTTGCTGTGTTATCCTTCTCCCTTTGGTGCCAACAAAAAAAAAAACCAAAAAAAAACCAAAAAAAAAATTTGTTTTCCTATCAGGCTGATGCTACTGTCCTACATATACTGTATGTCTTGGCTTTGGAGTGGAAAATATTTAACCATTAGAGAGCACTGAATTGATCTTATTTTTCGGAAGATGCTATCAGTTCACTATGAAATGTTTCATTTTGATATAAGGAACTAACAATGAGAGGGAACTGATATAAGATATCAATAGGGAACTAACACTGAAAGGGTTAATAGAAATAATTGTAGAGGCTTTTTGCTGAAGTAG
>JAWWEE010000074.1:78885910-78902637 GCA_035221455.1 Xenops minutus | reverse complement strand
TATGTATAAAGAAATAATGAATATGCATGTTTTAACTGTATTTAAACAAACCTGTGAGCACAGACAGGTGTGCATGTCTTTGGTGGACCAATCCCCCATGCACCCAGTGCTGAATAAATGTACCTTCTCTACAACTACCTGGTTGTGGGTTTTTTTCACACGTCAATTTCAGCACGTATTTATATAAATCAAAATATAAAATGGAACGATTCTGAAATAAATACTTCCTTGTGCTCTAAATCTGCCACTCCCTCTTGCCTTAATTTTAGCAAGGTCTTCTTTTGTTTTTGTGTAATCCTTTGTTAATAAAGCCTAATTTTTGGAAGCTTACTGCTGCTCTGAAAAGCACATCTGAGAGTTAAGTTTGGTTGATTTATTTTATGGAAACCTTGTTAGTTAATGCTTCACTTTTCTTAGGACTCTGGTTTGCCCTTAGATACCTGTATTAAGCTACTCTGGGATTCTAAAAGACCAAAGCTGTAATGTCTGTAACACATCCCTATAATGTAAAGGATTTGACACTACAGCAGAACATTATTACAAATAGTTGCAGCTTCTATCAGCCCTGAAGTTAGTCCAACCCACACTGATTTTTCTCTTGGGCACCAGTTTAGGAGCCCAAGAGGCTCTACAAACAGCATTTAGCCAAACCCTGAATACAAAATATCAAAATTGCCCTCTGGGCATACTACCTGTTTTTAGATCCACTCAAGACAGTATCCTTGAAGTTCCTTGAAATTTCTGACTTGAGAGAAATTGTGATCTATTGTATGCTTTCAAACCAGTGTTCTAAAATACTTTTGTTTCATTCCATTATCCTTATTTTGATTGTTTTAACAGGAAACAAAGAACTTTGTGGATAGGAAGGCTAGGCGATCATTACAGAGACATTGAATATACTAAGAATGAATAGAAAAACATGTTTTTCTCTCTAGATTTGTTTCATATTTTAGTCTCTTCAGCTCATCATGTGGGTTTGAAATGGCACTTTTTTATTTTTTATAGCAGTGTGTCTTGTGGCTTTTAAGGACTTTTAAAAACATTTTAAGCATAAATTATGGTTTCTGCACATTAATACCTCTATAAAATATATTCTGTTCCATAAGTTTTTGTGTCATATTTATCTCATTGGAACACTTCCTAAATAAAATCTAAGAAATGTAATTAACGTGTGCCACATGTTTATTTTTTCAATCTCTCTCCCAGAGGGAAGAATGAGTGCAGTGAAATATTTTTATTTTCATTATTTAATTAGACACATACAACCTATTCTGAACCTCTATTGGAGAAAGAACACCTAAAAAAAAAAAAATCCCTTTTGCTAGTTTGTAAAGTCCATAAAAGTCTGTTTTACATTATTCAGTCCCCAGTCTGTCCCTGTCTGAAATCTGTTTCCTACACGGGTAAGTTGTGTTGTTCTTGTCAGTTTTAAAGCTGGTGACCACACCTTACCTCACCTCAGAATTATGGATATACTTTTTCCTGTTTACCCCACCTTGATAAATAGATAACTATTTGTATTTCTTTATAATAGATGGAGTCATCTGCAAAGTTCCAGATGTTAGATCTTTCAGAACATAGTTTCTATGAACTGCAAGATTATGAACAGTGTGTTTTTGTAACATCCAGTCTACACTTAAATCTTAAAAAAAGATACAGCATAATCCTTACTTCTTTTAAGTGCCAAGTATTGAGCTAATCAGAAAATTACTAAATTTAATGAGAAAATTTAAATAAGCTGGCATATGGTGCTTTGGTTACCTGCTTCTGTTTAGAAGGTAAATATTGTATTTTTGTGATATAAAGAGTTTAACTTTTTTTTTAGCAATTTTATTGAATCAATTGTACAAACCCACATTTACGTTTATACAGCATTAAAGTGAATAGGAGAGCTGCAACATATTACACCCTAACTCTAAATGCAGCAGTATCAGGAAGAAATTCAAACAGGATCTATTAGAGAGGTATTAACAAGAGTTAGCTAAAGTCTGTAATTTCTTCCCCCAAGTAACTGAACACCGGACACCCAGGTTTAATTTCATTAGGTGGCAAATATCACCTAGCCCAAGTAACATTTTCTCGGTGTTTTCATATTGTCATTCTGTTTCCTTTTCATCATTTTCAAGGACTGATCCTTAAGCTAAATAATGAAAAGAAAACGGAAAGTATTTTATGAAAAGCTGTGACACAGGAAGTTTAAAGAAGGAAATACACCAACTTAAAGTAAGAGTTTGAGAATCCACCAGCTAGAATTACTCTATTTCTTCAAACACCTTTTTCTCAGTCCCTGTGTTTAGACCCAACCCACAGTGGAAATCAGGGAATTCTCGGAGTGGAGAGATTTACTTCCAGTGTTGCCTGGAGGCAGAAAATGGGTTGAAATTAGACACATCATTAAAACAGTCTAAGATCCTTCCACAGCTCACATCTAAATGGATTATTTGAACCAAGGCAGAGAATTGTAAAAACTGTTTCTATGAGAATAGGCTTTATGACAATTGGCTTAGCTGGACCTCCATCTTCCTTTACATTTTTATCTCATCTTGCTTTAATTCATTGCACATTTATTTCTCCAGCACCCGAAACTGCTTTTTCTTTCTCTGTGTCAGCACTGTTGTCACTGTAATGGTTGCTCTCAAGCAATGGAAATATTTTCATTTACAGGACTAAGGGTTTTAGGACTGAAATTTTTTTTCCCCCAGTCCTTCTTCAGAGAAGTAGTCTTCAATCTAATCTGTAGTCTTCTGGTATCTACAACAAATTCATATTAAATAAGTATAGATTTAAATTTATTGTAGATCAACATCTCCACTAGAAGAATTCTAGGCAGTGCAGGAAAAATTATTTTTAAACCCACAGCTTTTGATGACTTTTCAATCCACATTTATTTGATAACTATCTTACTCATCCTGTTTACTCAACTTGCATATTCATGTCTCCCTCAGCTATGCCACTTTACCTGACCAAGTTTAGCTTTGCCACCAAAGACTATCTCTTTATATCATTGTAAGTAAGCTATTTTTATTTAATTTCAAGTGTCTTTTTTTTTAAGCAATTGATTGACAAAATTAAATATCAGCAATTACCCCTACTTTGTTTTTAACAACTATTCCCTGTTCTTGCCATTCTTCAGTTGTCGTTTGACTGCTGCCAGCTATTTACCATGAATCTCTGATAGCAACAATTCTTTCCAATTATCTATCATTTGGCACTCAACTTTCGACATTTTGCTTTGTGCTTGCATTGAAGTTTATACAATATGTTCTCCAAATCCTTGCTTCTGTATTCTCTATATATCCTTACCTGAAAACCCTTTTGTCTACCATCTTAAATGAATATAGAATGGAGATTCCTTTCTTTGCTATTTACTTTATAGGAAAATAGGACAAGTAATACAGTGAGTGTTATCTGACATCTTTTAAATGTATGTAAATATATGAAGGAAGGTTACAAAGAAAGTGGATCCAGGTTCTTTTCAGTGGTGCTCAGTGATAGGACCAGAGGAAATGGAGCACATGATATCTTCCTTTTTGGAAATACTCAAAAGCCATCTAGTCTGGACATGGTCTTGGGCAACCAGCTCTGGGTGGAACTGCTTGACTAGGGGGTTGGAGGACATTGGACCAGCTGGCATCCAGAAGACCCTTCTAACCTCAAAGCTTTTGTGATTATTTGATCAGCAGATATTGATTAATCATGTAGATCACCTAAATAAATGGATGTTTATTAGCAAACTTTCTCCCTTCCCTAAAGCTCATCACTCTTCCCAATGAAAAACAATGTTCCCCAATCACATTTTATTTCCAATACCTTCTTCACCTTATGTTTCATTTTCTCTCTGACTTATTGAAATAATTCAGAAATATTCGGTGCATGAAAATATTGGTTTTCCCTCTCTCTTCCTTTTTTTTTTTTTTTTTTTTTTTGGTAGCAAAAACCTCAGGCAGCTGGAAGTCAAGTGGAACACAGTGAATGCGACAAGATTTATCCACCGTTTTATGCACAGTCAGTATTTCAGATATTAAACTATGTTCCCTTTCTACTTGCTTCTCTTTCCCCTTTGGCTTATTGGACTTGGTTGCTTGGAGGTCTGTGCTTTAAAGGTCTTCTTTCCTGACAGTGATATAATACAGATGGCATAGGGTGTCATAAAATGCAATACCTGGTGAATTGTAATTTAATAGTTTGAAGGAAAGTCATGTAATTCCTCAGCATTCCAAGGCTGCCAAGACAAAAAGAGGGATGAGTGAAATTTAACTACAATAATAGTCAGATTAGAAAGCTAGTTTTGATTTAAATATGCTTTCAGATGTTTTCCTTTTGATGCCAAGCTCCACTGTTTATAGAATAAAAATGAGGACAGGAACTCCTTTTTACCTGTATCTGATGGACAAGAGTAGTCTTGATAAATTCCACAGAAAGGTCTTACATAAAGTACTGGTAGTCAATTTGCTCATTTGTAATAATGCTGCATTATGTTTGACACTTTCAGACCGAGCTTTGTCAGTGGTTAGTTATTAATGGCAGGAAACTGAAGTCACAAGATTTTGTTAAAACAGTAACAGAGAGAGAATATAATGGTAAAACATGAAATAACAGTGCAGAACTACTTATTGCCAGAGAACTGTAACGTAAAGTGAAGAAAGCAATGATTTTTCACCATATTACTCAATGTATAACTGTAACATTAAAACAGTGAAAACCTGCTCATTGTGTTTGCTTGCACACAGAGAGCTCAAAATAGCACTGAGATATATCACTAAAAATTAAATTATGAAAGCATATCAATGTTTCCTCATACTCCTAATGTTTGCAATTTAAAATTGATTTCCCTTAGGTTGGATACAAATATGCAGACTTCAGTCCCTGCCTGTGATTAATTTCAAATGCTTTCTTTAATTGATGAAATACAATGCCATAAAATAAAATCCTGTGATGCATGGTAACAGCAAAATGCCATGAGTCATTTTATATAACTGTCATATTTTCATTCAAAAAATATGGCCAGGCACCAAATGAGTGACACTCTATCACCAAAAGTTAAAAGTCTGATAGAATTTTAAATAACGAAGAGGCTCTCTGAACTAGAAAAGGGCAGATAATCTTAGCTGCAGGTGTTATGGGAAGCTATAACAAAGCCACATGCTTTCTGTGATGCCCACTGTCCAAGCAGTGCTGAAGGCTCAGCAGAATTTTAGAATGCACTTGGCTGCTGGTCTGCTCTCTGCACGCTAATCCACTTCTGACAGGATTATTTTGAACCCTAAAAATCTCTGAGCAGCTTCAAAAAGTTTTAGTATCCTGTAATAGTCCTTGCTGTCATTCTTTTCCTCCAATCTGACTCTATCAAGAAAAAAAAAAAACAAAAAACCTGACTGTTAAGGGCAGAAGTGTTCAGCCTTGGGCTCCTGACATCCTTGGTGTTTGCAAATCCAGCCTGGTTGGAAATAGGTAATTTTCAACAAATGAAGAATGACACTTTCCCTCCACTTGCTCTGTGCTATAGCATGAAACACTTGTTTTCATTTCTACTTTTATTCTTTAGTCATCAAAATTGTCAGTTCAACACTATCAGTTAATGGAAAAACAATTTTTCTGCAATTTAACTCTGAATGGTGTTTTCTTGTTCCTCTAAAGATCGTACAAACAACATTTGAGCACAAAGATAGCCTTCAAACACAACAGTTATGGGTGTACGATAGAAAGCCTTTCTTGAAAATGTGTAGTAAGTATGAAAATCTTTCTTTCACGAAATGTCTGGGTAAAAAAACATCTAGGGATTTTCCTATGGGATTCTCTCAAAATAAATTAGATGAAGCTCTGCTTGGAATCACTCACACTATATATCTGTAAATTAAACAACTATGACTTCTATTCTAGTGTTCTTAATACCTACCCTTTCCCATTCTTTCCTTCACTAAACCTCCCTTTCCTTCTTTTAGTCAGGAGCAATAACATTTATGGCCCATGAAATGCCCCTCAGAAAAACTGAACAAACTTCCAAAAATTCTTTCAAGCAACTGACACCAAGCTCTTAGAAATATGCAGTACAGTCTTGGTTTGCTCTGTGTTTTTCCTTGGAAAAAAATAGCATTGCCTGTCCACGGAGGCAAGAAATTGTAAAAGCTTCATTTAGATAAAATTTGGAGAAAGATTGTTATATCAACACTAGTATTCAAAGAAAAATAGACAGAATCACAACATTCAGTCTCTCTTTTGACAGATATATTTTTCATATTTTAGCTGCACTTTTAGGTGTGAAATTGACTGATTGACATTACCTATTTTCAGAAGCAGGAAGGAAAAATTGCACCCTTCTGAAATGAGGTTTGTAAAGGTTAGTCTTCTTCTGGTCTTAGAACTATTAAACAAGTGCCAAGACTTTGGCTTACCTAGTTCTCCTTGATTTTCATGGCAAGTCTGGTTTCAAAAGGTTTGTGAAAATGGCTTCTTTTACCAATGTGAGGCAGGAACCTTTGAAACTATCAAGCACATGAATGACACAGGTGCCCACAAAAGATATACAAGACTTTCAAGATACTGGTGTCCTTTTAGGCCAAAATTCCTATGAATAAAAAGGCATTGTCCACAGAATCAGATCTTATCTGGTCGTAAGATTCATCAGGTTTTGACCAAGTAAAGTAATTTTAAGGTAATTTTCTGCTGGTAGAAATGATTTCCAGATCAGAATATATGCAGTTCATGAATTTGAGTTATATGATTGACCTTATGGCAAATAGAATCTTCTTTATAAATGAGGAAACATATGATATAGGATTTTCTACCTGCTTATTAGGCTGCACAGCAGAGATACCAAAATGTGCATTTGAGGGTAAAAAGAAAGAGCAACTGTAGAATCAAATCCATTAATCAAAAAATGGAATTAAAGTTTAAAAAAATAATACCGGATGAGAAACACATATAAGCTCCCTGTTGTCTCTTGGTATGAAGTGCAAGTCCCCATGTCATGCTTTAATTCTTTTTTATTACTCAGTATGATAATCAGAAAAAAAAAAAAAAAAAAGAAAAAAAAAAGGCACAAGAGTGACCAAATTTCACTAACAACTTTATCCAAAAGACCATACATCTATATCAGCTCATGTAAGAGTCTTTTCTATGGACATGAAGAGTAATATACAAACTAATCAAGTCTGAGAACACTTGCAATCCTGCACACTGAATTCACCAGAAATTTGTAAATCACAGGCAGAAGTAAAGCTTTGTTTTCAGAAGAATTAGTTTTTGTAAAGGAAAATGATAAAAATCTAATAGTTATATGAGGTTAAAAGACACATAAAAAAGAAAAATGTGGAATGTCCTTTGAGACACTGATACGTGATGACTAGAAATCTCTCTGAAAACTAAGGAAGGAGGGAGAAAGAGAAAAGTAACAATTAATTTTTTGTATTCAACTTCTTAAAGACTTAGTTTACCATGTAGTTTGGCTACAGGTTTTATAACAACTGAAAATTCTTTTTTAAAGGTGTTTGTTTTCTGTGAAGATTTATTTTCATGAAGATTATATGACATGCCAAAGTGGAGAAAGGCAGAGAAAGGAAAAGGGGAAAGGAAATAATTTTTGAGATGGAATATAGAGCTCTGTCAGAAAGAACAAGAGATAATGAAGAGATAATGAAATACTGAGTGGCATTGTGATGGCTGAACATAGCTAGTTGATGCTAGAAAGTTAATAGTATGCTATTGTTTCCCTCTGTAAGGAGGCAAATTACAGGGTTCTGGTGGAGAAACCTGGTATGTTTCCACTGCAAAGGGAAGATAGGTAATAGTTATCTGCTGTGTACATACAAGTTTGTAAAGGTGACCAACTGAGCTGGGAGACATTTAAGGAAGGTTTTCTGCAGAGGCTGAAGAGCAGAGCTAGTGCAAAAATACCTAAGTCATATAAACTGCAGGAAAAGGCTTGAAAAGATTCACAGATGCCATAGATCCACACGGAGAGATTTGATAGAAGAGAGAAAAAGGCTGACGTGCTTTGTACGAGACATTATTTCAGTGTAACTATAAAATTAACAGGGTCAAAATGGACAGGGCCTTGTGATTCTCTAGAAGTTAGGACTCTTCACACTTGCAGAGCTCTCAACCTGAAGGAATACTTCAGTGTGGTACAGAAAGAGAAGAAAGGACGTAGAGCTGAAGTCTCTAGTTCAAGATGTCCTGCCTTCTGTTTCTGCCTTCAAATAAAGACAATGTTCAGAAACATTCTGCAAACCTTTCTTTCTGAATGTCCTGTTCTCTCTCTTACAATCGATCCAGAAGTACACAATGAATAGGAACCTTATGCCCAGAAGATGAAAAGATTCTGGAAAACAAATTTATTTTGGCCTTTATAGTTTTTTATTTTTTAAAAGAAATATTTTGTGTTGACTGAATTTGGTGTGAGACAAAATAAGTAGAGGGAACACTGCAAAAAAGGTATAGGAAATGCTTTCCTTCCTTCCAGTTGGTGTGCTTATAATAAATCAATTGATATTACAGGTAAGAAAGTTATGTTAAGCCCAGAATGATGTTCCAAGTCTATAAAATAAAAAGTGTGGAAAAGACTCTCACAGTGGTTCTAGCTGTGGGCAGTAACCCTACAGTTGTGGAAGACGGTCAATGACAATTTCTTGAAGGTCTCCAGCTTGCAGCAGGTTCTTCAGCTTCTCCCTTCCCATCCCACAGAAAAAATATTGCTTAATTCTTGTAGGAAGGAAAGGGGGGGGGGGGGGAAGGCAAAACCCCAACACTTGCCTTTTATTATTTTCTTTGTACACAAAGAACAAGTGGAGTTAATTGCAAAAAATAAAAAAATATAAATCTCTTCTTTATTTGTGTATGAGACAGCAAATGGCTCCCATTTGCTGCAAAAATGACAGTGCTGTTGGCCAAATGGACTCCAACACAATATTGATCTGGAGTATTATAGCCCATCAAGGAATAAATGGGACAGCAATTTCAAAAATGCTCAAATAGTTTATGTGATAGAAAGAGAAAGACAAATGATTGAACACGGAAACAGCCAAAGTACCTGGTAATGCAGATGAAAATCATGGACATTAATATGGATATGATATAGCCAAGGAAATTAGGAAAAATATATTTACAAATTATTTTATTTTAGTTAATTTATTCTTATATAAGTATTCATGTGAGAATTAATTAATACATTCAAAAGCACTATTAAAGACATTCAAATGTTCAAAACCAAATGTGTTTAGAGCTATTGTGCGAAAAGCTGTAATATTCCCAGCTACTCCAGAGCTGCATGAAGCCTTATGCCTTCTCTCTTCATGCACACATCATCCTACAGGGAACATAACATTCATCAGAAACAGTGCAATGTGTTCTGAATTGCCTTGGCTTCTCCTCTACTAATAAATTTTGTGATTGTTGTGCAGTCCACCGGGGCTTGTGTGGCTGTCCACTGGGCTGCTTCTCTGGCTCCTTTCCCTGGGGTGTCCTTCCCAGGCTGGTTGGGGCACTCAGCCTTGATTCCAGCCTGGGCTGCAGGGACTACTGGGCTCAGGCATGAGGCAACAGTAGGTTGGAACACCTAACACTTTGTGTCCTGAGCCCAAAGCTCTAAGGATTCAGTTGTATGAGCAGTGGCTGAGGTCTTATCCCAGCAATAGGTTGAACTTTCAGCTCAGATGTCAATGCTGCCATTAAATCCAGTTCCCATTAAACTCTGTGGCAGAACACAACCTTGTTTACAATATGAGGCAGGATATTTCTTGCAAAACAGGCACCACTAATCTGGTCTAGACTGTTCCTTTGGGCTTTTACCTAATTTGCACCAGCTCTTTGGAAACTGTTGGCTGTTAGAGGCTTTCTGATTTCTCCATAGTACAGCTGTAGTCAGACACTGTTAATGACTTTTCAATATGTGCTGGTGGTTCTGTACCACTCTGCTTTGGATATAAATGCAAACTACAGCTGCATCACTCATTCACACTTTGCCTTCATAATTCCCTACAAGAAGGTAACACTGCCCCTACAAAGTACTTTGCACCATCTGGGATCAGCATCTCTGCTTATTATTGCAGAAAAAAAAAAGTATCTCATTCTTCATTTGTGTAAAATCTGAAAGGACTTGAGCAAAATCTATAAATAACCATTCCACTTTAACAAAAGTCTCATTCTGATTTATTTTTCTCTAATTTTATCAATTTTCAGCACACTACTAATCCTCTGAAGTAGCATGGAAATTTGCATATAAAAAATATTGTATTCATTAAGAGCAAAGTAGGTTCTGTCCTCTCTGTATCTCCATATCTCTGTATCTCTCTGTGGAACATCATCCTGTTCCACAAGTGCAGTCTTAAGTGAAAATGATTGGAGATGACTGGAGCATGAACTATTGCTGTCCATCATTTTGAAGAATACAGTTTGACTCTGTTTTCACCAAGAGTGCTGTGGAAAATAGATAAATATATTGTTTTTCAGATCACAGACTTTTTTTTCCTTGAAAAAGAATAGAAGTTCAAGATACATATTTCTCCTGATCTTAAAACAAGTGCTGTTGTTAGTTTCTTTCCCTTTAAATCAATATGACTCATATAATATAACCAGCTAAGAGCTGAAGATACAATCCAAGAGGTCCTGGGCTTTGTACCTTCTTTAGATACCAGAGAAAAATCAATAATAGCATTTGGAATTATCTACACAAGCAGTACCTAGAAAAGGACAGTCAGCAAAGAACAAAAGCAGGGGGCTGTCTTACAGCTATAGCAAAGGTCTGCTGGATCTCCTTTAGCTAAGAGGCAGCACTGCTGATAAGCTCTGCTGGACTAAGCTCTGCTTTTATGAATATCCGGTGAGAACAGACAAGTTGTTTGCTTTGCAGCTTATGGACACATATATGCACAAAGGTTTATGGACCCTTTTAAAGACCTTCTTATGCTGTTACTTGAAAATTATAAAGGAAGCTAAGTACTGGCACAGTAATTTCAAGTAAGAGGAGTAATTTCAAGTAATAAGGAGGTAAAAACCATTCAAACAACATAGGAAATAAATATTACAGAAGGATTTTAGAGCAACTCAACAACATATATGGAAAGAGAATTAACAACTGATAGTATTTCTGAGGCACAAAATCTCCATCACAGATAGGCACAGAACAAGGAGGTAGTTAATACTCTCTGCCTAAATTAAATCTCTGACAAATATTATAAAAGAAGCTACCTCTAGACTAAAGTCTGGCCACTCCACCCCAGAAAGGTATTTCAGCCTCTTTGGAGGACAAACACATGGAGTGCTATGAGCATGGCAATTACCTCTCCCTATGTGGTCTGGAGCACACTCAAGAATGACTGCAACTGGGTTGCAGTAGGTGATAAGAGATTCAGCTAGTTTAGGTCTGAAGTCAATATACATAAGTTTAGAGGAAAGCACGGGGATATTGAGGCCACAGATACCCCTTAGAACAGCTAGGCTACATGGTATTGCTGTAATGTGTCCTCCACCAAGATGGAGACAATTCCCAATTAAATCTTGCACGACAGTGAATTACCCCAAGCAGACTTTTGGTGGCCATGTTCAGCAAAAGATTTGTGCCCGAGTGCTCTTCTATAACTTTGTTATATCTGAAGGATAGAGTCAGAAGCAATACTTAAGAGACTTTAAATATGTATTGACACTTCTCCAGTGAGAGAGAGTGGGTGTTGTGCTTTCTGGAATGAGTAACCCAGAGTTGGAACTGACAACTTTAGAGTGCAAGTTTCAAGCAACCTAATTTAAATTTAAGTTTGGACTAACCTTCAAAGCTAGCACTGCTTTGAGTGGAGTTTGGACCACATGGCCTCCAGAGGACCCTTCCAATGTAAACTATTAATTATTCTAAATGTAATTTCTGTGTGGTAAAAGGATTATATTATTTTATTATACACTTTATATATCTTTAGTGTCAAGTTTAGTAATTCCTGGCACAGTTAGAAAAGTTTCTGTTGTTAACTAAGAACTGGCTGGGGAGCTATCTCAGGCCTTCCCTAAACAGATCACACAGTTCAAGTCTTTAACAGAGACCTTTTTTTTCCTCACAGCTGCTATTACAGGCATTAGAATTAAATCGTAACTCAAAAAAGAGTTAAAAATAAACTCCAACATTTTAAAAAGTGTTATTTTTCTAGCCCCTAGTATATTATAAACTAGGTGCTAGTTTAATAATTGTTTCTCCCTCAAGGAAACAGCTGCATTATAGGTAATATAATAAATTTACCAGTTTTCCTGTTGCTCATGATGAGTTCAGTGGAAATAGGAGGGGAAAAATAAATTTTTTGAGAATATCTTTATAGTATTAGTCAAATAATTCTTATAATTCCATCATACAAATTAAAAAGGCACATAAACTTTCCCTTCTTTCTTATTTTTTAGCATCTGATTGTCTTAAAGAAGCAATTAATTTTCCAATTCTCCCCTTAAGCCTCAGCATAAAGATGTCTTTTCTCTAATTCTGAACTTTTTTTAAAAAAGTATGGACTTCGCTCTTTAACTCAAACGTACACTGACAACCTTTTGGTTTTGTGAATTTTAATTAAAGACCCTCTGAATTTCTCCTTGCTTCCTTACTAAATGACTACTGAATGGGTTTGTCTGGGTGTGAGCCTTATCTGCTCCTTTCCTTTCTCATGCCTAATCAATCATTGCCTGGGTGTAAATGCTGAGAATGGCACATGTATCCATCATTCTGGTAGTGCTTAACTACATGGGCTCTGAAATGCTGGAGGAAGAAAACAAGTGACATCCAAGTAATAAATATTTTATAGTCTCTATCTTTGACAAGTATTAATTATCTGTACAACTGTTTGTTCTCTAGTTTATGGTGTCTCCAACTTAGGGTCAGACCTTTTTCTCCTTTAGACTGAAGCAGGGTGAAATTCCACTCAACTTTCAACAAGATTAAATGAAATTAATGCTTGGGGGAGAGCTGGGGTACAAGAAGTCATTGTTAATTACGATATTTTACTAATTCAAATCAAAATAATAAGCAGTGCTCTCAACTTTGTATGTTTCTGCTCTGCTGTTTGCAAACCAGATGAATGAAATGCTGCATCTCATGAAAAGCCATGAAGAAATCCCTACTCTTCCCATCATATATGCTTCCTTGACCTGCCACACTCCACTCACTAAAGTGCATGTATGTTGAATTTTACAATAAGTTTTCCTGCCTATTGTCATTTTAACTTCTTTCCTATCTCCTGGTAATAAAAAGCATATTCATAATCTGGACTGCAGCGTCAGTTCTTTCACAAATGTAATTTGCATGATTAAATTAGTGTGTTAATTTTTCATGGGATAAGTTTACAAGCACTGGGTCATCATATGTCATACATTTGCAATCAGAATTATAGAATATGCCAAGCTGGAAGTGACCCACAAGGATCATTGAGTCCAACTCCTTGCCCTGCACAGGACCATCCTCAAGAGTCACACCATGTGCCCAAGAGTATAGTCCAAATGATTCTTAAATTCTGTCAGGCTTGGTGCTGTGACTACTTCCCTGGGGAGCCTGTTCCAGTGCCCAGAGACCTTCTGGGTGAAGAACCTTTATCTAATACCCAATTTAAACCTCCCCTGACACAACTTCAGGCCATTTCCTCGGATTCTGTCACTGGTCACCACAGAGAAGAGATCAGTGTCTACCCCTCCTCTTCCCCTGTGCTGGTTTAAAGGTAAACTGGTGGGAAAAATGAACCCAACTCAAGAGAGATTACAAATCAGAGTTACAATTTACTACAAAGATTACAATACAATTATACAGAAAAAAAAATTGGTTTTAATACACAAAACCAAAGGTATAACCCAGCATTCTGGGGCACAGAATGGCGTTTGTTAGCCCCTCTGCTGAGCATCATGTGGCCCACCTGAGTACAAAGTAAAAGGAAAACCTTTAGGTAAGGATGATGATGGCAGTCTTGTTGAGAGTGGCAACTGCAGTCCTGTTGAGGTTGTGGCCCTCCTCTGGATCCAATGAGTGGTACCACAAGTCCCAAACCCCAAGATTATATATGTTTAGGTTCAGGTGGGAGTGCCCCTCAGGGTGGAGAGTTTCACAATGGGTGATTTAACTCTATGAATCATGGGATTTTTTTGGAATCTTTGATGGTCTAGGTCATTGCAACTGCCTATTGTGTCAGTCTCTAATAGCCCCTTAGCAGACATGACCCCTCAGGCTGGGTGTGAAGGTTCTAATGACCCTCCCCCCCTCCCCGAGTGACATTATCACAGCTGAGTCATTGGTGTGAAGACAGAAACATTCCTGTGCCTCTCAGGGTTCTTTAACACCCAGTTTGTAGCCTGAGGTGTCAGGTGTGCCCTGGGCAGCTGCTGCAAACGATCCATTATTAACAATTCATCAGAAATGACATAGAGGGTGTAGAATACACAGTTTTGGTTGTGCCCACACAGTGATAAACTGGTCCTGGCCACTGTAACTAGGACATCCCTTCATGAGGAAGTCCTAGACTGCAATGAGTTCTTCTCTCAGTCTCATCTTCTCCAGGCTAAACAGACTGGGTGACCTCACCCGCTCCTCATAAAACTTCCGACACTTCACCATCTTTGCTGCCCTTCTTTGGACACTCTCTAACAGCTTCATATCCTTCTTAAACGGTGGCACCCAAAACTGCACACAATATTCCAGGTGAGGCCGCCCCAGTGCAGAGCAGAGCAGGACAATCCCCTCCCTCGCCCAGCTGGGAATGCTTTGCCTGATGTCCCCCAGGACAGGGTTGGCCCTCCTGGCTGCCAGGGCTCTGCTGACTCATGTTCAACTTGCCATCCACCAGGACCCCCAGGTCCCTTTCAATGGCACTGCTTTCCAGTATCTCATTCCCCAGTCTGTATGAACATCTGTTGGGAAAAGCTTCTGCCACAGCCCATGTGAAACAGAGACAGAGGATTACCCAGACTGCACACCGTGGAGGAAGAAGCCCCTGAAGACAGGATCAGCGCTGTGACAACTTCCAAAGGACCAGAGACTTTATGATTCAACATTACCTGTGTCTTTTATGTACGGATTTTCCCCTGTTTAGATTGTAACCCTAGACCCCCTGCACACATGTGAAAAGAGTGTTCCTTTCTCACGGAAAGGAAGCCGCCCCCCTCCCGA
Source organism: Xenops minutus (assembly GCA_035221455.1). NCBI lineage: Eukaryota > Metazoa > Chordata > Aves > Passeriformes > Furnariidae > Xenops > Xenops minutus. The sequence goes on along the minus strand of JAWWEE010000074.1, from coordinate 78,887,528 downwards.
CCTTATTGGATGGATCACCTGCCACTCCCCATTCCTGGGTTCCCACTGGGTTTTGGTCCTCCTGCTCCCTTCTTGGCCCCGGAGCCCCCCAAACCACACCACTCCCCCTGAACCCTTACCCAATCACATCCTACCTCCCAGACCTCACCCAAGGTTTTAAATGCCCTGGACACAAGTAGTTTAAGGCTTTTCTATGACCACCCAATCTTGGACTGTTACATCTCTTTGCTCCTGCCCACGTGGGGATTTTGCAATCCCCTCCAGACCCTGGGAGGCCATGGGACAGTAGAGGAGCCAATTCCCCCACCACAGCTGTTAAACATCTGGGCTTGCCCCATCACACTTGCAGAATCCAGCACTTTCCCTTGTTGAACTTCATGTGGTTGGTGATTGCCCAGCCTTCTAAGTTGTCCAGGTCTCTCTGCAGGGCCTCCCAGTTTTGTGTCATCTGCAAACTTGCTTAGTATCCTGTTCAGTCCTGTGTCTAAGTCATTTATGAAGATGTTGAAGAGCACAGGGCCTACGATAGAGCCCTGTGGAACTCCACTATTGACAAGTTGCCAGTCTGATGTTAAACTGTTCACTGTTACTCTCTGTGTAAGTGGTGCAACACAGAGTATCTGATGAAATAATTTCATTTCTAATTGCCATACATCCTGTTTAAAGAAGTAACATTTATTTTTCTTGAGTATCATCCTAATTACTTGATTTATTTCTATCTTTCCAAGCATTTGTAATCTTTTCAGCTTTGGAAAGTATCCTCATAATGATCCCTTGAGGTCAAGTGGATTGTAATGTGGAAAAGTCGAAATACTGCTGAACCTAGAATGGCATTTAAGGAACCTCCAGAAATATCACTTTTGATCTTTGAACCTTTAAGTGTTTGGGGATTTTTACCCACTTTTATATTCTTCTGGTCTTTGAACCTTCAATTTTCATGTTTTACTCTGTGAAACAGCAAAAAAGTCTTGTTAACATAAATAATCCACAGTTATGTTATTATAACATAAATTATAATTATGTTTTATATCACACATTTTATTGCTCACTAAGGACATTATTGTTTTATCAGAGAAAGGATTTAAGTCTCCTGTTAAGTGTTTTACTCTGAGGACCAGAAGTTTACTTGAACAACCATTTATTCTGGTAAAGACCCACTCTGTGCATGGGATGTCCTTACGCACTATAGATTGCTCACTTTAAAGAATTTATTTAGAGTGAATTAATCATTTACATGTTTTGTTTCAGAGAATAACTGCAAAACTTAACTGTTTCTTGGGATATCATCAGTGAAATGCATCAGGTGATATCATTAGAGCTGCTTCACTGGACAAGCCTTTAGGTTTTTCTAGCAATACCTGACAAAACATTTGTTTTTTTTCAGTGGTTATAATGCAAAGCTCCTTTCCATCTTGTAGTCATATATTAACTGTTTCTTCTCTTCCTTTTCATATTTTTTCTTTCCCTGATCTAAATCCATCAGTTATTTATTTGTGTCCTTCAGCTGTGCTACTTTCCATTTGTTAATCGTATAGTTCTTTAGGGTACCTTTTTATCACTTTGGGGGGGGGGGGGGGGGGGGGGGGGGGGGGGGGGGGGGGGGGGGGGGGGGGGGGGG
>JAWWEE010000074.1:78854769-78880958 GCA_035221455.1 Xenops minutus | reverse complement strand
TCTGTCTCATATTTACCATTAAATTCCATTTGGAATAAGGCATTTCTGATAATTTTAATAATTGGATCATAACACTACTTAAATATTACATGTCTCTTGTGTTCACAAGGAGTAACACCTCTCACACATATGTTGCCATATTATCATCTTGTCCTTTAACTGGCATTGTCAGTCTCTTTTTGTGGCATCGAGTAAAGGCATCTGGCAGGTTTAGATGCTCACAATTTAGCCTGGAGAGTCCTGCCTTTAAAGCATCAAGAAGATTTTAGCTACCCTTTTCTGTTACAAATAAACAGAGCTTTTTTCTTTAAAATTTATTCATTAGCTGAAGTCCAGCTGAGAAGTGAGTTCTGAGGTGGTCTCTATATTTAGAAAAAGCACTTTAAATTAACCTGCTGCTTCCTGCTTACACAGACAACATCATGTTCACCTTGTACACGTGGGAAAGTACCTCTAGAGAAGCTAATTAGGAGGCTATCTGTGCATAGATGGCATGGTGCTCTGGAGTCCTCTCCTAGACAAATCTACAGACTGGATGGTTGAATTCAAATGCCTGCCAAAGTGCCAAAAACCAATTAGTGCTGGATGTCAGCGCAAACAACTGTGAAACACTTGTCAGAACTCAAAAGGATTTTTCCCACAGAACCTAGCAGCATTAAATCTGCTTATGATGTTAATCATATAAAGCAAAATGTAAGCCTGGCTGTTCTGAGTCCTTCTGTTAGCCCCCATGTGTGTTACATATGGACAGCACCCCAGCAAGAAAGCCTTGGCAGAGCAGAAAGAGTAGTTTTAACCTACAGCCATACCAAGAAGTTACGTAGCCATTTGGAGAAACAGAAAGTGTAAGACAGGATCTTAAACACTACTTTCTTCAAAAGGCACTCAGAAGGGTGACTCATGGTTTTAGTTAATTAACTTCTTTGCCTTGTTTGGAGGAATACTGTAGATGAAAAAGAAGCAGAACAGTAAGATGCACCAAATACAGTCCTTTTATTATTAGAAAAGAGACAAAGCACTTGCTACTGACTTCCCTGATACAATAAAAGTCACAATTTGGAGACTGATGTGATGCCTAAGAGAGAGAAGTCTTCTTTAGCTAAGTCAATACAGTACATTTCACTCAAATTATGGCCTGCCTTCTGTTTTGTGATGTAATGGCATAGTTTGCACTCAGTCAAGAGAAGTTCATTTAATTTCAGTCAGTTCTTCTTGAATATTAAGTATAAAACTCAAATGAAGGAATCATTAAAAAGTCAGATAAAGTCAAAGAGTATTTAAATTTAGTTCATCAGTTGTCTGAGTAAATGTTTTAATTTGGCAAACTGAGTCTACTGTAACCTCTACTAGAGGCTATGTTTTGCATTATTTTGCTGTTCAGCAGGAAAGTCTGCTGGTATTTAAAACAAAATGACATTCTTGGATTTCCTTAAATGATTAGAAAAAGCAGATAAATGTAATTGGTGGGTTTTCATATTTTTTTCTGTCTCTTTTTACTTTGGTGATGGTATTTAGGTGATACCTTGAAACAACAGGTAACATTTCACTATGCTGCCAGGCAACCCTACTTAGTCTTCTTGTTTACTTGAAAAAGGCAGTGCTGGCAGTTTCTTCAGTTCATGTGCATGAAGGGGGACATGTGCTCCATGTCATGAATTTTGGAAAGATACTTCCAATTTCAGGTCTTTCCTGTATTCACTATTTTTTCTCAGAAATTTATTTGGTTCAATTAGCTACTAACAGAACTTTAGATTCTGTTTCAAGTTAGTCCAACCATGCATGCTTTTACAAATAAGTCGTTCTTAATCAAATGTTTGAATTTTTTAAAGTTCTTAAAGAAATTCTTTGACATAAACTGTCCCCACAGGCATACAGACAGTTCTTAAAAATTCAGAAGAGGAGAGTATTGTCTATCTTATTTTTTGAAGGTCTGTTGCATAAATAATTCTTTATAAGCAGTTAATCACCAAGTGAATATAAATATTCTATATTCAACCAGGTTTTAATTTAAAAAACAAAATGAGAATGTTAAGATTGCATTAATAATAATGGTAACAATAAAAAAATCAATAACACTTTTATAGCTCTAAAAAAGCTTTTGAAAGATGAATATATAGACTCCTAAATGTTTCCTTAAATCTTCATTATGTTTGTAAAAATAATCATTATCTATTGAGAGTATTCTTAACTCTCAGGCAAAACTGAAACTGATTTTTTCTGTTATTACAGAAAGAGAAATGGGAGAGAGGAAAAGCAAGACCTCTCTCTCTCTTAGTTTTGGATGGCATTTAAAATCTGAGTGCTGGCCACTTTGAGAGTCTGTGAAAATTATTTCTTTTTGTTCACTAAGAAAATAGAGTGTCTTTCCACAAGGGTATCTTTTATTTAATTTAACAGTTCTTGCATATTCTCAACGGTTCTTCAGTAGTCATACTCACAGTTTCTAACTTGAAAAGTCTGGTAAAACATTCTTTTTGGAGATTTTCAGTGCTTTCTTTCCATTATGATATAAAATATTTGGACTACTATAGCATATCGAAATTTTGTAACTGCATTCCAGAGCCCATAGCTGGACCTTGGATTAATAAATAAGGATTTACAGACAGGAAAGACTTCTCCTGAAATCTGTTTGCACTGGAAATAGTAGGAGAGTCCATATTTTGGACAGGTGTCATTAATTAGCCTGAAAAATGTGGTTTGAAAAGCAAGTGAACTAAAAATAAATATAGACTGTTTTCTCCCAATATAATTTATACATATCCATTCCTTCAAAATTACTAAAAACATAAGAGAGTCTTTAGCAATTTGAATTTAATTGAAATAATTTTTTGCAATTACTCTTCTAGTAGCAATATTAAGGTTTATAATTTGCAATCTCTTCTAGTGTGCAAACTCTCATAGAGCAAGAACCAGAATTTGTTTCCTTGAAAAACCTGAACTCAATTCCTTAGGGTTAATGTTTATGATACTCTTTGAGTGCCTGATCATATACTGCTTTGTCTGCCTTTTCAGCTGCACCAGGGAACATAATAGTGGATGCTCAATTACTGATGAGCTACGTGGCTCTTTTAATTTTGCAGAGTATGGCCCCAAGTTTTATTTACTGCACAGCATTCAAATCCTACTAGAAGTTAGAAATATTAGCTTCCTCATAGACTCTTCCACTACAGTTGTTAGTGTTACCACTGAATATTCATACAAAAATCCTGAGAGTTTATTATCCTCACTTTTTGGCTGGAGAGCCAAGGCATGGATCTGTTAAGGTAAAAAACAACCACTAATTTAATGTTTGAGACTTCAGGAACCTAACTTTTCAAAACAACAACATTATAAAGCAGCATGTGTTCAAGATCCTACACCACTGGCTTGTCATTGTGAAGAGTACCAGTGATGGAAACAAATGAAATCTTATCTCCTAGAACAGATGCTTCTCTTGAAAACGCTTTGAAAAAGGCTTTTTGTAAATATCGTTCTATTTCAGAACACAGTGAAATTTCACCTTGACACAAGCACTGAATTTTGAGAATATCAAGTGCCTAAATTGAAGTTTGATTTTTTTATGGTGTTTCAAAATTTTCAAAATGGATAGACTTCTTGTATGAGGATACAAACTCAAAATTAATTCCTCTGTTTAAACAGTGTGAAATCACTTGTTTACTAAAACTTAACCTACCAGAAATGATCTAATCGAAAGAATATACACTGATTTGGAGCAAATCTGTATTTCAAAGTGTTCAAATACTTTAAATAATAGAACTTCCCACAGTCTGACTTGTGACTGCTTGGCACTTCTCCGAATAAACAACATGAGTCCAACTGTACTGATGCCTAACAGTGGGTAAAAAACACAACCACAGAACACCTGTGAGAAGTTTGGGTGAATGACCTGCCCAGGATCACACTGAGAAATTTTTGGCACATATACTTATAGAAACCAGACTCTTGGGTGGATTTCAACATCCTCAGCCAGGAGACCGTTATTCATCCTTTCACCCCAGTTCCTTTTCCATTCTCTGCACACCTTTCAGCTTTTGCTACAAAGGAAACAAAGATCTTTGAAAAAAAATAGGCCTATTTCATCACACTCCTAATTCAGAATTTGGTGTGCAAAGAGAGACTGGAAACCATGCAAAAAGAGAAAAAGTAATCACAAAGCTTAAATTCTTTTTGTGTTGCTCATATGCAGATATGATATTCTCAGGGAGCCAAGGAAACTACTGAAAGTCAAATGGAAAATTCATTGAAAAACTGTGTCTCTAAGATCCATTGTCTAGGTCTTAGAGAAAGGAGCAGTTGGGGGGGGAAGAGTGCCAAATGGAGTAGGCTCAGCCATCTATTAAAAAAAAACAAAAAACAAAAGGAATGCTCCAGACTCAAGTCCTTGGGACTTGAGTTCTAGCTCAGTGCCTACCTGCACTCCTCTGACTTTCCATCCAGACTCCAGATGGCCTAGCTTTTCCTATTTCACCCCTATCCAGGGTCTCTGTCACAGGCTTGTTCCATGTTGCCAGCAGCAGAGACATTGATCAGCCACTGTGTTTTCCACAACTCTGGCTTAAGTATTTTGTCCTTCCCTGTCACAGTTCCCTGCATGTTGCCAGATTTGGTGGCCAAAAAGACAGTATACGCCCTCACTAAAAACTGCTGCTCTTCCCAAAGAGTATTTCAAGCCCTAACTCCAAAAACTGGAGTGACTGGAATATTACAAGTAAAGCCAACATGTTGATTATTCACAAGAGAAAAGAAAAACAAACAAACAAACAAACAACAACAAAACAACTGATTTTTTTTCTTTATCCTCAGTTCCAAATGTCCCAAGATTGTTTTGCCTGAAGCAGACAATGTATGGACATTTGAGCTTATATGTAACAAAATGTATGAATACCTGTATTGGAAGATAATTTCAGAGTTATCCAGCACTCCTAACAAAACTTAAAATAACTTTTATCATGGCTTCTGTTCCAATTTCTAGAGCTTCTTAAAGAGATATTTCTGTCAGAAATTTAAGTGAAGTTCATAAGCCATTAGCAAATAGGGGTTGCAAGCAGTGTGACACTGATAGACATACTGGAGATTGAGCCTGGAAATTAAAGAATGAAAATATTTAACCATTACTCCCCTTATCTTACTGTCTTCCTCGTGGTAGAAGGAAAATTGGCATTTCCTGACCCCCTCCTGCCCCTTCATTCCTGCAAGCCTTTCCAGAGCTATCAATCCATACATATGCAGCAAGAATGAAAAGAGGTAATGTTCACATCAGAAAGAATTAGCGGGACTTAACAGAACACTGAAGCCCCTTTAATTGACCTACATTGTAAGATGACTAATTCTTGTTCTTAATCTCTTGGTGAATACACAAGGCTGTTTAGTGGAACCCTTTTCTTTAGTGTAAGTGCTGTGTCACAAAGAACATGCTTCAATTTCCACTTAATTTATAGACTGGACACCAAGTAAATTTTAATATATTGTTGCAGTTCACCACCCATAGTTCAGTTGCTTCAAAGGCAGACCTTTCCAAAAATGTGTAGGTTCTCATATATTTTGCTTGCAGTTTTATGGTGCAACCCAAGGTTTTCTGAAATAATGGTAGCATGTTATACTTCAGCCATCTTCTTATCCTTGATAGTTTCCCATGAATTGAATAAATGTTTGCATAAGCAATAAATTTGCTTATTTTCCCCATGCATTTCTGAGTATTTCTTGCTGCTCCATATACTTTCTGGATAAAATGGCCCATCAATTTAAATGGTTTCTAATCTCTATCATTCATTCACTTTACAGTTAACTTATGATCATGTTCTCTGTATGCTGTCCTTGGAAGTGTAGTCACTGATTTATGAAACTCTAAGCTTCATCTTTTGCTAGGAAAAAAAAAATAAAATAGATAGTTACTCTTTCTAAATCCTTGGAAACACCATAAAAGTGATAAAATCAGTATTTTTACTAGCCTTTGTTTCCCATACACACCCCACCAAAATAATGAGTGCTCTTCAGTCCCTTAGTACTACAGCAATTTTGTTTTTGGGGAAGTATGGTTGGCTTTCATTGTGCAGGTTCAGTTTCATGCTCTGGTTAACCTACTACCCTGGAGAGCTGAACATCTGGATGGCATAACAAATATGTATAGCTACCAAAATTTGGTTTTGTTATGCAAGCAGAATAACCTAGTTAAGGATTTAATTCTGGTACTGTATAATGATTTAAAAGAGCATACGAAGGACTCATGATACTAACTGCATGGCATCACTCATTACCAGAAAAGGTTTTGTACTCACAAAAGGAAACTGATTCTCCCTTTCAGAAAGTCTGTATGCTCAGGTGGATAATTAAAGCTGGCAAAGGTGCAATATTGGAGATTTGCTTTATTGCTAATCTAACAGGACTATGTGTACTTAATATTTGATAGGAAGATTCTGTAGTGTCTCTTTCATCACCTTCAAATTGCCCCAAGACTGCTGTAATCTTCTAAAAGGCAGTGAATGGAGTGGATTGAAATCCCTGTAATCAGTGAAACTAGAAATTACATTATTTTTAGGAGGAACTCAAATATTATAGACAAAGCTTCATTTGTGTTTATTTTCTAATCTACTAAAATGTATTTTATACTTCTCATATGATTCTTCTCTTCTTTATTCCACCCATCTACAAATACCTCAGGATTGGCAACAGAAAAATATTTCATAATTTGCATGAATATGAGGCAAAGATTTCCCTCTTCAAACAGGCTTAGTTCTCTGTGAGCTGATTAGTCAATCTTTGCAGACAAGACAAAAACTCAGTTTATGAACAGACCCCAGCTAATGTTGCATGAGGAGAGACTGTTCAGTGCTCTGAGGTTTAAACTTTAATGGGAGTATTGACTGTCGTGCCAAAACCTGGTGAACACAGTAGTAGTTCAAGCACACAGGGATTAGAGAGCATAAAGGAAAACTCCTTTATGAGTTGGCCAGACTTCAAGTTTGATCAGGACACGCATGTATACCAGAACAGGTGGGAAGTGAGGGAGAAGCAGCAGCTGAGCTCTGTGACTTATTTTGATTCACTGGGAAAGGCAACAATATATCTTTAAGTTTCTAGCTAGTCACTGCTTCCACTAAACTCAGGAGGAAACAGGAGGTAGCTCTGTGGCTGGCAGGTTGTCTCCAAATCTGGCCCAGTGTGGTGTGCCTCCCGAGGTGGGTAATTTATGACTTGTCATTGATTCAGTGCTGTGTCCATTAAATGGAGAAATAAATCAACCATATTCTAGTGAAAATTAATGTAAATATTTCATTACAGCTTAGTAATATTTCATAGCTTAATCTATTCTCCTATAGTATGTTTGTCTGACTACATTACAGAGCAAAAGTATAGATTCTCTAGTGGTAATTGTCTGGGTGACTTTTTTTTTAAAGTCCTATTCAGTTCTGGGCATTCTCAATCTCATAAACTGACTGAATTGCTTCCCTCAGCTGGGTTCTCTTCAGGGCTTTTAGCTCCTTGAGGTAGTTATAAAACAAAGTTATTTTACAGGTGGAAAGGCCAAGAAACAAAGAAAACAGCAAAAAAATGAAGGAAAAGACTTGTCAGTTTATTTTGAGTACCTGAGTATACGTCTATCCAAGATAATTGGGCTGAAATATCACTCGTCTAATACATACCTAACACTTTCAAACTCCTTGCTACAGGATTTTGTGCATACCTGGGTTGAAAAAGCAATTGGACAAAGCTCTGAGAGATGAATCCTAATGAGACTGACAACTCAAAGACATCTCTGTCCCAGGAAGTCCCAGACCTGTAGCTTCATGGAGACTGAGAGGGTGTGATGGGAAAGCAACACTGCATGTTGGCCTTGCTCTTTTGTTCAAGCCAAGGCTACTGTTATTGGTCATTACCAGCTGCAGAAGCATGAGGGCAGAGTTAGTACAGTTGGTATCATGGATTCAGGCAAACAACATACATATATACAGAGAGAGAGAATACTGGTTCATTCAAAATGAAGCCAACAATTAAAAAAACACACCATAGTCTTCGCTTTCAAGGTCTCTAGTGACTGGCTAAAGGATAAGCATAAGAATGAGTCAATGGTGGAAGCATGAAGCCTTTAAAAGAAAAAAATATGTTCAGGCAAACTTTTTTTTTTTTTTTAAGAGAATTGGTAGCAAAGCTGGAAGTGTCTATGAAAGCTGTTTGGGTTTCTTATCATTTAAAACATGTCTGAAAATTAATTCATATCCAGTCATTGTAAGATCACTGGCATAACTGAAAACTTGTTATGCAACAGGACTTGTAATGCAGAAAAGCAATGCAGGATAAAGCATGAATTGGGAATATGGCAAGTTAGCCTTAGAAATTTAGGGAATAGAACAAATAAAACACTTAATGAAATTCACTTCAAGCAAATGGACAGAAACTGCCAATACCTCTGAGTACAGAGAAAGAGTAGAAAGGAAACTAGAGATATCCAAAATGTGTGAAGATAAAAAAAGATGCAAATAGAAAATCTGTGATTTAGTACAATAAGGAATTAGTTGAAACTCATCTATTCAGTTAAATAGGAGAGAAATCTGGAGAGATGTGTAGCATAATGCAAAGGCAGGTGCTGCACTGACCTCCTACTAACTAAAGGAAGTCTGCTATTTTCTCTTGGTCTGACCCTAAATTTGAATTTTGAAGTTTAGTTACATGTTTTCTTGAACTAAAACTCAACTAAAAGAAATATTTCTTCCCATCATTCAAAATCCTTCAACTGAAAACTGATATGAAAGAGTGAACATTTTAACATTTGAAACAGGTTTATGTTAAGCTGAACATGAGTTATTTCCCTCAAGTTCCTCAAGAATATTCCCTCAAGAATATTTCTTTTTCACTATAGTGGTCATGTAAGTAATCAGCCTGGATTCTTTCTTGTTTATTGCAGAATCAGCACAACTAGCAGAAGGAACACACAAAATTAAGACTTCCTCTGCACTGGAGAATGAGAAGGCCAGCATCGGTTCTTCATGTTTCTTGTAGCATGCCCCTCTATTACCCCACCCAAATGCCACAGCAAACACTATGATGTGAGCTCAGTGTGAGTTTGTGGATCAGAGGCAGGGAGGAGAGTCAGGGAAAGCACTATCTGGTGTTGACAAGAGGGCTGTATCACACAGGAGAGGCCATTGTGGTCCAAGATCCCATACAGTCACCTTTCAAGATATCTCTGCTATAACCTGATTATGCTTGAGGCTGGATTTAGAATTCCAGCAAGGTCAGAGTGGCAGGAGTACAGAGGGTTTGCCAGGAAACACAGAGACCAACACCATCACCTTCAAGGTTCTGGACTTGCTGCATCCAAAGATTGTTCAGCTCTTGGATGATCTGTGACTGCTGTTAATTCAACAGAGGCTGTGCTCAAAACAACAGAGCAGACAGCTGAAACAGAAATTTGCATATTTTAATATCCTCCCCTGCACTTCCACGGTTCCACGGGATTTCCATAATCTAGAAAGCTCAAAACAAATTATTTGTTTCGTAATTCAGTGCAGAAAGACTGAAATACTTGCACTCATTATTTTCTCCAGATGCTTGGGTGGAGAACTACAAAGTGGAGAAAGCTACACTTTTCACTAATGTCAGTTACAACATTGTCCTTTGTGCATTTTCACAAACCTTTTCATTTTCCTACAAAGTACCTTTGGGAATTTGGGTAACTGATTTCCAGTGTGAATTAACTCAAATTCAATGAAAAGTACTGGGTCAGTTATCAACCTACAATTGGCTTTTGTGAGAAGCTGAAATGAATCACAGTTCAGCTCAAAATGCTTCTACACCAAAAAGTATATCGATTCAGTTCCATGATTTAGGAATCAAATTCATCAAAAGAATGGATGTGTAGATGACAGATAATTTAGTAAAGACCTAGAAAACAGTGAATGTTTCCTTTCTGAGCTAAACTAACTTTTAGACTCTTTCCTAGAGCAGAATCAGAATGCCCTGTCATGACTGAGATGCATATGAAGGCAATGACACAGAATAAAAAGACTACACACTTGGTTTCTAGTGGTTGAGAGTATTACTGGCTTCAAGGACTCCCTCTGTCCTTCATCACTCCCAAACTCACTTTCCTCTTCGAGTGCTGTACATGGTCTCTAGCTCCCTTTGTCTCTGAGGATGTACTTGGAATATTTTGTTACCATCTGAATCTCCTCTCTGTGCTGTTTTGAGCAAGGCTCTTTGCACTATTCCCACCTCTCACTTACCACTCAGGTTTTCCTCTATTTTTTCAGCTGCCTTTATCACATTACTACTTTTTCATTTTCTCTTTCCTAATCATGCTGCAAACTCTGCCCAACCTTTCTGCCTTCTATTTTATCCCTTTCAGGAGTTGTAATCATTTGCACCCCATTCTCACCTCCTCCCTCTCCCACCAAAGCCCCTGTATCTCTTCTGTATTAAAGCAAATACAGATGGGATTTAGACCACCAGTTGCTACACCTACCTTGTGGTTCTCCCTCTCTCCTCTTTTTCCACGTACTTTTCCCTGCTACACTCAGTGCTGCCTAAGAGACAATCCTTCTCAGTACAGCATATTGATCATTTTGGAGGGATGAACAGAACTGAAAGCTGAGCACATTTCTTGCAAAAAGTGCCAGCTGCTGCCAACAAATAGTTCCTTGTCTTGTTGACAGTCAGAGAGGGGTCCAAAGCCATGATTCTACTAAACACTTGCACAGGCACACCTCTTGGCTCCTCATTTGCTGTCTTCAGCATTCCAATTGACAACACACTCAGCAGGCTTCCTCTGAAAATGCAATATTGTCTGAAGTGTGGAAATGAATATAGGGAGGTTAAAAAAAATTGTCTTGTCTTGTACATTATGACACAGAAATACTCCCAAGGTTAATGTGACGTGTCACAAACTCAGTCAAATATGTACAGGTTGATTTGAGCTTGTCTAAGCAAAGCTGCAGAACCAAGACTTGACTTGACATGCTCCTGCACTGGGGTGATGTGCACATCTCAGAGTACATTGTTTCTAGAAATGTACTTTTGGTGTTGGGAGTATCAAAAGGACTAATGAAAGGGGTTAGCAAGCTCTGAGGGGCTGATTTATGAAAACAACTAAAGGCCAGACAGCCTGCACAACAACTAGAATGACAGTGCCTAATGATCTAAGAATAATAGCATAAAGCACAAACATTTAGAATAACTAATGACAGGCATAATGAACACTAGATAAAGTTTCTCTTTAGATTGCCCATGCAAGATGACACCTATTTACACGCAGAATAAACTGGGATCAGTGTCACTATCTAATATGTTTAATTTTAAAGTAGTATGTGGAGGACAAAATAATGGCTCTTTGATAGATAAGGCAGAACAAAATATTGATATTTCCACTGTGGAAATAATTTTACAAGGCCACATAGATGGAAAAAATTATGCTAGCAGGTACTCTAAGATCCCTATAACCACGTGAACTAAACATCATAAAATTATTCAAAGAAGATTTATGAGACTAACATATGATGATTCCGGGTCTGTGAAAATTTAGATTTCTATTGCAAACATTTAGGCCAAAAAGACCCAATTAAGTCACTGCTCTCTTTGACTTTATACATGTTATATTACTTAAATTGATGAGGATGCATTCTTTTATTCAAATATGAAGCATAGGATATTAGGGGAGGTCTATTTTGCACAGGGCTAAATTAGTTTTTATCAAGGGATTTACTAAGGTAATTTTGAAACTATACCATAATTTGCATGAACCGCTTAAATGACAATCAGGCAGAACAAAACACCTAAGGGTACATTATTCTGGGAAAACGTGCAAGAGAAATAATAGATGTAGTATCGGCCACTACTGTTAGAGAGACGTGAGCATTTCACTCTTCATTCATTGTAATGAAAAGGTCCCCTAATACCTACCCTTGATGATTATATTTTACCTAATTGCTTTGGTTTATCAACTATGGAAAAATATATATTCTGCATTACTAATCCCACTAGTGTTTTCACAGGAAATTTCAGAATAATTAAATATCTCAATGATCAGTATTCTGTCTTTTTTTTTTTTGTCAGGTCCTTTCTGTACTTACACTATTATGCATTGCCATGCTTTTTTGTAATTTTAAAGCAAGGTCAGGTACTAAGACAAAATTTTGCTTCATATGAAGTTTTGCTTAGCAGGGACTTTTAAGCCTTTAGAAATACAAGTATTTAATAGAACGAATATCACAGTGTTTCTTCAGGTGAATAGAATGTGCTTTGGTGAAAAATCTTTGATAATGGTCACACCATCCAGAAAAATAAAATATCACCAAGTTCCAGAATTATTACACCAGTCTAATTTGTATGCTTGGAGACTTCCCTGGCCAAGCTCTGCATAGCCAGTGAAAGCTGCAGACCTCAGGTGGAATGACCCATGTTCTAAAGAGTCCTGTGTCTAGAGTAGTGGCTGACATTAGATGGATGAATTCAAGCAAAGGTGCTCAGCCACAAATTCCAAGTACAAACTCCAAGATTTGAAAAAGACCTTCTGATTTCCATACAAAACTTTCTGAGACTGAGAGCACACAGACATAGCACAAATATGCACATGAAAGTTGTCTAACAAACAATTTAAGAAGACGAATAGAGAAATAAAACAGATGGGAAAAATCTCAAAGCATGGTAAAATATTTTTCATTTTGCTAGAGAAATTATGGATGATAAACACTATGCTTTCTTAGGTCAAATTTTGCTGTTCATGTACCCAGTAGTTCCTGTATCTTCACACCTGAAGATATCTTCATACCTTAGATACTGCCAACAGCATCTCAGCTCAGAGTGAGAAAATAATAGATTTCTTATCCTTGTCTCTAGCCAAGATCCTGAATATATTTGCAACTGCTTTTAAAGAGTCCAGCTTTTCTGAAAATTAATTTTATGCTCCAGTCCTATCAGAGTAGGAAAATATAGAGTAAAACACAAAAAAGCCTTGGGACACTAGACACGGTGGCCTTCTGTCAGGAGAATGACATTTAGTCTTGCAGGAAGGGGGAACTTAAAATACCTATGGCTCTTGTTTTTCCTTTACTTTCAACAGTTCTCTATATTTGTTTTTCTTTAGTAACTCCCAACATAAACCTACACACTGCAATATAGCCTACTGAAACATGCCGAAAGAGAGGACAGGTGTATTGATATCACTACTTAATTCAACAAAATGATTTTGGTTAACTGCAAGGTACAGATGTGAGGATGAAAACGCTTCATATCTATCAGTCTGCCTGTTCCCTATGATTAATAGTCTTGCACTTTCTACTGCTTCTTGCACCTCCTACCATACAATTCCTGAGGGGAACCCAGAAGAAATTTGATCTGTGACTCTCATCAGATTGTATGAACTCAGAGACCTGCTCTTATGGTATTAATAAGTTAAAATATGAATATGCATCCATGCATACAGCTCAGTGGAGACATATTACTTGGCTATAAAGCAACAAGTTTGATCACGTTAAGAAAAAAAGTAAAATGTGTTCAGTAATTTCCATCAAGAAAGGCAAAATTAGCTCTTTGCAGCTACTATTTTTTAATGACTGAAGGGTATTGGGACAGTTGTTACTTAGCGCTACCACAAAAGTGCACAAAGTAGAATGTGCTAACTGTACTTTTGTCTTTCTCTTGAAGGTTTCAAAGAAACAGACCTTGCAGGTTCAACACTCACAGAAGTACCCCCAAGCCTTACAAGAGCCCATTGAAGACAAGAGGAGGAAAAAGGAAGAGAAGGAGAAAGCCCTTCTGCCTCATTCAATGATATTGCCTTTAACAGTGAGGAAGGACAACACCACCACTTAAAACTAAAAGGGAGGGGAAATGTGTATGCCATTGGTTGACCAGCAGTACTAAAGGATTTAGCCATGAGGCCACTGTACCAGGAACAACAGTATATATTTTTTAAATTTACGTGTTTGCCCTGCTCAGATCAAAATCCTTATGTGAATAGGTATTTTTTTCAAAAGCCAGTCTGGTTCTCTCCACTTCTTCAGAACACAGGTTGAAAGAGAATTAAAACCACCACCCTCCAAGCAACTTGATAAATAGGGCAGTCATCGAGAAAGCAGGATGGACTAGGATATTAACTGGGTACCAGGACAAATCCTGCTGTGGTCCTTTCAGCTCTGAGCTCCTTTGCACAGAGCAAGTTGAGTGTCTACACTGTGCATTGAGTGGCCTGGTGGCTCCCAAGGACAGTGTCACAAGTCATAGCTCCTCTGTGATCTGAGCCATGAGCGTGCTGCAGCTCATGTGTTTACCTATCGTAAAATCTTCCCGTCATGTGCTAACTAATGCATGAAGCCTCATTTGCTGATGGTCCTTACATAATTCTGTGTGAAGTTTAATGCTATTTTATTTCAATGTGGCACTACTATGCACTTACAGTACAGATGAAAGCAAAATTTCATAGTGCTCAAAATCATCCAGAAGTCAAATGCACTGTCTCTATTTACTGATGTTTTGAGCACTCAGACCTGGAATATGCAGCTTATCAACTGCATTAGAGGTTAATTTTTGAAAGCAGAAGTTTGAGGAGTACTTCTGTTACTCAAGCATCTAAAATATCTTCAAGTTCCTATAGATTAGATGACCTATGAAGATATTCAAGTATGTTGCCAAGTGTTTCTACTGATAAGAATGTACTGTTATGAGTCAGGCACACGATCAATGAAACTGCCCAATAATAGCCAGAAAACAAAAACGACCTGAGGAACAGATGCACGCACACATACCCCTCAGTTGGTATTAGCATAAAAAAAGTGCCATGGTTTGTTCTGGTTTAGAGGAAATCCATAGAGGTCTACCTCCAGTGCAGGCTACAGTGTACTGGTGTGGCTGTGACAGCTGAAATTTGGAGTGTCTCGTTCAATTATTTTCTAAATGATTAAGCATACATTGAGACTGCATGCAGCTAAGAAGTGCCAGGTCATGTACAGAAATTCACAGCAGTCATTAGTGCTAATTTGTTTTGCACATTCAAAAATAAGTTTCAAAAGTCAGATTGTCTTGCATACTGAATTATCTGTATTATTGATCACTATCATTGTGCAGTTATTTAGAAATGCTGACTTGAAGAGTTGGACTCTTCATTCATTGATTCATTAAGAGCTTTTGGCAATTTTTCATTTCTTTAGTTTTTGATCATGCAGGTATGTCCTTGAAGTGACATGGTAGAGCTGAAGATGCAATTAAAGTTCAGTCTCCTTCTGATAGCTTCAGGCTACAATCTCAGATTACTTTCCAGTATAGGATACTTTTTTAAAAAAAAAAAAAACAAAAAAAAAACCAAACAAACAAACAAAAAAAACCAAACCGAAAAATACATTCCGAAATGCCATTTTGAGGTTAAGACAGCAAAAACTAGTTCTTTACATTAGCCATTTCTGTACTTTGGGCCACTATAAATTTCTTCTCTTTATTCTGAGATGATATTATGTAAGTTCTCCAGCAATGTTTCAAAAGCAGATAAGAAGAATTAACAACTGGACCAGATCTCCAGAACTCACCTGATGGGCTGGCAGAAACCCCTGAACTTTTAAAGATACAGCTAACTTCCATTACTGGATTAATCTAAAGCCCATTGAAATCACTGGACAAAGCTCACATTGACTTCAAAGAGTGGTAGAGTAGACACCAAAAGTATTTATGCCATTCCTGAGCACTTTCCAAAACGGTCTCTGCACATGCGTTCATATGTAAGAATCACAAACACTGGAGCCTTTGGGAAGAGAAATCTGCTGCTCCTCCTGTGTTTCTTCCCTTCATGTTCCTCTTGTCATCAGGAGCAAGCACCTGAATACCTCCCAGAAGATGTAAGCAGACTTCCATAAATGTTTGGAGGGGCAGACTGTGAGGTTCTGAGATGGATTTCTAACATGTTACAGGCACAGGTCCTGGGATTTTGACCAGGCCAGTTTGTAAAATAAGATTTCAAGCTTTATCGTCCTCAGTGTTAAAAATATATGTTGCTATGGAGTGCAATATTTACAACACTGATTTATTAATAATGAATCTATTTTTTTTCTTTATGAGATTTGGAACCAAAGAAGTCATTTCAGTTCCATTTCAAATCCCACTATTTCAATGGTAATTACTAAAAGTGCAGGAGTAATGCCTTAGCTCTGCTTGGGCCATCTGGCAAATTTCTGAGCTTTGTAGTTTGTTGATCTTCAGAGTCACTCTGCAAGTTACGCAAAATAAATATTTCTGAACTATATAGGAGTTACAAGATTAGTTACCATGTTAAAAAATAGAACAATAGAAATGCAGAGGTTCTACTAGAAAAGGCTGAGGATTCACACTGACAACAAAATAATTACAAATTCAGGAGAATGGAAGGATTTATTCAATGTAAATAAACATTCTTTTTTTTCTACAATGTTTGACTGGTATTTCTATCTTCTGATGTTTTTCTGAGATGCACCTCTGTAAAACAGTTAAATGCAATTGGTCAGCTACCTTTTGATGTCTGACAGAAGCATTATATGATAACAAGGCTCTTACAATGCCCTGCAAAAAAAGAAAATGGGCACTGCTTGTGAAATTGTATCAGACTTGCTTCTTGAAAGTCAGACAAGCTGTACTGAAACTTCATTGAGGAAGATTTCCGCCAGGCTAATAGATAATTAGCTAGAATGGTTGTGCCTTGGACATGACACCATTAGATGGTCCCCCTGACAACTGTGTCTAATGACACAAATAGATGTGGATATGGTCTTTAAATCCCCAGGATGTTTGAGTCAATGTTCATTGAAGCAAGCACCCACTGGTTTTATGTGGAAAGACGTATAGAGTTAAACAGGGCAGGTTCCAGTCTCTAATGCATTTTCCTCTGGATTGCCAAAAGTGTGATATATATTTATATACATAAGGTGACTACTTCCGAGATTAAGCTGCTACTGAATAGTTTATTCATATACAAGAAAACAGGAGAGCAGCTTGTAAATCAAATATGATCTCCTGTTATTACAACCAAAATACTGCCCTTCATAGACATCTGGAGTCACTTATGTAAGACTTGCATGAGGGTTACTTTTTTGAGTAAAAGTTTTTAATTTCCTTGAGCAAGAATACAGAGCATGCTGGATAAGAAATAAGCCCACAGCCTGCAAAGCCCTTTGTTAGCAGGCCCAAAAGACCTCATCTGGCATCTCTGAGCTGAGCTAAGGGTAGCCAATGACTACACACCTAGCATATCTGCTCACACCTGATACCTACAAGTTCTTAATTCTTGTCTTTCTCTAACTTCCAGTCCCTAAATTCATGATAGTTTATTAATTAAATATGTAATTCTTATTAATTGAATAATATTTATTTGTGTTTGCATATCCATTTTTCAAAACTGCTCCCCAACCTGAGATTGTTGTATTCATATACAAACTATAACAATGCACAATCTAATAAAGTAAAAACTCATCAAAATAATTTCCATATAAAACAAATCAATATGCAAATAACACATCCCATTCCATCCATTTAGAGTAATCTAAACAGCAGAGCTGCAGGCCCTTTGAATGCAAATGAAGGAAAACAGCTGGTGATACATGCTTCCACATGGGCAGACTTTTTCCATAATGGGTTTTCTTTCATCATCAAATTACTCAGAAAATACTTTTAATCTTGTTATGCTCAAGTTATTCAAACTTTGATAATAGTGAGAAATTACCTGTAATATTGATTACCACAGTCATGAACCACCGGTGGTCTCTGATCAGCTGCATCAATACTGATCTCTGGAAGAAAATGTTGGGTTTGATATCTTACACACAAACATTTAGTGACCAAGTCTCCTTGAGAAATAGCTGGGCCACATAACCGTGTGGAACTGTATTTAGGAGTAATCAGTCCACTAATCATTGAAAAAGTTTGTATCATGTTCAAGCACAAACTTCCCCAAAGATCCCATTCTTTAAATGCAAATCTCTGCCAAAACATTGCTACAGGTGGGTGCTAGGACACATTAGGGAAAGAAGCTGGGACCTGCATCTACCCTTTGATTTGGCCAAGTGGTTCCTGCCTCCAAACATCTTTATCACAATCTCAGATAAACTGTCAAGAAGACAAACCCTGGATCCAGTCCTCACATACTAAAAAGCAAAATTTATAGGTACCAGCAGGGGAGCCAACAGTTTAATGGAATGGCATTCAAGCTACAGATGTGATACAGTATGCAGACTCGCTTGGGCTGAAATATTTCTGGAGTTATTAGGGAAAAAAAGAATCCTAAATTTACCCTTTTCTCCAGTGAGTTGAAAGAAATCTAAATAATACAGGAGTTGAGAATTTCAATATTGGCACCCTGAAAAATTTATCACTCTTCTAATACGTAGTGGGTTTGATCTCTGGTTATATCAAAAAGCATATGATTTTTAATTTTTTTTTTATTATTTTTTTTCCAGACATCCACTGTTTCCACACAGCTATGGGGAAAATTACCTTCTTATAATGTGGAGAGACACACGGAAAAAAGTGTCTAGATATCACCTTTGGGACATGTTATATATAATCCTAGAATCATAGAATATGTTGAGTTGGAAGGGACCCATCAGGTTCATTGAGTCCAACTCATGGTCCTGTGCAGGACACTCCAAGAGGAATTCTGGAATATCAAGCTATCATCCAGTACATTATTCTGTTGAGACAGATTCAAAGATATTTTGCAGATCCTTTCTGAAATATCTCATTTCCTTTTATACTGCCTTAAACACAGATCTCTCAATGTTTCTTGCTAACCAGTGAGATAACCTAAAAGCTTTTTCTGCTGGCCCATCTTTAGATTTTCCAAGGTTGGTTAAGCCCTACTGCCTCTTGTCTTACTCTGTATGGACATAAAGTAGAGCTGAGTCTACCCTGTTCATAAGAATCTTTTATATACTTTAATATTGCAAAAAATGCTCACAACAATATTTATTCCCTTTCTTTTCACACTTAATAAAACTTTTTCCTTCAAGTTTCCATATAGGTCATGCTTTATTCTCGATGCTTTAAAACAGATAAAAATCAGATAATTTATCAACTTTTCTTTTTTAAAGGTTTTGTTCTTTTTTTTTTAAACACCTTATTCTTTTTGTTTGTCTGACTTTTCACAGTGGATGATGGTACTCCATCTGAAAAACCACTAATGTTGAGAATATAAAATGACTTTCCAAGTTCTGCATGTGCATTGTGTTTTTCAACTTGTGTTTAGTCTCTAGTCCATAATAGATACTCACTCTTTCCACATTGCCTGCAGCATAACCAGTTTTTTCTCAGTTTTTTACTTCTATCATTCTCCTTAAACACAGTACTTTGTACTCAGCTTTACTGAAGATCACCTCAGTGGTTTGGGGCTATTTCTCCAAGTTATCAAGATCACTTCAAATTGGACACTTTTTTAAAGGTATTTTCAATCGCTTTCCCCTTTAGTGTCATCTGTGGATTTTGGAAGATTATTGTCCATCATCCTAACTGTTAATGCTGGTATTACCTATTACTGAGTCAAGAAGAGAGACTCATGCATCCCTCCTTGATATGCCCTCTAGTTTGACAGAATCCTGTAATCACTCTGCAGTTTGGAGCAGTGA
The DNA here is from genome assembly GCA_035221455.1 of Xenops minutus. Classification (NCBI taxonomy): domain Eukaryota; kingdom Metazoa; phylum Chordata; class Aves; order Passeriformes; family Furnariidae; genus Xenops; species Xenops minutus. The sequence goes on along the minus strand of JAWWEE010000074.1, from coordinate 78,861,393 downwards.
TGCACTCACCCCATAATAATTTTATAGATTATGATCCATGTATAACTGTGATTAAAGCATTGCTCATGGTCTTAAATTAGACTTTCAAAGTCTCAAGATTGGCATTTGCATTCTTCCTCCCCCACCACCCTCCACTCGTGATTGTAGTATAAGCCAGAAGAAAGGCTGTATGTAAGCTATTCATCTTAACATAAGTAGATTTGCTTTCAGTAAAACCTAAATTCAGATTTCCCTGGATTTAAAGTGCTGATTTAAAGAAATTTCTAATGTCTATATGCTTCCAGTTGCCCACACAAATACTTGCTTCATTTTATCCCTCTGTTTTTTCATAGTATTTCTTCATCAGAGGAAAAAAATATAAAGAATGTTATTCCTTAATACTATAAAAGAATTCCAAATACTACTGCAGGATACTTCTGAGTCTGACAGTAGCAGAATGATGATAAGGCTACCACACTTAGTTTAAATAACTTTGGTGGTTCAAACACCCAAGGATAGATTTTCCACAGCAGCAGAGCACTGTGGAAAGAATGTGGTAACTTTGGCAGAACTGGGAGAAAGTAGGTATCTGAGTCCTGTGAGAGGCCTTTCTGTGCCCTGAAGCAGCTGCTTCCACTTTTCTCTCTCCTTTCCTGCCACACATGCCTCCTGTGTATGGGACGGCATCTCGGCTTTGCCTTGCCGGGATGGGGAGAGGCATACAAGTCATCTGCAAACCTTGCCAGAGCAGGATGGAGCAGGCAGCCAAGCTCAGCCCTGTACTTTGGTTTAACTTCCTGTCTTGGAGAGCTATGGAAGGAGTGGCAAACGGTCAAATGAACTCTTTAAATATTTGGAATTACTGGAGAAAGTAATTTCCCAGAACTTCGAGTGCATGTGGCCAACCCTTATCATCTGTCTGTGATATTGCTGCTGAGAGCTTCATCACAAATCAGCTGCAGAGGTAACTGAATGCCTTAATGATGATGGTAGAAAAAGCCTGTTTAAAATACACCTGAGTTTTGGTCTGGCTCTTTTTATAGCCTGGGGTCTCAAAACTGGGGTCTCAAAATTGCTTATGACTGGTTCTCAACTGTGGTCTCTGGAGTTTGTGACCTTCCTTATAAAGACTCTGCAAACAATAATCAAACATCCTTCTCAGCGCAAGCCCCACCAATGTGTTGCTAGGAGCCTCAAATATGCCATGTCACATATAAACCTAAATGCTTCACAAAGATGTTATGGAAAATCTTTAAGGAGCCCACAAATGAGAAAAGCTTATTGCCTGTTTACCACAGTAGCACCTAGGCATCCCTATATAAATGTATCTTATTTTCAAAATTTTAGCATATATTAATGATATTTGTTATATTAAGTGTCTTTGCTATTCTATTATGATGATTCGGGGCAAACAAAATTCTGACATGGATAATAAATTTTAAAGGTGTTTTAAGTTATTGTAATTAAACAATGAGCTTATTTGCATTTTTCCCAAAAGTTATTTGTATATTCCAGATAAATGCTATTTTGAGAATGAATGGGATAGAATATTTCCATTGAAACAAACAAACAAACAATTTAAAAAAATTCCAGGACCTTTTTTTCTGAGCAATTTCTTACTATTCATAAATTTCCCTGCTCACATATTGTTAAAATATTGGTTATTTTACTGTTTTGCCTCAATTTCAATTGTTTGTATTACAAACTGTATGCTTAAAATTCATTATGAAGAAAAGAAAAACAAAGGCCTTTAAACTAAAAGAAGATGTACAAACTAAGCTGAAATTGTTTTCTTCCCTGTGAAGTCACACCACAGCTCCATATGTGAACTAAGACAGGAAAGAGAAAATTAAGGAAATATAAACCATAATAAAGGACGAATTTTTATATAAACTATAAGCAGAACCTTAGAACATGGACATCCAGTTAGGAAATGAGGATGAAATATGAAAAATCTGTCAAGACAGTAGGCTGCAAAAAAACCAGAAAAGTAAAATATTGCAAATAAGTTTAGGGACATATTTTACCACTTCAACTGAAAAGGTACAGAATGCTACTCAGAGAAGGCAATACCTTGTAAGTAATTTCTTTCATTTAAATTTAATCCTTGCATACTGATGATGGAATTTGTTTACAAACTGTTGAACATCAGAAAACCATTCAGCATTGATGTTATTTGTCCATGTTGTCTGAAATCATGCAAGAATCCTGTTGACTGTTGCAAATAAACATATATAGATGTTTAATGATATTAGCTTCTGTGCTGGAAAAATGAAGCACTGAGCATAGTTCCATTATATGAAATTGTTTGTCCCTGACTCGAGAACATCAAATTAACTAAATTAATTGAAAACAGAAGGATAAAATTTAAAGTGAGTTTGATATGCAGCTAGAATCACCAGAATTTTTTACAAGAAAAATATTCACTAGCATGTTGATTTAAATTCTTCTAAGGCATCTTTTAAATCAGAGTTTCCAAAGGAATACTTTTTTAAAAATTTTTATATTAATATGTATGTATGCATGTTTTTCTCTGAACATAATGTAATTGTTCTCCTAATAACTGGGTCACACTAAATACCTAATCAGATAAAAAGCCTCATTGCCCCTTAAAGTAATTCTTAAAATAACATTTAGGAATACATAACATTTCTGGAAATACAGATGTCATTAACAAAGCACACTTTGATGTAATTTAGATTGCATACATCTTAAGCTCAGTTCTGATGATACAAAGATCTCCCTCATAGGTCTTTAGTGATGGTATTCTGCTCTTTTGACTAGGATGAAGCTTGCAAAAAATGTTGTCTTCTCTCACCACATGCATGGCTCTCTCACATAGGTCCATCTGTATTTGGTGCAGCACCCTATGTTAGTTAGAAATCTGATGACAAAAGGAAACAATAATCTGATTATTCCATTTCTTATTGGTACATGCCTCTGTGTTTCATCCACCCTCCCTCCCAGTACTGCACATGCCTTCTGGCATCATTTTCAAGGAGGAAATCTTATGATGGCCCAGTTAATTAAAAGCATTCCAAAGAAAGAAAACTGTGTGCAACAACATGCAAAAGGCACTGAAAGGTTTTGAGGGAGAGAAAAATAACAAGGATTAAAGCGACAAGGCTAGAGATAATCCTGAGCAGCTAAGCTGGTTCAAAGGTATATGCTGCATGAACAACTGTAATCAAACTCTTTCAAACTTAGTTTCATTGTTTACAGAATCTTTTAGGGCACAGTGGTTTTGTTTTCTTTTTTTTTTTTTTTTTTTTTTCCTCACGTTAGGCTTTCATTTCAGTAGTAATCCAGCCTGAGGAGGAGGAAATTGATTGAAAAGAATAGACAAAATCTCAGGACATAAGTGGGAGGAGAAATGATGGAAAGAGGAAAACAGCCAAATATACAAGTAGGAAATTTGGGATGGGATCCAGGCAGCTAAAAAAGTAGATTATGGGAGAGAGAAGAAAGCAGGGGGACAAAGGAATGAAGGAGTGAGAGACAGAGAAAACAAACAGTACCATGTTCATTATTACCTTCCTAGACCTCAGTTATATCATGAAAATAAGTGTCAACCTTAAACCTTCATGAGTTTATGATTGCTTTTATAATTTCTAACCTTAACAAGATGACCCTGATCTAACACATACACACACACAAAAGTGTATGGGCCAGTTTCAAAATTTGCTTTGTGTATTATTGGATTTATAACCTCTTGCCCTGTTTTACTCAAGAAAACTGTGTTAGTATGAGTTAAAGAGATGCTACCTGATCTTTTTTTCTGTCTTAGACTCTGTTTGTCTTTCCAGAAATACAATGATTTGGTTGTTTCAAACTATTATATTTTTTTTTCTCTTAAAGCTTTTTATAGAGCATTCTGATTCTGTTTTTAACTATTTTATTTAATTATGATGATACGTTATAGAAAGGATTTTATTCATTCTGCTGTCTCATATGGGTGGGAAAAGGCTAGATGTAGACCAGCATGAAGGAAAGAAAGCAGATTTGTTTTTATCCAGATTGAAATACTGAGAAATAAGGCAAATATAGTTTCCAGGCCAATCACTACCACCTGCCTACAAATATGGCTGGTAAAGAGAAGCTTCCTAAAATTGCTCAGCTGTAGCTCTTCATACACAGAGGCAAGTGAAGTCTCAGACAGCTGAAATATTAAAGTAGTTATATGGAGATGCAGTGCCTAGTCTTGGCAAATAAAAAGAAAACACATTTCTACTTTTATCAAGGTACATAGTCAATGTCATGCTGGTCAAAGCTGCTTCACACTCTGTGCTGTTCATTGACTTCCTCATCATTTATCCTCTCAGAGAAGTTGAAAACAGCTTCAAATATGTAAAAGGCCCTTTAGATCTCAGTCTTAAAACAGGTTGTTGTTTTCCTATTCTTACTCTTCATAATTTCCAGAAATAGGACTTATTCAGTCAAAAAGCCTGGATACGTTTCTTAACTAAGCATTTGCTTTCAGTCTTTTCTTTTTCTTCCCTTTACTCCAATTTCTCCTTCCACAGTGCACCCCTCTGTAGCTGTCAACAATTTCTTTCTGTCTAGGAGAGCCAGAACAGAAATAAATTTTCACCATCAGACTGAGTGTCATGTCCAGCTGCCTTCAAAAGGCAGAAATTTACAATATACATTCTGTGGCATCGCTTTGTAAGTGTTGCACTTTATCAAAAGCAATGTATCGACAAGTTCCCATCAGGAGTGCTAGGGTTCACAGAAGCTGTAGAAACTCTTCATGTTGTTTAGAGAAAGATGAAAATTTTTGAGTGCAAGAGAGATCAAAAGCTGATGCTTCCCTTTTGTTCTCACTTTATTTCCTACCATAGCAAAATCAATTTTGTTGTCCAGTGCATGAGGAGTAACCTCAGATACTTGTAAACTAGGAAAAAAGCAATAAATGGGCAAAATTAATGTGGCCTTCAAATATTATCTATGTGGAAACATTTTCCCTTTGAGAAGAACTATGTTCCTTCATTATCTGCACTTCACCTCTGAGAATTGCCCTCCCTTCATTATCCACAGAATCAAAGGCTAGTCATTCCCCATCTGTGTCTTTGCCCAGTATTAAGTCTGTGATTGAACGTAAAAAGTGCTGTGTCTTTTGACTTCTGTAATAGCTGATGAAATTGATCTATTATTTAAGCACAAAACATTAATTGTAAACAGGGTAATGGAGACCTGAAAGATTTTTTTCCTTCCTTCTACCCAAAGGTTTCTCAGAAGAGGAAACCGAAAAAAGAAATGAATTGCTTTGTTGACATGTAATGGAAAAACAAAAAGGAAGAACTGAAAGGGGCAAATGGCTGGGCCTGATTCTTATGTTTTTTTATTATAACAGAGAAACATTTCTTTCAAAACAGGAGGCCTGTCCTAATGAGGGAATTGCTCGTGATTGGTAGCAGCACATCAAGGCCTGGCCGTGCCAGCTGTGCATGTGTGTGGCAGGAAAAGCAGTCACACTAATGCCTGACAGCTTCCCACATGAGTTCTTGAATGAAAAAGTAACAAGGAAAGGAGAATTTGTCTGGCATTCTGGCGTAAGGTTTGCAAGGGGTTCTGCTGCACATAGGAGAGAGTGATGTCAGCCTTTAACATGATCTCTGTGCTTGTTGCAGAGCTGCAGCAACAGAACCACCTGACAGTGGGCAGCCGAAAAAGCCAGGAGAGCAACGTGATGCCCCTGCTAGCAGCCAGTGGGAGGGAATGCAGGACCAGCTCCCACAACACAGGCAGCTGCTGCTTAAGCCCAACTGGATGCCCTGCAGCTCCAGAATGTGGAGATATAAGCCTGCAAGTGATGCTACACTCCTGACAGTGGAGTAGGAAAGCACATGGCTGGTCTGCAAGGTGCTACATGGAGGAAAGCAGCTTTCTGAATGCAGGTGCTGAGTATTCCTCTACCTTGTTTTCCTCCTTTCTTCCTTTAATGACTCATCATTTATTTAATGAAATAAAGTAAAAATATTAATGGTTGCAACAGAAAACATATAACCTCACATTGCATCAAAATGTGAAATTTAAATTTTATGGATGGGAAATGATCTGCCTTTTATGAGCAACATTTCTCAATTTTGCAGAAGATATTATTATTATCAGGACACTACCGGAAAAATTGCTGCAGATGTTCAGAAAAGGCTGAAGCAAGGGAATATGTAATTATTTTTTTGACAGGGAATTCAAGAAGCTACTGCTTTAATAGTATTTTGTGTTTTATTTTAATGTAAAATTAACATTCTCTACGTCTTCATGTAGTCCCATTTTGACAGAGCATCAAAACTTAGTAAGAATAATGTACAGTCTGCTCTTTCCAAGACAGAAATGAACCTGTCTAGTCAAGCTCGTGTGTTGCTCTGAGACAGCCAGCTATGCAATTCAATTTTTAAAATGTACAGCCATTTATAATTAACTAAGACACTAACTCATATACAAGATTTTCATCCATAGATTTAGCTGGGAATCCACAAGGAAATCTGACCAATTGTGTCTGATTTACAGGTAAAATTCCAGACACAGGAGACTTTTTGTTGCTCCTGTTGTGTCATTATTATTTAGCCTTGTCCTAGTTCAGCAGGAGGGACCAGTTATCACTGGGTGGGAGTGATAAAAGCTATGTATTCTACACCCTCTATT
>JAWWEE010000074.1:78767939-78854669 GCA_035221455.1 Xenops minutus | reverse complement strand
TTAAATTGTAACTCTGACTCATAATCTCTCTGGTAGTGGGTCCATTTCTTCTGCTGGTTTACCTTCAAACCAGTACAAGCCTGTATTAATAGCTGTGAATGTTTTTCAAAACAGCAATTGCATCAATAACATTTGTTTCAGAGAAACCAAAGAAGTTTAATGATTAGGATGAATACATTACAAAGAAAGAACAAGTCAAGTACAAAACTCTCTTTTACGAACCAAACATCAGGTTTTAAAAGATGGGAACTTTTTAATAGGCAGCTTAATCCATATTCAAGTATCTAAACAAAACCTGTTTTCAAAAGTACAGAGCATGCAGCATTTCCCACTAATTTCCCTAAGCACTGCCACACTAAGAATTCTGCTTCAAATAGATACGGGGTTTTGGGAGTTTATCTATTGACACGGGAACTGTCTTTGGAGCTTAAAATTAAATACTGCTCATCTTCAATAGCAGAAAGTACCAAAATGAATGCCAGTGTTTCTAGGTAGAGATACTCTTAAAATTAGACCAAAATACAAGTGCCTAAAACATGGCATTTGGCAAAACCAATTGCTATTCACTCTAGCAGCCTACAGCGAGTGTATTTCAGCCCTGTAACGAAGCTACCTAAATCCTGAATGGATTTAAATGAAAAAGCTTTCTATTGTTTTATTTTATTACTATATTATTTTATTCTATGACACACTGTGGATCAGATTACAGTTCTTTACACTTTTTTTTCCTCCTCTTTTGCATAGTTCTGGCTTGTAGTGTGTTTGAAGTTTTCCTCCAAAACAGTTTTTTAGCAGAAAGTTGGGGTTTGCTGTCTTAACAACCCACTTTTCATGAAGAGATTAAATATTTCTTCAGAAAATGTGAATACTAAAAAAAAGATGTCTTCTCAGAACTGCTGTCAAGTATTTCTTCAGAATCAGAGTTTAACTGCCTCAGGTCTCCATCAGCAGTTGCACCATAATGGCTTGGGAAGAGGGAAGTTTATGCTATCCCTGAATATGTACTATATGTCTAACTGCATCAGAAGAGGAGAATGTAGACAAAAAGCATCAGGTGCAAAATTTCAACGAAGTAGTCATCTTTGTCAGAAAAGAATTTTCAATATAAACATTTTTATTGTTGTTTTTTGGTGTGTTTGTTTTTATTTAGGGTGGTTTTGTTTGTTTATTTTTGGTGGGAGGGTTGTCAGAGAGAGTAGAGCGCTGGAAAAGAAGTAACTGAAATTTCACTCAAAACTCCTTTAATTTCTTTTTTCAAATTAAACCAGCTTTTCAGCAGTAATAGTAACTATTCTCCAACTTCTACTTTGAATAAACCTTTAAATGAATTTTAATTCAAGTTGGTACATTTTGCCTGACTCAAATTTATCCCTAGCTGGCTGCTTATTTCTAAAGAGGGTTGTTATCTTGGCATAATCTTTGTTTAAATACAAACCAGGTTTTGTATTTTCTCTCAAGAAGTCCCAACCAGCCTTATTCACTAGGTTACTGATTTATAGAGCAAGCCTGGGCAGATCCCGGTATTAGACTCTTGAAATTCTGCTTCAACTCACATCCAAACTGTGTCCCATTTTATGAAAGGCAAATATATACTCAGTTTGTTTTGGCATGTATTTTCCATTTTCTACACTTGTCATTCTAGATAAAAGGAGAAGAAAAAATTGGATGGAGACGTATATAAAACCTTTTTTTGGGGGGAAAGCAGTTACATTTGAAGCTATTTCTAATATTGTTTTGGGAATGCAAGGCACATTGATTATGCAGATGTTGATGCCAGCCTCAACCTCACTTTTGCACCCAGAAGAAGTTTGGGTTATTAACACAAGCTCCCTATTGGCTCTGGCCAAAATACACTGCAGTCTTTTTTCTTTTAAATTTACAATGAACAGTAACCTGAAGCATCACACCAGGGAAGGGCTAATGAATAGCGAGCAGAACAAAATGCACTGAAATTACAATAAAACAAAGTACTTCTGATGAGATAAAAGAAGTAGGTAGCAAATTAAATTATCATTAAAAATGAAAGAGCAGCATGCATTAGAGTGAGCTTTAATTGATTATTTTTGTTTTCATGACAAGGATTCAAGCTGTGATCAAATGAGCAGTGATTTGTAGCTTACCTTAATCAGAGGGACAAAAGCTGCACCACCTGGCAGGAATGAGGAAAGAGGGAATGGCTGTTGAAAGATACTGGTGACACCCCAACTACTCATTTTCATTTCAAATCATCAATATTTTCAGTCAAGATACTCTAGGTGTTTAATTTCCTCTACAGTTGAACAGAGGAGAAAAAAGAAGCCTAAAAAGGTTGTGTGTAAACTTTCATATAGTTTTTCCACCCCCAGAAAGAACAGGTAGTATGACTTCAGTAGGGCAGAGCTGGGAGAGAACACTCTGTCTGCTCACAGTTAGCAGTGAGCCAACAGTGGGCTCCTGAAGGTTGCTTGCTGGAGTTGTGCCAGGGAGCAAAGGGGAATGTCTGGACCTGAGTCATCTCCTGCACACCAGCTGGCATATCCACCTGCCCCTCTCCTGCCAGAGACACTGGTGACCTTTCCCATTTGTACCCAGCCAAGAGCCTGGTGTGGTATTTTGACAAGATGCCTGTGTGCCCAACTTTCCTTCAGCAGTAACTTCCATGAAGATGAGGAAGAATCTTGCAGAAGAATCTTGGAGAAGCAGGCTTGTGTCTGTAAGGGTGAGGCAGGATCATTGAAAAAAGTCTGGCACCATCTTCCTTACACCTGCCTTTGAGTTATTTGTATCTATTAATGAGATCCCCTCTCAGTCTTGTCTTCTCTAGACTGAACAGGACAAGCTTCTCTAGTCTGTCCTCACAAGAGAGATTCTCCAGACCCCTCAGCATCTTTGTGGTCTCTGCTGGGCCCTCTCCACTAGCTCCTCATCTTTCTTGTACTGAGGAGCCCAGAACTGGACACACCACTCCCGATGTGGCCTCACTAGGGCCAAGTAGAGAGGGAGGATCACCTCGCTCTGCCTGCTGGCCACACTCTCCCTGATGTTACCCCAGGATACCATTGGCTCCTCCTGGCTCCAAGGGCACCCTCGGCTCATAGTCAGTTTGTTATCCACCAAGATTCACAGGTCCTTCTCTGCAGAGCTGCAATCTAGTAGGTCAGCCTGCAAGCTGTAATAGTACTTGAGGTTATTATTCCCCAGGTGCAGGACTCTAATCTTGGCCTTGTTAAAGGTTTAGGTCTCATTAGGTTTCTTTCTGTCCAACTTTCCAGCTTATCAAGGTCCTGCTGAAAGGCAGCACAGCCTTCAGGTGTTATCAGGCACTCCCTCCAGTTTCCTATCATCGGCAAACTGATATGCATTTATAATAAATGTACAGCTGAATTAAATAAAGTCATTAATTTAATTAGCATTTTTCAGTGTTACTGAAAGGATTGATTTTGATAAAGACTGGGAGATTCAAGAGTGGCTAGCAGTGCTGGGTTGCTTAGCACAGCTTAGGATGCAAGCATACATAGCAGAGAACTGCAGCTGCATTACTGCATCATTGCCCCTGAGAATCCAGTCTATGCATTGACTCCAACTATTGTACCTTCTCCCCTGAAATATTTCCCAGACCAAATGGGAGGATGGGGAGGGGGAATAAGAAAGCTCCTTATCATCATCTTAAACTGTATGAGTCATCTGTGTGCTACCTTTTGTAGTAGAGAAATATTTTAGAGTAGCTGTGACAGATAGTCATAGGGCCAGTCCCTCACAGTTACTAGAAATGTGTTACTGTTTACTCAGTTTTACAATTATCCATTGAATATGACACAGAAAAATATTCCAGGAATGTCTAAGTGACAGGAGCAAGCCCACCACAGTGGTCTCTTGTGTAAAATAAGCAAATATGAAAACTTCATGTTCCTTGGAATAGAAACATGGGCTAAATCCCCAAAAGATTGACCAGTCATGCTGAAACAAAACTATTTATATGCAAGCTTAAATGCTACTGGCTAGTTGAAGAGCAATTACATAAGGAAAGAACAAAGAAATGAAATCAAAGCTGAAATAATTTGAGAAAACAGAAATTGAAATAAAATCAGCCTAAATTAACACAGAATTACTGCTCTACTTCAAAACTTCTGTGTCAAATAATTTCTTAAAAGGTACCTTTTTCTACAAAAGATTTTGATTTTTTCTGTTTCCTCAGAAATGGGCAATTGTTCTGCCTACACGTGGCTGCAACAGTTCCTAGAGAAAAGCCATCATAGTGCCATTGCTGTAGGATCTCCAATGCACTGCTCCACTCTATACTTTATTTATATATGTCTGCAACAAGCTTCCCATGGGACTGCCTGGATACCTGTTCCTCTGGCTTCTCACCTGTGAGGCTACAGCTCAGGCTGTGCTCAGAAATCCCTAGTGTGGGTTTGGCTAACAGTGCTGCAATGAGGACATGTTTTACAAAGTCATTGGGCTTCTTCCTAAATGTCCCATATTTCATTCACTTCTCTTTTCAGTCTACCCTCGAAGTGTGGAGAGCTGAGTGGCCTCCCTGTCCCTCTTCTCTGCTTCATTATGTGAAATAAAACATGTTCTCACCTATCTCCATCACAGCCATGGGGGACTTCCTTGGGTTTCTGTGCATCTGAAGCTGATGACCCTACCCATAGTTGTCGTTGGTTCTGGTTCTTTCAGCTGTGATCCAGAACTGATGACTCATCTTCTAATTTATCAGGGCAGCAATATTCTGTTGCAAGTATCAATCACAAGGGCACCTCCCTCACAACCCTGTTTCCCCATAGAGTTGCTTGCAAATTAAGGGGTTTGTCCTGATTGCTTACCTGCTGCTGTCTTATTCTGGCAGCATTGTTGGGAATTAGAAGATTCCATCAGACAGACTGGGAGAGGGGAAGAAATATTTTTTATCTTCCACACTCCTAATATGGATAGGATAATTATTCCAGGGGTTATTTGTGTTTGGGGTGGGGGAGAGGGGAGATTTCAAAGATCAGTTATTAAGACTTTGACCAGATGAAAGTCTATTGAATTTTGCAAAAGACCAGAAGGAGACCTTATTAAGTTTATTTTAATTTTGTGTTTTTGTGATTAGCTCCTTTCCAGAATAAAGCAAGAATGATATAGAGACCAAGGGTGTGTAGAAACAATCATTTTCTGCAAATGAGACTGTATCCAACTCATGCAGGCTGAGAAAAAAAATCCTCTCTTCTGAAGTATTTGCCACTGTGTTATCTATCATATCTCATTATTCAGCAGAAAAGGCGTTACTGAGAAGCCTTACAGCTTTTATCTCTGAGCTGCTTTTATACTTTTGGTTAGTAAAAATGTATTGTCACATTAACCTGATACATATATATCCATCTAAGTAATAACATGGGAGCTGCTCGAAACAGGATACACAATAAGCCCTATTTTTGTCACCACAAGCTGTAACACACAAAAGTAATGCGAAAAATGTCAATCAGGTAGAATATCATTGTAATGTACTTTGTCAGTCTGGCCTACCTTTTACACACAACCTGGTTACACATAACGTTCTTGAGAGAAAGGGTAAAGAAGAAAGCAAACCCATAGAGTCTTCACCCTTATCTAGTTTGAAGTGGAGAGCAATTTTTTGCTGGCTTACCCACAGCTGACAATCAACATAACTTCTGCAGGCTGAGGCTTGGTAATCTCTGCCATCACTTGCTCTCAGAGCAGATCCTGCACATGCAGTTACAACTCTGACCTGCACTTCATTGTTTAAAGTGTGGCTGTTCCTTACAGTGCTCTTTTGCTTTCGGCAGAGGGTCCGAGCACCACATGCACACCAATTCTGTTCTAGCTCAAAACAGACAGAGACTCCTTGGCCAAACCTGGGATATCCCAAATAGAGTTTAGTCCATATGAGGCCAGTGTGGTGTTGAGGCACCTTTCTTACACGGGTCTCAAGAATTACGGCTGGTTCAACATCTCCCAGACCAGGGGTTGCAATTTGTAGCCAATGCATCAGCCCTCTGAGGGCCCTGAGAGTGTTGACTGCTCCTGTGCTCTTCTCCTCCTTCCTGTGTTAGATCCCTTCTCTCTTGTCATTTTCTGACAGTTCCTGTCTTTCTCTCTCAGGACCTCAGTTATTTATGCATTGCTGTAGTGGAGCTACGAGAAAGGGCTGACAGGTCAGGGAGGGAAGGAGCTCTCAGGCTGTGGTACTCTGCAGAGCCAACAATGCAAGGGTCCCTGGCAGCTGACTAAAGCAAATGCAGCACAGTGGTCCTGTACCGCCAGATGAATGGAGAGTTGGGCTGGGCTATAGTGACGTGGAAGGAAGCTGTCACATTCTCTGCATGACTCTTGGCACCTCTTTACACCAGAGTACATGAAACAGGCTGGTAAACTATTCCCCCATCCCCAAGCATCGGCCTCCTTTTAGGAGATACCTCACATGACCTCCACCAGCTTTACATTGCAGCCAGTATTAGCCTGTGTCTGAAAATCCCACCTGATTGTAAGAATGAAAGTAATTTCATCAGCAAGGACAGGGCAGCTGAGTGAAAGGCCTTTGCTCTTAAAAGTTCCCAGTATCAGGGTGCTTCTGGTGGCTGTGCTTGAAATCTTCAGTCAATCCGAGTGTTGCCTTTTGTTTGTAGGTCTGTTTCTGTCTGTAGAAAATATTGCTGCTGGTGACTTCCACCATTCATTGCTATTGGCAGTTGCATGGAATGACTGCAACCTGCCAGATTGGATTTTACAGCAGCAGTTTACACCCACTTTTGGAAAATCCACGCGCCAACATCCTTTAGGGGCTTAGACAGGCCTGGTGGATGGCTCCTGGCTGAGGGAGGAAAATCATGGACCCTGATACTATGCACATACCCATGCTTTACACTGACAGATGCAGGGGCACCTCAGGCTTTCATAGGAGCAGTTGAATGACTTGCTCTGAAAGGCTGCACAGCTCAGGAGGACTGTCTTTTGGAAACGACATCAACTGGGGCATCCTCTTTCTCTTGCAGCCTTTTCAGAGTTCTTGGGTGACCACCATTGTGCCGGTTCTACCCTGAGCAACATTTGTGATCCTTTGTCTCTGTTTACACTAAAGGCATATTAATTTCCACAGTTTTTCTGTGTAGTCGACAAATCTTGATTCACAGCTTTGGCTGTCCTTTGCCCTGTGTCTAACATTGTTATTAATGTTTGTGAATAGATCTTTTTATGGGTCATTCACTAAATAACACCTGCATTCCAAACTGACATCTTAACACTACAGATATAAAAAAAAGAAAATAAAAAAAATAGTGTGCTTTACAGATTTGCTTTTAATGCTGATTGCCTCCACAATAAAGAATGCTACTGGGAAAAAAAAACCTATTAAAATGCTTGCCACTGGATTTCTTATTCAAGAATCTCAGCTTCACATTACAGAAAGGCAAATTAAGGACATACTTTAACTATTAGAAAACATCCATTAAATAAAGCTAAAATTGAAGCTAAAATTACATTCTTTCAGTGACTGCATTTTATGTGATGGCATCACCCCTTGCTGAGCTCTCAAAGTGGGCTGCCCATTGGCAATATGAATGATGCCTCAGCTTTAAATCTTTAAACCTCCAATGTTATCTGCCTAACAAACCAAATTAATCTCTGTGAATTACATAATTGTTATTATAAAAAAAAAAAAAGGAAAGAAAAGAAGGCTCAAGAGGAACACAAGCAGAGTTTATAAAGAGCTCCAAGATTACAATATTCTTTATGGAATAAATGAGCCATCCATTCAGCTCAGAAGAGGGTAACTGCAAGGGACAGCATAGATAAAACATCAAGAAAGTAAGTCTAAGTATTTTTAGATGCTTCTGCTCTAACAAAGCCCTGAATAACTCTACTGACAAAATATATTCATTTAGCCCTTATGCCCCATTCTATTATTTGATTATCCCCTTCTGTGGGACACACAGCCACTCCACTGATTGCAGGTGGTCACTGGATGTGAGAAAGAGAATGGCAACTGGTCACAGCTTTCCAAGGACATCTGGCTTCACAGCTAAGTACAATCAGCTGCAGTCATCAACCTCTACTTTCAGGTAGGAAAGTATAGGTCCAAGGCACAATACACAAGACTCTGAAACAGTTGGCAGAGTTCTCTATGCTTTCTGAACTGGTTTCTTTCAAACATAAAATCAATTTCAAAGTTTTCCAGTCTTTGCTGGTGTATCCCAGAAGTTTGGTGTATCTCTGGTATAGGGAACTGTTTTAAAGTCACCATAATTTTCCACACTGCCCTGTAAATTACTCTCTAGAATATAGAACTCCAGATTAAAGTGGGTAATCCCAGTTTGCATTGTGGCTATTCAAATTAAAGCCAAGGCAATTTCAGTGATATCTCGTATTTGTGTCAGGTCTTAGAAAGCACACAAATTTTTTTGGTCAGAAAAAACAGGTCACACTTGTAAAAACTTTGCAAGCTTGCATAAAAATTTCTGACAACTCCTTTCTGTAATGTTTTTGTAGGTGGTTGGTGCTGTTTGTGTGCCTGGCTGTGCTGTGCCACTGACCTTCTGGATAGTGCAGATCATCCAACTTCAGTCACTTGCATTGCAAAAGGATAAATAACTGAAGCATAAGAAGCTTAACATTACTGACAATATGTGCACAGTTCTGGCATCACAAAATCTTCAATGATGAGTTTTACCATCAAAAGAGAAAATACTATAATTTAGCATTAAATAATATACACAGCCATAAGACAGGCAAATACTAATATTTCATCACAAGTGAAAAATCTGAGATGCTAGAGAAGTTAAAAAGGCTTTTGAAAGATGTAAGCGTGAGGTTCCATATTTAGTGTACCTTTTCTTTTTAATTAGATATATGTGTTCCATACTTAGGACTGTTTCCTATGTCTCGTAAACTTGCATTAGGATGTGGCAAGACTGTGAGAGCTCTTAATATAACCTCTTATCAGGCCTACAAGAAGTGCCTGACCTATACATCCTTTCTTTGAGGGATTTCTAAAACAAGACTGTATAGGACTGCCTTGAATGTGTTCCAGCTGAATTAGAAAAAGAACAAAACCCTAGAACTCCTAATAATATTTAAAAGCTTGACATTTATTGGAAAAAAGCAAATCCCTTCAGAAAGTACTCTAATTATAAATTATCTTAGCTGTTCTAAATATGCAAGTTATTATAAGTAATATCAGATAAATATGCTAAAATTATACAACATATTCTATCAAAATGTCCCTAGATCTAATTTGCAGGCATTTAACTGGGTTGGATGGAAACTCTAGATCCTGTAACAGTTCCACCAATGTCTGGGGTGAATAATCTATCCAACACGGCCCTGAGTTATGTCTTTATGAAGAGATTCCCCTAGCTTGTGCATGTGGCTTAGTGGCTTTATTCCTATTATACTTAGGAACTTGCATTAGGCTATATGAAAACATGGTCTATTTGTTTGCACAGTGCGCTGGTTTTGGAGATTTTCCTTGTCTTTAGCTATGAATTCTATATTTTTGTGTCTGCAACTTCAATATTTTTTTTCATCCTGACCAACACAAAAAGCACTAAACAACATAGTGGTAAAAATAGGCTTCTGTGGAAACCTATTAAAAACACTTTCTTCATCCAGAGGAGAGTTCTTTGCTACTGACCTATCTATTAACCAGTGTTAATGTGTTTCGTTCCAGTGGTATTGTTTTATCTTTGCAGGGAAACTGCTAAGCGATAGCATATGGAATGTGAGAGGGGAATAACAGGGCACTAAACAGCATGTCCAAGTTAATTCAGGTTAATGGCTATTCCTTTCTCAAGGATCATAGCAATAGTTCAGCTTGCATTAGGAGAATTTTCCTAACTATGTGCAGATTTATAGCTTTCCAGTTCTGCAGGTAATTTATAAAATCTTGAGGGAGATGATGGACTGTTCGTATTTGCTCAAGTATTCTCACATTTCCTGCCATTGAGGTGGATAATGCCAAAGCAGATTTCTGCACTATATTACAGAAAAAATGCTTGAAAAATCCGTGGGTTTTGCCAAAACTGTTGATGAGCTATAGCTTGACAAAAAATTAGAGAACATTTTAAAATGTGGCATGCTTTCAGCCACATTTCAGAGTTTGCTTGGATCTATGTCAGATCTTTTTCTGATGACAGATCAGGCAGGCAAAAATAAACCCCCACCCCTTTACAGGGGTGTTTTAGGTGAGATGTGGAACCTTGTGACATTTTTACTCAAAACTGTCAGTGTGAGATAAAAGATTATTTTTT
Source organism: Xenops minutus (assembly GCA_035221455.1). NCBI lineage: Eukaryota > Metazoa > Chordata > Aves > Passeriformes > Furnariidae > Xenops > Xenops minutus. The sequence continues at coordinate 78,844,440 of JAWWEE010000074.1, read as the reverse complement.
CTCAATTAACCTCTAGATTAGGGTTGAATGCTTCCTTTTGCCACAACACAAGTCTTGCATCTCAGAGAATTTACCTGGGGCTAGATTTACAAACTGAAAGCTCATGCTCCCTTGAGAGAGAGCCATTCAGCCCTGCACCCTAGTAAAACTGCTCTTTAATCTTGCCACAACACTGTACTCCATCAGTAAAAAGGGGTTGTACCATCTATTCTTGTTCATCCTGCCTACTGATCCTCAGAAAACTGGTATGTAAGTTCCCGTCTCCCATGACATTCCCAGGTTCTGCAGTGCTGCATGACAAGAGGTAGAATCAGGTGTGGTCGGGCCAACCAGAAGATGAGTACATCCACTGGTGCCTCAGTGTGAGCTACCAGAACCACCCAGCAAAGACAAATTACATAAAGAAGATTCAGGAACCAGCTCATTCCAGCTGTCAGACCTCACTCAGAAGCCTCAGTTAACCAGCCAGAACAAGGTAGGCTGCTTAACACAGTTGAAGTGCCCTAAGGGCATCCCCACTATATGGATAAATACAACCTACAAAGTACTGCAGTGTTTGTTGTAAAACTAAGTTGCCATGTTTAATCTATTCTTGTGAAGGAAGTGTTTCTTGCTTTGCCAACTGCCCAAGGCTTCCCTGGAAGAAAGATCATTCTTCACAACAATTTGCGGACTAGGTTTACAGTCTGGATGGGATTCAGACTTATAAATAATTTCAAGCCACCTAACTGTAAAAGGGCAAAAGGTCAGTTACCCATCTCACCTACCAGCACTGGTAAGAGAGGGCCACAATATTCCTGCCTGTTACATGACATTACATTCCTTATGACCTATGAAAACATTCCCCATTTTTTTATTTGTTTGGTTTTTATTCTCACCCTAGGCCTTCTAATCATATTTACCACCAGGATGGAGCAGCAGCAAAAGAAATTGCTGCATAAACAATAGTGCATTTCAATATTTTAAATTCTGCTTCAGTCCCCTTCAACTGAAACTATTTTGCAACTGCTTTTATTGTTTTTAAACAGGCTTTCACAATTTAACACTTGCTCAGAGTTAGGTAAACTAAATGCTATTTCATGTGTTTTTGCAAAGATTAAAATTTTTGGCAATAACCTGTTTTGTTTGTTGATTTGGCTGAAGCAGATAGCATGACAGAAATACTGAAAGAGAACATTTTAACTTTAATACTTGTAGTGGATAGAAGCCAGACTATGAAATTATATTTCTCTTTATTTTTTAGTACTCCAGGGTTTTGGTGAAGAAAAGGTCATTATTGGTTGGTTATAGGCCTATTGCTGAAGTCAATTTAAATTACTGACTGGTTAAAGTGGCTAATGTTCTTGTAGAAATTGTATTTGGTGTGGAGAGGAAACCAGGTGTTTATTATCATGTGGACAAAGCAGACTGAAAGCCACCATCTGGACACAGAGCTCTAATAAACAGCACCTCCAAGTGCAGTTGCCATTTCTGATCTACACTGAGTCTGCTATTAGAGGGAAACTGTGGTGCCACACTGCTGGCAATTGCCCATTTTTTAATGATAGCCCTCAGTTCACTACAACAGGGTCGTTTTATCAGACATAAACTTGTAAGATTTCTGGCCCAGAGCCACAGCAGAGGTGCCTTGTTACCGCTGCTCAGCATGTCTTCTTTCCTTGTGAAACACTAGTTCAACTTTGATTCTGTGCCTAACAGAGACTTGTGGTTCTTGGGAGAAGAACCTGCCTGTGAAAGTGCATGCTTTAGGAGGCAAATTTGTGTGCATGGCACTTTAGTGTATCTTTTGACTCTCACTGAAACTCCATAGAGCGCAGTTTTGGAGCAGAAATGGCAGACCAGCTTGCTATCAATGAAGTGGTACCCCTGCTAATGATCACTAAGTGGCCCCTGCAACCCCGATATTGTTTTCTTTAATGAGAAAACCAAGAGGATGTTGAACTCAATTTGTATCGACTGGCTGAGTAACCCTCCAGACACTTTTCTTCAGAGATAATAACACATTATTCAAACCAAAAGCTGGTCAGCAACTACTGCTCAAATATTGAGGCAACTCACATTAAGAACTCCCACACAGAAACCCGATTTTCTGTTATGTCTTTACATACCAGTTGGTGTGTGAGTTCTCAAGCATCAGTAAGAAACACAATCATGCGGAATAGGAAGAAAAAAAAGTCATTACAGGCACAAAAAGCTAAAACTATGAGCTGACAGTGACTTCAGCAATCTTTGTCCCAGTTTCCCTTTGTCATCCTGGACATGTACTCGTGTGCACATGTGCATGGGAGAGAGAGCATGTGAGTCCAGTTAGACAAGAATATATATATTTTTTTTCACAAACGGACTAAAAACACCAGGTAAAAAGCCACGAGGCAGTTGTATGGTAGTTTGTCTTTTGAGCAGGAACTTTTCACCCACAGACATCACACACACAAGAGAGTTATGTAAAAAAACAATAGCCTTGAATCTCAGCACCTGTTGGTGTCAGATAATGTGTGGAAAAAACAAAGCAAATCCTGACCTGCTCAGCAGCAGAAGTCTTTCTGCTTTTCCAGGAAAGCTTTGAGGAAGGCTCCTGGTGTTGGATAAAACAGCTCCTATGTTTAGATGTTATTATCTGTAATTTTTTCAGGTTGGTAACTGGCTGATGTCATCGTACAGTTCTTGTAACATGACAGGAGTGCAGGTCCTCTGAATTTTAGGACACTTTTTGCTTGTTCCCTTATTTACCGCAGGTTTGTGAGCATTTAAATATGGACTGCATTTTTTAATAGATATTGACCTTTCAATCAAGTCCATGTGCTGAAGGGTTTTGGTGAATGAACTTTCCTCTCTTGAGACTTCTGTTTGTTGAAGATTTAGGGGTTTTGTTGTTTTCTCATTTTGATTTATCAAGCTCTCCTATGAATTTTAAACATAAAGACTGTGTAATATTTTGGGATCTAAATCATATATTACCCTGGTATAAATAGTTGTTAAAATGGAGGGTTGTGCTCGTTTTACCGATGTGTTTTTTCTCTGAAAAGTGTTAAGCTGAAAAACTATCACCATCCAACATCAAGACAATGTTTTCTGTCCCTAAGTACCCACCTGAACCTTCTGGAAGTTTTTGTTAAGGAACTGAGATGTCTTGTCAGGTGAAGTCTGAAACAACCCAGTCACAGATGACCAGAGGGTACACAGGTATCAGATTTAAAATTTATAACCAGAAAGCAGCTTCTGACTGGAAACAGAGAAGATGGAGACAACCACACAAGTGACTGGAAGCTTGTACTGGAACAGCGGTTGCAAGATAGCACAAACTTGTTCCTATAGCACAGGGTAACAGATAAAGGGGTTTTTCAGTTACAGTGGAGAGGAGGATTGCTATGCAGGAAGTAATCCCATTAGGACTTGGACAGTTCTAATTCCCATGAGGGAAAAAAAAAAAAAAAAAAGAAGAAATGAAGGAACATTTGATTCCACAGCAAGGAAAGGAAAGGCTATCCTTTAAAAGGATTATATCAAAATAAGGAAGACTTGAAGCACAAATATGTGCTCTCAGTTACTGCCAGGAAAGAGGCTTAAAGACACTTTTGGTCTTCGCCAGCATGATGGCTCTCATGGTACGTTAATTACTGTAATTTACGTGAGTCCTTTATATCCCAAAACCACTCCCAGCAAACCAATCTAGCTAACATTTCTCTGTTTTCATTTTCTACATAAAGCAAATCATGGGAGGAAGAGAATGCCCTCTTCAACCCGTGCCTTTCTGCAGCACAGTGTATGTTAATAGAAACATCTTTATTACTAGAAAGTATCTTCCACTCTAATCTGCACCTCAGGAGAAATCCTAGCTCAGGTTTCATGGGAAATCATAGGCAAAGGTGGGCTTATTATGGCCATGGATAAGTAATCGATAAAGATTAAAAAAACCCCCAAACCCATACAAGTAGTGTTCTTGAGAAGTTATGAGTAGGTCTACAAAATCAAGGGAGTGAATTACTCTAATCCATGAGATTTGAAAATACTTCTACCCATTTCTGTGATACACGTTTGGGGCAAGTTTTATGTCTGTTTTAATATCAAACACATTTAACATTTCATGGCATCAGGAAATACATAAATATGGCTTTAATTGTAAACATTGACTTGAAGAGCACTCTAGAAAGAAATACACTCATACACTATGGCACCTGAATAACATTAGGAAGGAAGCTTCAAAGGGAATAAAAAAGGTAAAGAAGTTTATTTTTCTTTTCTTCTGTACAGAGTCCAAATTTATCACTGCAGAACTTGGTGTTCCCTTGCAGGTTAGTACTGTTTCAACTAGTGCAAAAAACAAGCAAACAAAAAGTATAGCTTAGAAAATCACAGATGTGTGACTGCGATTTGGATATACATGTTAAGGATGTGTTCTTGTTTGAGGAAAAGTGTTAAATGAGCACAAAAAGATGTTCAGGCCATGTTGACATTAAATACTTGAAAAGGCCAGAAAAATCCATATTGCCAAATATTGGAAGAGAATCTAAATCAAGAAAAAAAAAAGTGAATACTAATCAAGGTCACTAAATAATATCAATCTGAGTAGTGAAGACCAGAAGAGTGGTATGGTCCCCATCCTCTCTCCCCCCTACCTAGAATCCAATTTGATAAAAGGTAATTCATTAAATTAAATTATTTAAAAGATCCAATAACATCAGTGGAGAGGATAATATATGATGGGACATATGACAGAAAAACAGTCACCACCCATCAATTGAGCTTCTTCTCTGTGTCCCAGTTGATCAGTAAAGCATTACGTTAAATTATCTCTGGAGTACTAAATAAGTCAATGAACAGACATTAAGACACAAATTTGATAAGCTGCCTGAATAGGTGTAAATCTAAAGTGAGATCAGCATCAGTGGAACAAGACTGCAGTAGTAACTGGCTTAGACCCCTGCACCTGTCCTTCCATGCTTGAGCCACCACAACATTTCTTCTTAAATGTATCTTTTGCAGCTCTCATGAGAGGTTTTGCTAAGGAAGCTGTTTTTGAAAGAGTTAATGGCAAGGAAAAATGATTCCTTATAAAGACCTGTACAGGGCTCATTTACTCCCATTATTGCAATAAGCAATTGCATTCACCTGATACAAACCCAAAGTGTTTACTATTGCTAAAAATCTCCAAGCTCCATTTCAATTATTTTATCTTGGATGCATCACTCTTATAAACAATTTTTTTGTTGTACAGGGCATTTCATAGGGACATGACAAGAGAAAGCACTCTTCAGCATATAAAAGCAATTTCAGATAGAAAAGCAATTTCTTCTGCAGCTGTCCTGTCACCAAAACTTTATTTAAAAGTTGGGACCTTAAATGTCCCATTTATTTGAAATTTTATTTCTTTCACTTTCAGTCAATGTTTACTGCTGCAGCTAACAAAAATCAGAATTCAGTCAAAACCATGGGCTTACTGATTAATAAATATGGTTGCTGAGTCCTGGAACACATACTTTGCTATTGTTAATTACCTTCCATGATATTTTAAAATCCAAAGCTATTGTTGGATGAGGCTTGTGGATAAATCCTTTGGAGAAAAAAATAACAAAAACCAAGTGCAAATAACATCTACTTTCTGTATTCCCAGTTTCTAGGACTGGATTATGAGAATGCTGAAAGTTACACTGATTGAATTTTTTTTTCTGAAAATTATCATCTCTGCTCAGATGTTCATTTCAGTTGAGGAATTTCTATAGACCAATTACAATAAAACAGACTCTGTATCACTATATGTGAGAGCATTTCCATCCCTTCTGGTTAACTTGACGCTGACAGTGTCACCAGTTGATTTTTCCCCAAATTCTGAGTAACGATCACAGATTTGCACAAATACCTGTTGCAATGGGACTGCTTTTTATTGAACAACTAGTTGGCTTGTTTATTCACAAGGTTACACTCCCAACAGCCTCACCCTTAGCAGTTCCCAAAAGGCTTCTAAGTTCCTGTCAGTTTACTGGCAAGTTTGCCAAGCCTCCAGTCACATTCTTCTATGCTTTTATTTTCACTTTTGCCTATCCTTGCTACTGCTGGGGTTGAAATCTTTGCCAAACCTTCCAGGTTTGAATATTTTCCTCTTTGTACCATCTGAGTTAGAAAACGTCGTTGCATGGCAACACAATGCAAAGCATTCATTTAGTGACACAGAACAGGCCATTTCAGCCACACACAGATTCATTTTTGTGGAGAAGACTAGACAGAAATGGAAAATGTCCACAGATCCCAGAACCCTTCTTTATTTGGAGGAATGGCTTTAAATGAAGTCAAGCATTATCTTGTCTTATCATTCATTTATTTAGCAAAGAAAGGAATGAATTCAAATACCCCCCACAATGAACACATAATATTCCCTGATATCAAGATGCAGATTTGCTTGTGAACAATTTTAAATGAATCTGTTTTCTTACTATTGAAGTCACCTTGTACTGTGCATGGAGTTGTGCAGAAGCAATACATTTTGGGCTCAATTCTGTAAACACATTAAAATAAGTAACTTATTACATACATACATACATACCACTGATCTCAGTGATGTGATGAGTAAAATTAAACTCAAGAGCCTAGTTTTTGCCAACCAAAATGTAGGCATCCAAATGACACTGAAAATTAGAAGTATATTTCTCCAGGCTCACTGCAGTGTTGGTAGAGAGACACAAGCCCTTACCAGGATGCAACTCTGCCCATCTAAGGATGCTTTCCTAGACAAGACATAGAGGGTGCTGGTGTCAGCTACAATCAGAAATTGGCCAGATGCCTCAAGCAGGGCAAGATAAGCTTGGACCAAACTGTTTACAGAATTGATCTCATACAGCAAAGCCATTATGCATACAATTAACATTAGGAATGTGCTCATGTTGCACTGATTTTAATAAAACTGGTCCCACATTTAAAGAAGTGAATATATTCATCTATAATTATGAGGAAAAAATATTGAAGCATTTAATCCTATTAACATTTTACTTGCATCTGGGACCTCTAACTTTCTTTTCTCTTTTGAACAGCCATATGGTCTGATGCTCTGAGAACTTTCTTCATTAACGTAAGTGCTTCAGTAGCTCTTGATTTGTACATTGGCATGGTATTTTCCCAGAGGTTGCTGTGGAGCTCTGGTAGAGCTAACTAAATGTAGTGTCCTACACCCATGTGAGACTTTAATCAGTACTGCTTAATAGCCTGGAAATCAAAGCCAATTAAGCCCCATTCTTTCTTCCACTCTCTTATGAAAATCCTAATCCTAGTCAAAAATCTCTTGATTAATTTTAGCCAAACTACACTGCTTCAACAGCAGGTGACTGCAAATGGCTGAAAAGCATCTATGTAAAGTAACCTTAAAGGACCATAGAGATCATCAGACTCAAAGTCCAAGATAATCTGCAAGCATAGGAGTCCATTTTCTAAGCAACTGAGGAATATATGCTATGTATCAGACATAAAAATAAGCACAAAATGTGTACTCAAGCATACCTTGAGTTAGCCAATGAAAGTATATACCATGCAGCATGTCACTGGCAATCCTACTTCCTCCTTCCCTCATGTAGCAGGGCTACATGGGAACAGCTTTACTTAGAGAATTTCAATGTATCTGTGAAAATGTTTGCATTCAAAACAGAGAAGCATTCTTAGACTTACACAATCAGTGCAGAAGTGGCTTAGTAATACTAACTATTGGCATCAGAGGTAATGAAATTATTTATCTAGAATAGAACACTTTATCCAAGCGGAAGGATAAAGGGTATTTAAGTATGGCATTTGATGAGCAAGGATGTTGATTTTCCCTTTCCAAAACCAGAACAATGCTTTAAGAACCAAATTTTACCCTTGCGGAAATTTGAGAGTGCCGTTGGCTTAAACAAGATTTGCAGGCAAATGTTCTCTTGCTACATTTTTGACAGAAAGAAAAATAAGAGCTTTCATGAAGAAATGGACATTGTTTAGTAGGGGACTTAGCAGTGCTTGGTTAATGGTTGGACTTGATCTTAGATGTCTTCCAACTTTTTCGCCAAAATGTGTGTAGTCTATTTCAGAAAAAAAAGCTAAATAAAGTAAGGTAAAAATTAATAGAGACTGAACTTTACTTTGCTCCATTAGGAAAAGCTGTACTGAATTACCTGGGCAGCAACACAGAACTGAGAAGGTGAAAATACTGGTAGAGGCACTGTATTTGAGGTCCTCTAAAATTACCTAAGACACAAATATCTAAAGGCTTTAAAACCTCTTGTTTCAGAATCTAGCTTGACAAGGAGATCTTGCCATCAAGTTTTTCTCACTGAATTGCTGTGGAATTTCCATGTTTACCCTGCTGCTTCAGATAGAGTTTTGAATATATTTCTGCCTGGGATATAGAACAATGAAGTTTAGGAAGCTAAATGAGAAAAAAAAAAAGTTTAAAAAACCCCACTTTCCTGACAAGCTGTCATGGTGCTTCAATGACATGGGATTTGCTCAAAGATCTGGAACACCTGAAATACTTCTTTGGGAGATGGAAGTGTGAGCAGACTGAGTGTCTGCTAAATGCACTTCTACCTATGATCATGCAGACTTAACCCAGGGTATTATTACCACATATATAACACATATCTAACATATGTATTTATCCACAAAAAGAATGGAAAATAGATCACTGTAAAGATAGGTGTGTCTCAAACTACTGAAGAGTTAGAAACAAAAAGCTAATTTCAGTCATTTTAATTAAAAAAGTTTAAAATAAAAATACATAGTTCAAATATTTTTAAGATATTGGTCTCATAACTAGTAGTCTACATATAAAATCCATAAGCTGGAATAATGTGCTCTTAATACAGGGGCAGAAAGTAACAGTGTTGCGCATATGAGTGTATGTACATGTGCTCTTTTTTCTTGGCAGTAGCAGAAACATAGATTTTATTATATCTTACTTAAATATAAAAATTTTATCTTTTGTCATGAAAACAGCAATTCAAATACCAGACTGGTCATGATTTGGAAAGTTTTTTCCCCCCCTCTATCTCTTGCAGAGAAAATTTTCTCTTACCCAGGGCAATCAGCTTATTTCTTCCTGGAAAACTAAATCTAATGTACAGTAAAAAAATCACAAATTATACAGAACCAGCATTATTATACTTTCTGGAGATGAACTGGCATGAAGGTGAGGTGCTTTCATTTGACTGAGTTAGTAACAGGGAGAATTATCCAGCTGGAAAAAATAGGCGACTGTTCTTAATTATTTTCATAGATGGTAAATGTGCATTCATTTTACTGCATAGCTTTTTAAAGACCTCTTGCTTTAATTTTTTGTTTTGTTTGTTTTTCTGCAGAACAGAGATTGGAAGCATAGTGCTATATTCAGATCTATTTTCATTCAAAAATATAGCTCACTGACATCTGTAGATACGGTGTTTACCCTTGCTATGAAAGGGGCTGGACCACCAAAGTGGTGTTAAAATGCAGTCTCATGATCAATGTTTCTTGGTACTTTTGGGGTTTTTTTTTGTACATAATTGTGAATCATTATCATCTGTACAGGTTTTTGTCTATTTGCCTATCATAACATAACCTAATTAGCAAGGGCTCTAAACACAGAAGGTAAACATTTCCACTCTGTTTCTCCTTGCATACCTGCCTAGTATTCTAGTGTGATGATCTTTGCTTTTAGCAAGAACATGAAAGCCCAATTCTTTAATCCTTAATATTCACTTGTAATTTCTTCTCACAAGCTTCTGAGAATAGAAAATGCTGCCTTACTACTACGTACTCCGGAAAATCTGACCCAAATCCCTGCCCACTTCATTTTAGATATACATCTGTAATTTCAGATACAAAAATAACAATGTCATGAATGTGGGTGAAGACAGACAGAACAAAGAAAAACGGTATAAAACTGCTTTGTGTTTCCTCACCTGCCACTACAAAAAGGAATTAAAACTGATAATTTAAAACTCCAACAGTATTTTAAATATTTACATCAATGAAGTCCAACAAGATCATCACTTAAAATACTATAAGAATGTTCCTCTAAGGGCTGACTGATGTGGGTCAGACATGGCAATGAGGCAATGCTTTGCAAATATATTACGTTTTCTGAGCCAGCTTTGTTTGTCAGACATGTGCATATAAAGTAAAAGCTGGAAAGAAAAGAGCAGGTCTATGATTATGCCTACATACCCCCAAGAGCCAGAGATGGCACACAAAATGCTGTGCAGCCACATCATTCTGTAACCAGCCTGATGGTGAGTGCTACAGCAGACACAAGTGTGTTCCCATACACACCAAGGAGAGAAGTCTGTGCAATGCCACAGCTCGTGCAAACCCGCATGCTGCAGCAGGGCTCGTTTACTAATGACACACAGAAAAACCTTCCACTCTGCCTCTCCTATCTGCCCTCCTCCATCAGTCTCCCTGTGGGACTTGCCCTTCCACATCCTCCAAAAAATTAAACCAAACAAGGTGAAGGCTTTATGTGACTGGGCTCGGCTTGCAACTGGAAACCACTGACCCTGTAGGTGTCTGGGTTAATTACAAGATTGTATCCCTTGCTATCGTCTTAGTCTCTGCACTCTGAACAGCTGAACTGCAGCCAGAGTGATTTACAGCCAGGGAAGATCAGCCTACAGAGCCCAGAGCTGCTGCAGAAGATAACTAAACCACCACGTTTCTTCTTGTTGTCATTCCCCATGAGCTCTTTTTGGCAGTGTGAGCTTCAGGAGGCTGCACAGAGGGCTAACAGCATAGCTCCCTTTATAAACCTCAAGGAAATAAAAGACAACGCCTTAAAAAAAATTAGACTTGTACTCCTGGCACAGGTTTAAGGGGTAACACTATTATTTCTTTTAAAACTTAGAAATTACTTAGTCACTTGTTAGAGGAATCTGACTGGAGATTTATGAAACAGCGAAGCAATACAATCCTCATGAGTGGTCCAGTGACACCGAAGGGCTACAGCTGCCCCTGACACTGAAGGCCAACTTTTCACTCTGCAAAGAAAACATCATGTCACAAACAGGTGGTTTGGGCTTTTGGCAGCAATGGGACATTGATGGCTTGGTTCGTGCTTGAAATGTCTCTGAACTTCATCTCTGAAGCCTCAATCACATGAGCAGTCAAGTAGCACAGGCCTTGGGGACTGGGGAGTTACAGGAGGCCAGAAAATACACAAGCCCATTAGTACTCATCATAATTATTGAAATCTGTAAAATAGGTATTAGAATAAGTCTTTGCAGTAAGATGTGGATTGAAGTATTTGTTTCTCTCCTCCAGAATCAGGTTGTTTTTGTTAAATGCCTGGGAAAAGAAAAAAAAAAAAAAAAGAAAATGAAAAGGACAGAGGAAAGGTAACCACTAAGCACCAACATAATTATTGTGACAAATATCTGTATATAGTAAGCCAGTCGAAAATGGATTGAGAAATGCCTGTACATTTATGAAAACTTGCATTTGCAAGAAGTATCTTCTTATGAAATAACATTTAGGCAGAAAACAATTCTACTCAGTAAGTAAAGCCAGGCACTTTCCCTCCAGTATTACAGAAGTAATTTTAGGATTCTATGAATTTTTTAATCATACATATGCAGTTCTTCCCATTAGAATGATTCACATATTATCTTTTTACTGAATAAGAATCATTTTCTCTTTACTGCATTAATTCCCTGATTTTCAAGTGCTGTATGTTGCAGAAATGTCTGAAGGTGTTAAGATGATAAATCCTGTTTTCTAAAAAAGTAATATGGGTATTTAAAGTATTACTTTAAAAAGGGTTGTGGAGTTTCTTTTTGTTTCTGTAGCTATCTAGACAGATGATTAGTGGAATTTGAAAAAGCTTTAAATTAGGTTCATATTCCACCACTGAGTAGAAAATCCAGACTTTTCTTGCTGTTTTTAATGAATTCCTTTAAAATGTCTTTAATTAGGAAGAAAAATGCAGAAATTAAAAACTGGATTATCCAGGTAGGATTTAAGAAAAATCCTCCTTTGCAAAAAGCTTTGCAGCTGCATGAATAAACTGTGTAATCTGAAGATACTGAACTAGGTTTTTTCAGAATGCATATCCTTCCTTAATTCAGTGGATATGAAAAGCAGAGCTATTTTAAAAGGTCACAAAAAGAAAATAGCTCTTTGGGAATAATGATCAAATGATATGGATATCATTATAGGCTCTCAGTAAAGCTGTACTTCTGTTTCACAGAATATTTTTGGGTATAAATACTACCTGAGGGTCTGACCCAGAATATATTCACCAGATACATCTCCTGTACAGAGACATAGTGCGGGAAGATGAACTGTGCCCTTGACTGGATCATCACAGCCAAAGGTTTATCTTCAATATATGTCATGGTGATTGTTAATGTTAGTTACCTCTTGAACAATCCAATAGGGAACACAATTAGGCAAAAAAAAAAACCACAAAAAAAAAACTTGAATAGTCTGCTTTTTTCCAGGAAAGGCTGCTGTATAAATTATACACACACAAAATTTAACTTCCTGCATAACAGGGATTGACAAATAAAAGGATCTGCAATTGCAATACTTCAAGTGAAATCTAGTTTTGTCATTAACAATCAGCATAATTTGAGCCCAAATGCCACTGCAGAAAACTATCAAGAAGAATTCTTTTGATACAGGAGAAATGTTGTCTAGAAGTATATACAAGCTCCCAACCTGGTTCTCACCTTGATGGCCTCTACAGAATCATATTTGTCCAGTTTGTTGATATGGTTGGTAATGCTGGTGTTTAGAGGAGCTGGTGACACTGGATGGATGACAGTTGCGTCATGGGACTGCTGTTGATATCGCTGGCAATAAGTGTAAACAAGCAGGGTAAGAAGGCAACCAAGTATTGAGCTACTTAATCCCACTGCGATCATGTGAAACATGTTGAACTCTGCAAAGTGGAGAGTAGATAGTCTTAATTTTAAGGAAGTAGCAAAAAAAGCTTAAGCTTGGGGGAAAATGTAGGCAAATGTTTGATTCAAATATGGAAAAGGGAATATTAATGTGTTTCCCTGAAATGATTGCAATGGTTTATCCCTACAGTAGTAAATTCATTTTACTTCCCTGAGGGGATCATTACAAGAACCATAAATACCCATACATCATTCTAAGTATTAAGACTGAGATCTTTGAAAGATACTTAGACAAGTTCAGGACCCAAATAAAAGATAAATTAATTGCATTTTGTAGGTTTGAATAGTTCACCAGTATTTATCTTCTGACTGTAACAAGGCTTTTGTATATATAAATTATGTATAAAATGTACATACATAGTTCTTGTTTTTTTTCTCAGTGAACTACAGTATCACCTCCTCTACTGCCCTTCTAGTTCTTTCTCTTATACCTGGTGATTTGTGGCAGAACTAACAAAATCCTCGTATCTTCAAATCACATTCCTGCTTTTCCTAAAATATTTTCCATATTGCCTTTACTGGATGCATGTCCCAGAAGCAGCAGCATCCATTTTTCCCTCACCTCCTTTGATTCTTGATGAGTATCTCTGTTTCTGTCTTTTGGTCAATTTGTTCCCTTCTTCAGCTCTCAGAAATTTTTCTTTATGTAAGGGGGAGAGTGAGAAAGAAATGGTAGCATTTTAGGGGAAAATGGGAAGTAGGGAGAGATGGACACCTTGAAGCTCAATATGTTTTTAAGCAGAGCAGCCAAAGAGTGCAGTTAACAACTCAGAGCCCAGCACTCCATATGGTCTGCCATTCAAAGGTACTATGGGATGAGATGATGGGAAACCCTTTCCACCTACACAAGGATTAAAATTGAGAGGAAGCTCATTGTTGCATAAAACTGTAGAAGGGAATCTAAAGCACAATCATCCCCTGATGTTACTGAATAAACAGCAGGTCAGATGTGGCACCAGTAGGATTAGATCAAAATAAACAAATTACACTGCTTTGCATTGTTATTTCAAATCAGAGCTGTGCTTTTTGATTAGGAAACAAGTATCAGTGAGAAGCTCAGGTTGAGAAGTTTCATCTTAACATTACTGAAAATTTGTTTGTGGCTGCCTAAATGTACAAATGAAAGATTTTAAATTGAAATACTGGCTCTAGTCTTAAAAACATCTGTTAGACCTTTTTCACTGTGATACAGAAAAATGGGCCAGCACATGGATCACATTTTTTGTAAATGCCTCAGGTAGGACCTTTATGTGCCTACTGGGTACTTAGAGACACAAACTAATATTTAGGTGACTTGGTTGACTGCTTCAATATATAAATTATTGTTGAAATATCCTTCTACACTTTTACGAAAGTTTACCAGAGTTGCAGAACTTGGCAAAATGTTTTCAGAGTACCACTGCTAATTAGTAAAAAAATCAAATTACCTTATCCTGGCTCCCATAACAAGTTACCATACAGAAAAGTACCCTTGCATAACCTCTGTGTTTTCATTGTCCTTTATTAGGTTAAAAATGCAGCTTATCTCTCTATGGAAGAATACTAAATCTAGCCAGAGCTATTACCATGACAACACAGACTAAGCGTGATAGCTCAGTGCAAAAAAAAAAAAGTTCATTTTCCTTTTTCTTCTTCTTCTTTTTGTTTAGTGGTTTTTAAAGTTCTTCCATTCACGATTTGTTTTGCTAGCATCAGGACTCTCTGGAATGGAACTTTCTACATACTTTTTAGTTTTGTCCTTGGCAGTGAAGCTGAAATTGAGTCCCAGAAAGAGTCTGAGCTATTAAATGGGTTAGCAGCCTGGTTTTCTGCTGTTTATTTGGAGTCCCAAAGAGGCTTTTGAAGTTATTGTCCTGAAAAAGGTGGAGCAACATTACCAATTTTGACCTACTGATAATTAGATTATTATAGGTATATCTTTTCGAGACAAGGCTGACTGCCATACTGAAAAAGAAGAAAACGCAAACATCCAGTAATGCATGTTCTTGTCTCTAAGGTCACCAATGACAGATAGTTATTTAATGAGAAATCCTGTAGTACCTACATTTTTCTGTACAAATAGCTGTTTTTTTCTGTGCAAGTGTAAATAATGAGAATGCACCACTTAGAAGGGAGAACAAGACTAAGGGAGTGGGAAAGGTGAAACAAAAGCAAAAAAACCCTTGGAATCAATATTCTAGCATTTAATACACATCTCGAGCTGAAAAGCTTACCTCCACATCGTTTCTCTTCTATGCTGCTGGATCGTGCCACGGATATTTCTAGAAAAATAAATAAACCACTTAGGCCAAGGAGAAAAAAAATATTACAGAGAACTACTAGTTTGATAAATATAGCAAGGATTTATAAATTAATTCTATTACATTCCCTTCAAATCCAAATTAAAAAAAATATTTAGATTGTGTGGTGGAATTAATAAGAAGGTCCCACACATCTTCAGGGTTTTTTTGTATCCCAAGCAAAAGCAGCAACTTAGTTTTAATTCTCACCTCAAAACATCTCTGGAATTAAAAAGATGAACTGCACATGAAAACATTCTTTGTAGAGCTTAAGCATGTGGAGAAACAGTTGATTTACTGAATAGTAAAATTAACTACAGTTTAATTACCTTGTGTTCAAATGGACTCATTACTTTTAGAAGTCACATCTAGTGCTAATGTGAAAAATGGGAATATATGCATCTTCAAAAAAGACAAATGCCAGCTTCATGGGTCTCAGTTTTAAACTAAGAAAATGTAAATCCAGCCTGTATCCTTACCATTTTGAATCTGAAAAAACACTGAATAAAATTTGTTGGCAATTAAGTCTTTCCACTCTTTAGTGCCAGACCATGGCTTCTGTGAAGGGAACTCCTGTCTTACAAATCAGTCTCTTGAACCTCTCTGAAAGGGTCAAGGATCATGTGTATATGAGTGGGGTAACTGACATAGTCTACCTGGATTTTAAAAAAACCCAGAATTTTAAGTTCTTTGACAAAGACTTTCCAAGCAACAAATGAAATTAGGGAAGAGATACAAAACCAGACTAGTACTATGTCCCAGTTCTTATAATGGAGTAAGGTTACCACTTCTGCAGGGACCTAGGCTTTCCAGCAAAGAGCTAGAAAAGCAGTAGGTAAATGTGGTTTTGAAGTTTGCTGATGATACAAAGTTATGGTAGCATGAACAACGGAATGCCATGAAGAGATGTGGAAGGGCCTTATAGAACTAGGCAATAAAATAACAAATGAAACAGAATGTAGAACGTGCAAAGTGGTGTATATATGGTGGGAAAACCTCCCAGCTTCACCCATAAAATGATGGGCTCTGAGTTGACCATTACTATTCATGATTGAGACTTGGGGATTATGACAAATTATTCTGGGATGATATCAATTTAGTGTTCAGAAGCAAAAAAAAAAGGAAAAACAAATGCTAGGTACTACAAAGAAAGCAATACTGAATAGAACAGGGCATCAACATTACGGCACTTGACAAATATGTGTGCTGTCCACACCATGAACACTATGTGCAGCTCTGGTTTTCCCAATCAAGGATGTCTCTACTAGAACTAAGAAACAGACCAGAGAAGGGGAAGAACAATATACGCTAAAGTCTGCATGAGGAATTAAGAGTAGGCACTCCACTTCCCAAAGATGATCCACATGCAGCTACTGCAAAAGGGATCACAAATTTTTACCTTTCTTCACACACTAAAACAATGCTAACTATTTTCAAAATGATAAAACATCAGACCTGACAGAACAGCATTGTCACAAGAGTTAAAGGCTGAAGCATACTTTGTCTCACTGAGACTGTTAATTCACAGTCATAGAATTATTTTGATTGGAAAAGACTGTCCGGATCATCAAGTCAAATCATTAATAAGCACTGCCAAGTTCACCACTAAACTATGCCCCTAAGAGCCACAACTACATGGTTTTCAAATACCTCCAGGGATGGTGACTTCACCACTTTCCTGAGCAGTCAGTTCCAGTGCTTGACAATCCTTTCCATGAAGAAATTTTTCCTAATATCCAATCTAAATCTTCCTTGGTGCAACTTGAAACTGTTTCTTCTTGTCCCATCACTTGCTGCTTGGGAGAACAGATTCCCCCACACCTGATTACAAACTCCTTTCAGGTAGTTGCAGAAAGTGCAAAGGCAACCTCTGAGCCTCCTTTTCTCCAGACTAAATAATCCCAGCTCCCTCCTGGGACTTGTGCTCCAGAACCTTCTCTAGCTTTGTTGCCCTTCTCTGGACATGCTCCAGCACTTCAATGTCTTTCTTGTAGTGAGGGGCCCAGAACTGAACACAGGATCTGACATACAGACTCACCAGTGCTGAGTACAAGGGGACAATTTGAGGAGGAGGGGCAAACAAACCAGAGGGGCAAGAGAAGAGGTGGCTCATTTCGGATTCTGAAAACACCTACTTTCCAAAACAATATGTAGAGTTTATATTGAATTAAGCTGGCAATTCACAGAATGTGAGTATAAACAGCTTCAAAGGCCTTAGAAAAAGAAAACACAATGTGGGAGTTTTTGCTTTCACACTGACATTTTTCACATCCCTTTTAGAGGAAAACAGTATTTGGGAGCTAAAATATTATGCACCATCCATAAAAACACTGTTTAAATTTGTTGATGTATTTGTTGTACTATACTGAATAGTCACATGATAAAAAAGGTTGCTGTGCTAGGTAAACACAGTAACATTTCAAATGATACATTAAAATGTAAAGTTCTCTGTCTGTGAAAAGACTACTAGCTTTTTTCAACGTACACAGAGAGAAAGATGACTCTTAACAGCAGTGCATTGTGACCACCCATACTGTTGTGTGGATTTAAATGGCTGCTGTGATTTAAAAACAAAAGCATAGTCATGAGTTTTGACAAATTCTATGCAATAATACATAACATGACTATCCATCAACTACTTAGCAGTCAGGGGGAGATAAGGGCTGGAGCAAAGTTAATAAGTTTCTAAGTGGTTATTAATTTAAGGGACTGTGAAATGATATCCAGATTAACTACCACAAGCACCCATTTTGTATATGCAAACCACAAAACCTAGAAGAATGTTTATTTAATAACCCTAGAGTCTGAAAACCACTTAAGTTAAAATAAAAAGTGAACTGTTTCTACTTGCTGTCTGTAGTCATCCCCTCCTACCAAGTAGGACAGGAGGGACCTACAGAATGCTGTGACAGTGACTAACCAAAGTCCCAGGTGGTGAAAATAGGGACAGCTCCACAGCACTGGGTGCCAGGGGAAGATTTTCATGTAGACACCAAATCTAACTACATCATGTCTACATAGTAAACCAACATGCTTTGGCTGGCAAAAGGCAAGTTCTGCTCCAGCTCGTGGCTCTGCACAGTGCTGTCTGAAACAGTGCTATGCCTTGCTCCTGAAACCTTGAGAGATTTCACTAATCCTTCAAGTTGCTGGCTGATCTCACCTGGTATAAAGTTGGAGTCCATAGCACAGGTTCGGCTCTCTGTGGTGTTGCCTGTGCACTGGCTGCCCACAGGAAACAAAATGATGCACTGACGAGTGCGGATCTGGAAGCCAGACGAGTCACAGTCGGACCACTTGGACCACTCAGACCAGCTGTCTGCAACAGGCAGAGAGGGACACGCACGTAGACAAGGTGATTAAAGGCTTCAAGTACACTGGGTGAGAGACAAACAGCTTGTATTTCTGAGTTATGGCAGAAGGTCTCATTCCCCAGTTATCGCCAACTATCAGAGGGCAGGTCCTTCAACCCAATAAAACAAAAGCAGGTAAGCTTTGGAAAAAGTCTCTGAAATGCAGAGTGCAATGGTAAATTTGCTGCAGACATATTGTGGTTTTAGCTTTTGCCGTGGGCTTTGTGTGTGCAAGTGAGAAGTCAGAGGGACCCTGCAGTGGTGACTGAGAGAGTGATTGCTGTGTAACTAATTCTGGTCTAGGTCATTAGGGTGAACAAGGCCACTGTCTGTTTTTGTACCTGACAAGAAGCAATGAGAGCTATAAGAGTATGTATTCATCTGAAATAGGATGTGTATTTAACCATAAAACCAGTAGTATTTTGAAGTTCTTAAAACTGTTTTTCTTTTAGCTTCTGCTATTTCAGGTCCATTTCTTGGCTGTAGAAAGAGCTCATCAAGTATTCTCACGTTTTCTTCCCCATTCAATATATTGTCAGCTTCTATTTCTTTCCTATATTTCCTCCTCTCCTTAAGTAGTTTTGATTAAGACATTTTTATTTCATGCCTATGTGATCTCAGATACTTCCCTTAAATGAAGTGAATTGATCTCATTCCCATGAGGTACTGTGAGTTTACTGCACTCAGCATTCTTACAATTCAAGCACAAATCTTGCTTTGATAGGAGTCTTCTGAATTTGGCAAATATAGTAAAGACAGAACTCAGTTAACTCCCCTCTTTCTTCTGTCAGCTTTTCCATGGAGATAGTTTTTACGGTTTTGACATGGAATACACAGTTCTACTATCCCAAACCAAGCTTGTTTCTGCTTCAAAATTTTAATTGACTTTATGCCTATATGAGACAAATTTACAAATTTAATTTTGCTTCAAATGAGAAAACATATATTATCTCATTTTTATTCAAGTTAGACTGAATAACATACAAAGCTGTGAATTAATGAAGCTTTTTTACACTGTCAATCAGGTGGAAAGTCAGGAAAGTTTTATATTGTTTTGGGCCCCTTTCAATAAATTGTATAAATCCATCATACAAGGTTCACATTTACTCACTATTTTCCCCTTGTTCACACAGGAAAAACGTTAAAGCTTTCAGTCATCTAAAATTAACAGACCCCAGCAGGGATATTTGAGACTGCAGTCTTGAAAAAAGTCAAGCAATAGATGATGTTTATAAAATAGATTTACTTATCAGCTCAGGTAAGAACTGGATGTTGATATTTATGAGCAATTGGCAACTGTCTGCATGAGATCTCCTTTGAACAACAGGGCAAATGCCTCAGTATAATCAGCTTGTAGGATCTTGTTATTGTGAGTAGCAAGTATACTCAGCCCCATCCTTTGGCTTTTCTGTTTTTTAGGAAGGGTCCTGGAAGAGCCTCATTTGCAGAGGGGGTGCTAGTAGGAGCACAGAGGCAGATGACATAAAATAATTCAATCCTACTTCAGTGGGATAGGAGAGCTGAGGTGGCAATCAAGCAAATGGACAGGCTCCTTCCTTCTTACATAATGTGGCATATCCAGGAGTTCGTGTTGTCACCTCCAGTGCCAGCTGTTGGACCTAAGTAAGTATTTAATAACAATAAAGCCCTGCTCATTCAAGTTTAAAGGGATGTTGCTGATTACAAATCTTGGTCCAATGCTCATTGGTGGCAGAGAGCAAGCCAGAGCCAAGACTCCTGTCCAGTCCTGGTATAATTGGGACATATGCAGTAGGTGCCAAAATACTTGTGAGCATACTAAATGCATCTTGTTGGCTGGTGCATCTCTGCAGCCCCATCTTGTCCAATGTGCTTTTGGCCTTCCAGGTCCTTTGTTGCAGGAACTACATCTCATGATAAAATAGAAACTTCAGAGTACATGTAGCTCATGCTAGGTCACATATGGGTAACTGGGCAAGGTTTACTGTTTCGGCCTGCTCTTTAGGGGACCCATAAAAGATACTGTGCATTGGGATCTTCCAACATATGCAACACAGAGAGCCACAGATAAGTAAGACACCCAAGGCTGACAGATGTATGATTTCAAATTGTCAGACCTGCCCTTTGTGGAGCCAGTCTCTCTGCCATCACAGGGACACTGAACCCATAGCTTTTGAATTCACTTCTACTGACTCTATTTATCCTGTGTCATCCTTCTGATTTCTTTATCTTCACAGTATCTGAGGTTCTCTTGCACCTCAGGCAGGCTCCTCTCAACTCCCTCCTCAGTTCTTTGCAAAAGACATGAGAATGTAAAGATCAGTGGACTGGAGAGGTGTTTAACCTGGAACTGCTTTTCATTTTTAACATGAAAAGGCTTACTCATGACATATCGCATCTTCTTCCTATGGAGTCTTGGCTGGCCTTTGAAGCCAGCCTAAACTGAAGCAATTCCTAAGAGATCCCTTGGCGAAGGAGGCACCTCAGAAGGATCAGATTAATCAATGCAAGAGTATAAATTTCTTTCATGCAGAACTACACCATCATTTCTAAATGATCAACTGCTTTATCCATTATTTGCATGTGTGAGTTAAAAATTCAAGGACAAAATGTATTTTCACCTCTTAGAGCAGCAGTAAATACTTTAGGTATAAAATATTGTTTTATTCAGTACATTGCAACTGATTACACTTACTGATAAGTAGCCTCTAAACCAGTAGTGATCAATACTGCAGTGTTTCCATTCATATCAATGCATTTGAGTAAATTAAAAGAAAATTCACAAACTCAATGACAGAGCTTCAGAGCTTTTGAAATGAAAGATGAGAAAAACTGCTGTATTTTGCAGACACGAGTCTGTTACTTTCTGTTAAGTACATACTTGTATACTTTCAGTTGGATTTGCCAATAAACTTCTATATCCTCAAAAAATTCTTAATATCTGGATTCCAGAAAGTTTAGTACTCTACTAGTTTTGTTTGACTGGGGAGGTGGGGGGGGAGTGTACTATTTCAAATGCCAAAAAATCTTTGCTCTTTTCACAACTTAAGAAACACTATAAATCATATCCATTTTTGCATATGTATTTCTGTGTTGGTTGGTTGTTCTTAGATTCCAAGTGTCATTACTATTCCCTTCCTAAATTAAACACATCATTCAAGCAGTGAATGTCACCAGTGGTAGTTTCAGATCTGCACCAGGAAGAACCACTCTTCACCTGGTCCTCACTACAAGAAAATGGCTCTGCAAGGATTTGGGAATCTTTCCAAACTTGTAGGACTGTAGTTGTTTTTGACTCATACTGATGTGAAATACCAGCAGTAAAAAGTAGTTTTGAAACCTATTTTGTAAACATGCGGCAAAGGCCATTCTCACAGATAGCTGATAATGTGCTGTTTCAAAGACTATGGCATATTTTCATAGAGATTGAAATATTTATAAAATATTACAGAATGAGAGAAATACATTTTAAGTTTCCTAAATGTTATTGTTTTATAAGGGTTTTCACTTCCTTGAACCAAAATGAAACTAACCTCCTCCATTCCACATCTTCTCCCAAATCTGGGTAACAGGCAGGTCAAAATAATATGAAAACATTATTTACAAATGTCTGCAAACTGTCATTTATAGGAAAATGGTGATAGAAAATAAATGCACAACAAGAGAAATAGCTACAATATTAGTGCAATGAACACACAAGCTCTGACCTTTTAAAGATGCCTTAAGGATCTCAAGGCAGCTATGTAACTTCTATATACACTATTTGTCTCAAGAAATCAAATCATCAACTGATTTCTACGTTTGTTTGGGGGTTTTTTTTAAACACGATATAGAGTGTCTCATCTGCTTTAATTTTGACAAAGTAGGTATTTTTATTCTGCTGGAGGACATGCAGGGCCTCAAGGAAGAAATTAACTTAAACTGTAGTTCATCACAAGTAATAGGATCCATAAATTCAAACTCATGGGGTTTGTGCCTTCACATTCACAGCTTCATCATTTGAGCAGAAAACTTTTGCTATGAGTCTAGAAGCTCTAAGTGAAGCAAGTAATACAGTGTGACATCAGAGCTGCTTTCCTTTTGCTGCTGCCTGTAATCCACTAATCAGCAATAAATGAAAGTTTATGTGGTTTTAATCTCAATTTCTCACTTCAATTTCATGAAAAAAATGAGTTTCCTTTAATCTGGGTCAAAAGGCAGAGTCAAAGTTACGGAAAAAGACAGATCCATAATACCATACTACTGGAGACATTTCATCTACTAAGTACTCCACAGTCATTAAAGACGATGAAGTCTTTGTTCCTTAACATCCAAAGTTGAAGAATGTATTTTACAAAGCACATTAAGGTTTGCTTTGTGCTTTATATGAAAACAGGGCAAATATTATCTACTTGAAGGACCTTGTGATAATACATCTTGAATAGCAACCTCATCAATTTGGTTGCTGTGAATGTTTAGTGTTATAACAAATGCACTTCTTCAGGTTATTAACTCTCATAAACGGTTTGCATGATCCACTTCAAATACTACACAACTTTAGTTAATCCAGATCCAGATCTGGTAACTTAAATTTTAATTTTTAAAGAGAGGGAGGAGGTGGTTTCCTCCATGCTATATCCTGCTAGTACTTGATTTACTGTAGCATTGTAGAATATAAGTGCACTTAATAAGGGAAAGAAATTATTTGCTTCTAAATAACAGATCAGGAATATGATGTTACCTAACTGCGAATGCCTGATTCAGTGGCACATAAACAACAAAGATGCATGGGGTGATTTGCCATACCTGGACAGGGCTGTGTGTTGCAGAGTGCTTCTTCAGTGTGCAGTCCAAGGCAGATATCTCCTCCATATGCTGGTGCTGGGTTTGTGCAGGAGCGGGTTCTCATGTAATGCCCCCCTCCACAAGTTGCTGAGCACTTTGACCAAGATGACCAACAAGACCACCCTCCATCCACTGAAAAGACACAAAATACCATATTTTTCAAAACTGATATGAGATATGACAAAATACATCCCATCTTTCTCATATTCTGTGGATCTAATTCATGCCCTACTGAAATTACTGGACATTTTTAGGTGCAACTGAACATAGGCCCACACATTGGATCTTACCATGATGCAATTTGACTTACATATTTTAAAACCTGCTGGTATGCTGGAAAGCCTAGCAAAATTACTTATCCATATAAAACACTTTCAGTGGGTACCATGATATCTTTAAGGCTGAAAGTCTTTTGTCACTTGTGAGGAAGGAAAATACCAAAGCTTGTTTAGCAGGAGTATTATAAGCTCAGAGTAGTTTTTTATTGATAACAGAAACTTAGCCCAATAATAGCAACAGAAGGAGGGAGGAATCCAGATTTTTTTTGCAACCCAGCTGGATCATCTTAGATCTATACAACACATTTCAAATGATCTAACACACTTGCAGGGTTTGACAGGCCAATATAAAGTTACAGTCTTAACACAGCTCTAGCATAGATGTGAGCAGCAGAACAATGGCAGAAGTTCAAAAAAAAGCAGCATACATGGACAAAAAGGAGGTGCCACTTTAAGTTTCAAACACAAATTGTTGAGGAATAAACGTTATTATTCTGCCTATGCCCCTCCCTCTTGCCCTTTTGTATTTACTAATTCAAGTATGTCAAACTGTTCTCCAGTCAGTTTTCAGAAAGTTCTTCTGAAATGTAGGTGGGATTTCAGGGGAGACTCATTTGTCAGATGGCTTTTGACCCATGACCACTAGACAAGATTTTAATGAAAGTTCACCCCGCTGCCTGCAACAGACTGGCTCCTTTGCAGCCTCTGTTCTTATAGATACTGCTCCAGGATGAATTTCTGGGTTTTATGGTCACACTGCAGCTCATCTGCCAAAGGCTTCCTATCTGCAGCCACATGACAAAGTCAGATGTACTTCTCCCAGGGGCAGAATTCCTGCTACAAAAAAATCTCAGTGTTTTGTTCATTTCTCTTTTTTTTTTTTTTTTTAAAGAGATAAACCCCTAAACTTTCAAAATTTTCATATCCTGCAAAAAAAGAATTTCTTTTCAAACCTCTATTTAGTGTTATCTCTTGCTTTCTTAATTATTAAGGAAATTATTTACCATGTCTGCAGCTGATTGAAATAAGTAGCGTGCAATTCAACGAACATCAACAGAAGAACCCATAAGTACGATAAAGGCAATGTGCCAGTAAGTTTTGCTTTATAACAGCATCCTAAAACAAGCAGAAGTTTCACCTTTTTTGAACCCATCATTCATAGCAGCAGTAGGCATTTTACCACATAAGACACAAACTTATTATTTCCCACTTTTAAAAATACTGGGTATGAGCACTCTTTCCGTACATAATTTTTACAGCACACTCATTTAAGACATTCTTTGTACAACTTTACTTTGTGGTTTGTTGAAAAAAGTGATAGACGCTGAAGTCTCCAAAACATCCATCTAGCATTTCACAATGACTCTTGATCTTTTCTGTTCGATTAATGAAAAAGCCTTTTGAGGAGTAGTTTCTACTGGAATGCTATTTCATGATTATCTCTTACAACAGCAACAAAAATCCCCAATTTACAATAAAAATATCTGTATACATTTGCATTTGAATTCTCTCTTAGATCAAGATATAGAACATTTTAAAAATACTCATTTTGGCTTTGTAGCATTGTGTATCACAAATGCACTTGGTGAGTCGAGTAGAATGATTTCTATGCAAAGGCTTCGACAGTGAAAAGATGACGTAGGAGAATTTTGATATTAAAATTTATATGTGCATTTTTTAATGTAATTTCAGATCCAGCACAGCCTCAGGTTCTCAACAGCTAATCAAACAGGTAATTCACTAATGCATACCTTAGGCTATTTTACTATTCATGTAAGTAAAGCTGTTGGATATACAGCATCTTATTCCCTGTGTTGTTTGTTTGTCACATTATCCTAAACATCAAGAAAGCATGGAGTTGGCACTTCCTTGGTAAGAACTGTAGTTGCAAAAACTTTTGCAAGTAATGTATCTGGACTCTGAAGCCTGATCGGACAGACAGGATTTGTGGAATCTGGTACTATATTCCAAGTATGCAATTTAAATAAATTATTTCCATTATTAAGGAATTCAATGATCGCTACATTTTTTTTTCTCAGGATATATTTATCAACCAAATCATCTAGCTATACAGAGATATGAGAGAGTTTTTATACCACCTATCATAAATAAATACTGCATCTCGATAGAATACTTGACTTATTCTCTTATTCATGTTTTTCTTATTTATACTTTTCACTGTAAAACAAATGTCTTTTTGCCTGAGATAAGTCTGTTAATGTAGCATTATGCAAGCTCATCTCTAAGAAATCCATAGGTTGTCTTCAGTGCAAGTGAAATATACTGTGCAATTTTATAACAATTTCAAGACATGGTATCTTTTATTCAGAACTTGCCTCTTTTTCCTTTCTTTTTAAATTATGTCAAATAAAAGCAGAAGCTGTTACCCAAGCTATTCATTTCATGAAATATTTAAGACTTTACCTTTCTAGATACTCTCTTTTTTATTTTTTTTTTATTTTTTCTTTAAAGTGATTGTTGACTAGCTCAAAATGAATAATCAGAGGCATACCTGCTGCAGCATGTAGACTTCCACAAAACAGAATTGATTCTGCCTAAGATTGCCTAGACAGAATACAAATTGCCCGCAAACACTACCTGTGCATTGTTCACTATAATGGACACAGTGACCCCCAACACTTTTCTGTTTATTTTCCAGTGGACCAGAGACAAAAATGAGCATGCATTTGAAACTATGCCATTGATCTGTAAGTGGCTGAAAACTCAGAGGCCAGTGCGACACCCGGGAATGTCACCATGTTTCTCAACTGCAGTGATCAAGGCTGTACTACATAACTCCAGATGTAAAACGAGAAGTGGGTCTGGAGAAGATGGGAAAGGATAAATACAATAGACAATGTTAGATTTCATCTTAGTTGAGCTGGACAGTGCAATTATGACTGAGGTTTTTAACAACTATTGACAGACTGCCTTTCTAAATCTTTAGCCTTTCAAGGACTATCAAAAGTACCTCTTTTATTTGTCCCCAGAACTTTTTCTTTTCAGCAACAGAGGATGATAAGGCATCATCATGGTTAAATAAGATCAAAGCAGTGGGTATTTACTGCTTGAGTTTTTACAAGACCTAAATAGAGCTCTGTGGTTTCTTTCATCTTTCTTTAAGTTGCTTAGCAACACAGAACCATCTGGGTTTTTTTTTCCTTTTTTTTTTCTTTTGTCATAGAGACCTTAATGTTATTTCTGCCTCTTATAGGAGGAAAAATACACAGCTGCAGGGAAAGTCACTACAGGTTCTTTACATAACACTTTTGTAGACCTGTAGGACAAAAGAAAGTCGTTAAAGCAGTTCCACAATGAAAGATTTAAAGAGTCTTTACATTTTCTGACAATTGCTGAGGTTGATCCCTTTAGGAAGAAGGCTCCCTTCAGATAGCAGGGTGCTCTGAAACAATGCTCTTTTCTTTATAGTAAAGCAAACAACTTTTTACCTCCTGGCTGTTTTTGAGGTTAATAAATATTTCTTCACTATAATGAAAAAAAACCCACACCATAGTGAAGAGGATGTAACAGGAAGAAACAGTGTACAGAAATGGGATCTCCTGGGGACATGACAAAACATCCACACTACTGGAGAATTTCCAAGAAACAATTAAGTAAACTGGATACCCTGCTATGCACTTTGGGTTTTACAAGGAAGTGGAAGGAAGCATGGGCAGACACGCTGACCTCACCTAAGAACAGAGTTAGAATACCAGGCTCCTTCATATGCTGTCTTGTCTCATTTCAAATTTAAACCACAAAAAAACTCCAAACAAAACCATTTTGTTTCATTTTGTTGTTGTTCGGGGTTTTTTTCCTTTGGTTTTTTTTTTTTTTTTTTTTTGGGGGGGGGGGCGGTTTCTGTTTTGGTTTGATTTGGTTTTTTTGGTTGGTTGGTTGGTTTTTTGTTTTTGTGCGTGTCTACACCTTTGGGTTTATAACTTTTTGTGCTCATCTTTTAAAAAGTGTTGCAAAAGACAATAAAAAATACTGAAAAGTCAGTCTTTTCTGTATGCATGACTGAGTATAAATAGAGGGGCTGTACTCCTGTCCAGCTGCAGAAATGCATAAGTTACATCTGGGAACATGAGTATCAGGCAGCCTACAGACCCAAGAGAACACTGCTCCCTTCCAGACACCTGGGGATCATCCCATTCCACACCATTTAGTCTCCTGCTTTTTCCTAATCCTGTGGGATGTTGATGCATGTTTCAGTGTGGGGAAAGAGCAATTTTTTACATCATAGTTTACAAAGTCAAAGTCTTGTTTCTGTGATGCTACAGATACCTTTTACACATAAAAGCAATGCTGGATGAAAGAAATAGTCAACAAAGTGCAATGCAGAAACACAGAAGGCAAACAAATGCTTCTAAGGAAAGAACAACAACAAAATGTAAGGATGTACTCAGGTTTAAGTCTGCAACTGAGACTCTTAAGTTAGAAAAGCAATAATTACTTCAAAGGGCAGTTCATTCCTCTTCTTGCTGGTTACAGAAACAGCCTAAGAGAGATCAATGCACATGGGAGAGATGGGCTTCAGCAGCCACAAAGAAAAGCTTTACTGGAGTATTGTTTCTCTTCCTTCTGATTTAAGAAGCTATCACAGGACAAATTTTGTCTGCTCTTTTAAATACACTCCTGCTTCCTTGTGGCCAAGTATGACTTCAAAGAAAAAAAAATAGGAGAAAACCCCCCAGTAATGAAGAAAAGAAACAATAAACAATACCTGGCTTCAGGGCATGCATAAATAACTTAAACAGTCTTTCAGGGAGTTTTGTGTAGCTGAAACTCATTATTGTTATTAACAAGTTTAATGATACATGAATTTATTCAGTTCTTCTTAGCCAAAATGTCATAACCAAATCAAACTAAAACTAGTATGATAAAAATCTGAAATTGGTAAAATCCCAAAATATTGTCATGAAATATCAGAATTTCAAATGTAAGAGATAGCACTGTCCTTTGCCTCTGATCCACCACTAAGTTCTGAGGAGAAGAGGCAACAGGAGCTTCTGTAGCTCATGCTATTCAGTGGGGCTCATGTAGCTCTGCTTTAAATGCCTAATTAAGGCACATTGGGCAAGAGTCCCTTTGTCTCTATGCAAAAGAATGTAAGAGAAGGCAACAAGAAATAAAACAAAAATGAAGAAAAGCTGTCTTTTTCTACAGAAATAACTGAAGAGATATGTAATATCATTAACTAGGACAACATTCCTCATGTTTGGTTTTTATTATTTTCAGGCAAACAAATCTTTTAGTTAGCAAAGTCCTTTAATTTCTGTAGATATGCAAATTTACCATCCAAACTATGTTTCTCTTCATCATCGATTTCTCTTCATAAGGTAAATATCTTGCAAGCCCCCAAGGATAACAAAACCCTGATATGAATGATTATAGATTGTTTCTTGTAGTATTGATTGAGTATTAGAAATCCAAAAACCCAGAAATATCCATGAGCATTCACAGATCCTTTCCATAGTTACTGAGGCTGTTCACTTCTTACCAGCTCAATGCTATGTACATCTATGAAGCATAAAAAAGGACCTGAGGCACAGGACCAAAGCATAACTTGCTAGTGCAAGACAATAGTTCGAATTCTCTTGCCCCTCAAAGTAGTTTAGCCACATGGAGATCATGCCTTTACCCTATACTGACTTGCAAAATATTTCTGCAGATTATTTGGGAGAGTGCTAGCTGGTTGAACGAAAAATTGTAAGAGGGATCATTCTAAAACTTGAACAATGCAGACAAATCATCTTCCAGGGCCTGGGTACAATTTCTGGAAATTTCCTGGCACTGTTCAATTTACTATTATATATTCAGCCTTCAAATACTATGAACGAAAAGCAATCTGCCCAGTGACTGCTAGCAATCTGCACATCAGTGGACCATTTACTACTGTAGAAAAAAATTTCAGTGTTTCTGTCTCCCCTGCAGGCTCAAAAAAGATTTAATAGTACCCAGTGAAGGCAGGTTCTAGATGACTTCAGCATTTTTTTTTAAGTTCTGGGATCCTGCAGCACATTTAACCATAAATTTCTGGCTATTAATATATTAATAAGTATATTTAAAATGATGCTGCAAGACACTTAATCAGACAAGACAGCCTTGTACCCTTTGATTGATTCATGGGCTTTTTCATTGTGTTGGTCCTTCAGAGCACTTAGTATTGTCCAGGATGACACTGAGCCCACATAATTGTTTGACAAGCATAAAGTCTTATTGACCTTCAGCACAACTTAAACCCTGCTCAGTGTATTTCCCTATCACTTCTCCTTCTCAGCAGTTTACATCAGGAAGGGCTGATCCTGTCTGCAATAAGCTGAAGTGGGAGCAAGGCAGAACATGGGCCTGCACTAGCAGGAAGGGTTGCCATTGTACCCCTTCCTGCTCACCAGAATATTTCTGAAAGTGTAATGACTGGGCTGTAATTAAATGCTTCTGTGCCAGCAGGGAGCAGGTGAAGCTGTTCTTATCCCTGAGGGAGCTCAGGTAAATCTTAGGAAACATTAAATTCTTCTTTGATGCAATTTTATTTCTAGTACTATGGCAAATACTTTAAGGTCAAAGTCAGAACAAAATCTCCTCACGCTTGTTCATGTTTCTGCCTGCACTACACTTATCTACAAGGCTAAGAATGAACTATGCAGACTCCCTGTTTTCCTCCCTGATGCTCACACTGGAAAGAAGGGCCTGACACATTTACTCCATGTTTGTCTACAACTTAGTCCATGTGAGGCGTCTCAATGAGATCTCAGTGTGAGGAGACCTCAGTGAGATCTGCACTGGTATCAACCTTTTTCATCAATACCAACAAGGGCTGTGTGATCAAAGCCTAACAGGCACATTTTAGAAACTCACTCAGATTGCTACAGTAAGAATTACTTACAGAGCTACCCTAAATATTATAAGCGCCAGTCCCCAGCACAGTGGTTAAAAAGAAGTATGAAAACTGATTCAAACATGGTTTCTCTTCCTGACTGCTCTCATCTGTGTTTGTGGGGTCAGCTAGGTTTGTAACATAAGGGTCTGTAGCAAAGGCTCTTCACTCATGTATGGTTTATGTCTGCCCTTTCTTGATGTCTCATGAATGTCAACCTAACAGATGTTCATGTTTAGCCACCAATTTAACTTTCTGCTACTTCCATTAAAAATTAAGAGAATTAAAATTCCTTGGTACACTTCTCTAATAAAAATTTATTCCCTTTCTACAAATTTATAATCAGGTCAGATTTATGGATAACCCTTATTCTGCAATCATTTTTTACTCTCCCATGTCTTAAAGAAAAATAAAACCAATTACATCTACTGCTTGCAATGCTTTCCCTTCAGATTTATCTGAGAGCTAATTTAACCCCCTACATTTCTTCTTAATTACTGGAAATAATAGTTCTGTAGCTGAGGAACTTTGTGATTCCTTTTTGCATGATACATCTAAATACTTCATTCAAGCTGTACATCATTCAAATTTCCTTTGCACTAAAAAGAAAAATGAAACTTGTCTCTGAAGAAAGTTATCTGATATATTAGGACACTTCTTGTTTCAGAAAGGCCCACCACACTTTATGTCTACTGATCTTTAAAAATATTTTCATATTCAGAGACAACAGAAGAGGGAATAGTTTTTGCATAAAGCACAGTTTCAAGTTCTGCCTTACAACTTCATGTATTTTAGTCTGAGATATTGGCTATCTCATAAACAACTAGGGCCTCTACAACAAAATTATGTCTGCATAACTGTGTTTTACTGGTTAAATCAATTTCCTTCAAAAGATATAACAGTGTAATAGCTGCAGAACTAAATAAAAATACCACTTCTGAAAACCATTGACTTATTTTAACTTTGAAAAAATCCAACAAAATTCAAGAAAACACTTAATTTAAAAATGAACAGCAAGGGATGAACAACAAATCCAGCCCTATTTTATAGATAGTCTCGGCCCATTTAATGCATGTACTGCAGTTACTACGGTATGTAGTACAATCAGATATCTTAGAGCTTGTGAGCAGACCTGTTAGCTAATACCACACCACTCACATGCTTCAGAGGAAGCTGAAGGCAGTGTCTTATGGAGGGATTGCCTTTGCAAGGAACTGATGAGGAGATGCTACATTCTAGCTGGCTTTGCTGCCTTAAAATGTAGGATTATATAGATTTTAAGTATAACTCTTTCAGCACTATTAGTAGTACGTTAGCAGAGTATCTTTGTATTAGATTCCTGAAATAGTTTAATGTTCCTCATCAAGGATTCCAATGGACAAAGATTGTAGAAATGTAAAGAACATTTTATCTGTATAAAATGTTCTTAGAATAAGACACAATAGGCATATCGCTTGCTACAAGATAGTCAAAACTATTTAGAAGACCCAGAATCCTTGAAAATGGTCCAAGCAGGACACAGAGAGTTGATGACTTTTGTGGAAGGAAGATATGGGGTCTTGGGACCACCAACTCAAAGGTGGGAGGTGTGCCTGTGGGAGAACCTGGGGAAGAGACAATTTTTGGGCTACCTCATGAGGTAGTAGTTAGATATTATAATGAGATGATACTAAAAGTTTGTAAAACTTGTGGGTGTGGGTGTGCATATGCCATCTTTGTGTATCTGAAATGCCTTATTAAAGCATCTTTTAAAGAGCTGGTTTTTTATCATTCTATGCTAACATTGTCCAAATAATTATTTCTTCAATTTTAGGCAACAGTTTCATCTACTGTGCACATCACTGAGGAGGTTTGCACATATGAGTACAATGATTTCCAAAACCTTTGACCTAATGCTTTACTGCCAACCTTCAAATATTCACACAGATTAACTGTGCAGCCACATGAAACAGAATTGTTTATAATTTTATTATCCTGGAAAAGCAAGGTACTATGATTCCAGTCCAGGAACTGATGAAATAAAGCCTGCACTAGGACTGTGCAAATGTGGAGAAGATTTGGGCAGCAGTTTTATAATTCTCTGACTACTGTTGTTTCGCTGCTGGTTCCCTTCCATCTCTCTCCGATACTGTCTGGTGTAGAAAACATGTCCACCCTTCCCCAATTGTCCTTCTAAGCTCAGAAAGAAACATATAGTCTTTCTCCTGTATCTCCTCAGATGTTCAAACTGCCAGATAGAGAAGTTACACAAGGAGCAACTAAAGCTACATTCCTCCTTGGATGCAGCAAGAAAATTTCATCAGAAAGTGCTGACTTCTTGTGCCCAAGTGCCTCTTTCAGAACTTTAATGGTTCAGTGGGTGTCACCCCAGACCAAAACGTATCCCTAGCAGAAATTCCCCTTGGATCTGCCACAGCAGCAGAAGCGCTGGAGGCTTGAATGCCTCAGGACATTCAAGTTGCCAACAATCCTACTGTTCCTGTTAGCAGTAAAACTGCAGAGAAGTTCACTTTCAGTAAACAGCCAAAACACTGACAGAGCTGCTGGCTTTGTGGGGTATGTGCCAAAACATATTGCTTAGGTTCCATTCAAGATGGAAGCATGTTTTTCAAGAAATTGTGTCCTCCTAAAAGGGAAATGTGGCCTTCTGCACAGATCCACTGCTTTGATTCTGATGCAAAGAACGGACAGTGACTCTTAAAGGGCTTAAGAAGCTTAGGGAAAGCACTGAAATAAGATTGGACAAAATATTCACATTAAAAAACCCAATGTATCCATGATTTAGGGACAGAGTTTTAACTTGAAACCATATATATATCTACACACACACATAAACACACACACACACTTTTTATGATAGTGATATACATGTAATATCTATTGCCACAGTAACTCTTCAGATCCACACTTGAAGAAATGACAAAAACTCCAGGTCCACAATAATAAAATATGCAGTACTGTTATACATAATTAATGCAATTAAAGACGTATGAAAGCTTATTTCTAAATTTATTTGTTGCTACTTGAAGTAATTGAGTCTCTCAGTCTTCTTCCTCGCTATTGTTTCTTACCTTGAATTCTTTCCTCCTAATCCAATGCACCTTCTTTTCTTCATGTGTTCTTCTATATCCTTCACCTTTCTTTCTCAAGAAAGCCTCTGCAAAGCTCAAAAGCCTTTCAGTTTGGATGTCTATTTTATGAAGGGTGAGAGGTGACTGAAACCAAGATTTCTTTTTTCCCCAAATGTCTGAGATGCAACAATGATTTATAATCCACAGTAGTTTCTTGTAAACATATATTTTACTTGTATTCCCTTTCATAGAATCCTAAAACAACTTTCAATGAAGGAGAAACTCAAGGTTCTGAGAACAGTCTTTATCGCCTACTTGAATTACCATTTAATTTGGTGATCAGTTGTGAGCCTAATTTGCTGAAGGCTCTACACTCCGGAGCCAGCATAGATTTAACGCCAGCAACCACTGTGATGAAAATGATATTTTGAGTTTAAATAAAGACTAGGCCAGATTTCTCATGTCTTGCCAGATTTCTTCAGTCTTTCTTTTTCTTATAAGTTTACATACTAAAATTGTATTTTACAGTCAGTCTCACATGTGAAAAAAGACATAGCTGTTAATACTGTTCATGATAAACTGATTGACATCACACAGGAGTATTACCCAAATCCACTTACATTATAAAGGTAAATTTGAGCTGCAGTTGATTCAAAAACCAAAACAAACCCCAAACCCAACAACAGAAAAAAAGAAAAAAACCCAAACCAAGAACCGCCAAATCAACCGTTGCAAGATATAGCTTTGAAGATGAGCTATTTTATTTTTCACCTCTCTCATTTAATTTGAATCTTACCTGGGCAAGGCAAAATGTTGCATTCCTGGTACTCGAGAGATGGGCCAAGGCAAGGAAGTCCCCCATACTTAGGTTCAGGATTGCTGCAGACCCGTTTGCGGTTCCGTATACCCCTACTGCAGTCACGACTGCACTGAGACCATGGAGACCAGGGTGACCAGGCACCATTGATGGTATGAGCAGAGTATCGTCCAGAACGCAAGAAATCTCCTGACAATCCTGATAAAATAAGGATTGAAAAAGCAATACTTAATTAAAATAGTATCTCATCTCAAAACAACCTTTTCCTCCCCAAATTTACTCCTAGGCTTCTAATACTAAGTAATATGAACAGGAGGGTCTTGACCTTTAGTCTCACAATCCAAACCCTGGTTTCATCTCAATAATCTCTTCCATAATAGAAATTTCATAATCACTTGCAAAGAACTACAGCAAAGAGTTGGATCTAACATTTTAGTTAACACTTTATATCTGTGTTGACTGAACTAGTCATCTACTCCACCTAAGAATGACAAAAGTTATCTTTCTCTCACACAGGAATTATCATTAGAAAATTTCCAAATATATTACATAGGTATTATTGCCAGTGTTTTAGAAAAAGAAGGTGACACAGGACACGTGACTAAGCTCCCTGTGACTACTCATCGAGCCAGCTCTCCTGGCCCTACTGCAGGGCTCTGCTCACTTAGTCTACCCAGCCTACCTCCACTACTGCTTGCTGTTCACAGAGGCTCATGGGTATCCTAGGCAGCAATGCACTGTACTCATCTAACCCATACTGAGACTTTAGATAGATATTAATAGTTCCACAAAGTCTAGCAAAACTGCCCTTTTGTGAAGAGTAATTTTTACCACTATAAAAGCCAGTTTATTTTCCACCGAGTTGAAGTGTTCTAAAACACATGCAAGACAGAAATAAGCTTTTTGGTGACACACACACACACACACAAATACTTCCTAGTCAAAATAACTATCTAGCAAGTAGAAAACATTTTCTAAGTGTGTTTAGTATAGAGAAAAGGCATTAAACAGCAACAGATGAAGTTCACTATTTATCACTGAAAGGGGACACACAGATCTTGTTCACAGACTGGTTATAGCCCAGGGTGAACTTCTAATAATATGCAGTTCATTTGAGTATCTTTGCCACTTTTGAGCTTGGTCCTGCATGGAAAAAGACTCCCTCAGCTGTACTCAGCACAACAGTGAAATCACTCTTGAGCTGCAGCATTACCACTAAACATCACTACTAAGCAACCCCAGCAACACTACTGGGATTTCCTACTGTTGCCAAAGCAGTTCACCTTTCACTGGAAACTCTATGATTGATGGACCAATAACAGCTGCTTTTATTACAAGTTGTGATGAGAGAAGGTCCTGTGAAGGGTACCTAGAACAGCAAAGGATATGCCTGCCTCTCTATGCTAGAGCTTCAGTATTGCTAATGTAAGTACAGATAAATGGTATCATCAGCAGTGGACAAATCCTGGGTTTTGTTTGCAGCTCTAACTACAGCACAAATGTCTGTTCTTAAGAAATTGTTTTGAGCCCTACCCACAGGCATAGGCACTGTGGGAGTATCAAATGGAGATAAACAGAAGAAGTACTTAATGATGCTAAGAAACAGGAACAAAAAATACTCTGAAGAGTCTGTCCTGGACTGAACAGGACCAACATTTTGCATAACCTAAAGTTCTGAATGAGCTCCTCCTTTGCAGTGTCCAGTATTGAAACAATTACACCCTATTTCCACCTGTGGTTATGGCATTAGTATCACTTCTTAAGTTCTTCTCTGTCTGAGAAGTACACCCACAATAATCCCAAAGCAGATGAGAATTTGCATTTTGTATTCAACACTTGATAACTGGCAGTATTGAAATGATGATGCACTGACACAGAAATACTTGTAATAAGAAACCATTGAAATTAATAAGAAAACAGCAGAACAGCAATATAAAAATGACTAAAAGTGAATAAAACCTTTCAGGAATTATAGAAAGTAACTATTTATCTCCCACTGAGCCAGATTCTATTACACAGATATTAAAAGCAGCATTTTAAAAACATGACATACATACAAATGCAAAAAAGGGAGCAAGTACAGAGAAACAGTTGAAATTATGAATACAGAACCACTTTCCTGCTCTGTAAGACCCTTTTATTTATGCAATTTTGTATCACTTTGGTCATGGAAATGCTCAGCTTTTGTACACAGTGAGCTGTGAGACCAAAATAATAGTTTTTTTTATAGCAGAATTTCAAACTAAGGGGGTTTTTAGTTATTAAATTAAAAGCAATGCAAACAATGGAAAATGTATTAATTGGACCAGCCTGCCAGTCATTTTCTTCATAAATCACTGCAGGGTGTATCACTTCATAACAATTCTAGGATATTCCAAAGATATTTTTGCAGGACATGTGTAGCTTTTCAAGTACTAAGGAAAATTTGTGACCTTATATGGCATTAGAGTATCAGATTTCTCACTATTTAAATTAGAGACTGGTGAGGGGAATATCCTAAGGGAAAGCTCTAAGGTACTTTAGCCCTGAAACAGAAAAATATTCTAAAGAATCTTTTCACTGTGGAGTCTGGTCTGCAGGAAGTGTTCCCTTGTGTTTTCTTCTTTCCAAAGCATTAAAAAATTTATTATAAGTAACAGTCTTTTCACAGTTTTACAGTAATACATAGAGTGTTCATAGAGGGGCTTTTAGAATTTTCTCTTCAGATAGAAAATACATAGTTAAAAATTAACATTATGCCATTAGTGGCATGAAAAATAACAAGATCCATTTACATTCTGGAAACACTGTACCATATATTCCTTGAACAACCTTATTCTACAATGAACTGCCTAGGTTCATGGATGAGGGGAGAACAGTGGATGCTACTTATCTCAACTTTAGCAAGGGTTTTGACACTGACTCCTAAAACTTCCTGATAGACAAGTCAACAAAGTATGATAGATAAGTGGATAGATAGATAAGTGGACAGCGCAACGTATTGAAAACTGGTTGAGCAACCAGGCCCAGAGGACTGTGCTCAGTCTTTAAAAGGCCACCTGCAGAAAAGTCACTAGTGATGTATGCCAGGAGTCAGTACGGGGTCCAATCCTGTTTAACGTTTAACACCATCGTTCATGACCTGGACAAGTTTGCTAATGATACAAAACTGCAAAGAGTGTCTGACAAACCTGAGGCTCATGTCATACCTTGTTAGGCACTGGACTATATAACTGGGTGGGTACCAATTCAATTTTATGTCTGTGGAGGAGAAGGGCTCATGGAGCCCACATGGCAATTGTCTATAGCATCACAGCTGCCTTGGAGCAGCTGTCTGCCAAAAGGCAGCCTGGGAGCCCACCCACACCATGCCCGCTGGAACACCTAACCCAGCCTCTGATTTGCTACATCCCCCTCACTCTGGAGCCACGGAGTGGAGAGTCAGAGGTCCTGCCTGGGAGGGGTGGCCACAGGGGGCAGAAGACATAAAACCAGCAGCAAGCACCTCTATCCTCTCTGTTGCTCTCTCCTGGGATCTACCTCCACCATATGAATCTGGACTTCCAGGGGACTCTCTAGCAATAGTTATGATCCTCCCTCCCTTCCTTCCTTCCTCCCTTCCTTCCTTCCTGCCTTCCTGCCTCCCTCCCTCCCTGCCTTCCCACCTTCCTGTCTCCCTCCCTTCCTCCCTTCCTTCCTGCCTTCCTTCCTGCCTTCCTCCCTCTCTCCCTCCCTCTCTCTCTCTCTCTCTTTCTCTTTCATGATACTCCTTTTTCTTCTCTTAATCTCTTCTATTTCTTTACCATTTTCTTAATATTTTGGGTAACTTAAACCCAGTGGGCTGGATGTTGCTGTGTTGTATGGTTTAGCATGTGCTAAGTCAGTGCTTTGTGGAATGCTTTGTTTTGGCTGTATGCTACCCCTTTTAAACTTTTGCCAAGATCCTTATTTGCTCCCGTATTTTAAGCTTACCAGTAAAAGTATCTCCTTAAAAACAATGTGCAGTGTTCTCTCTTTACTCTACCTCAAGGTATTAAAGAACCACAGGCTCTCAAAACATTCAGTGGGTGAAATTTTGGAGCCTTGTACATTTTTAAAAGTGGTCCACATCCACCTCCAGAACAGA
This sequence comes from Xenops minutus, assembly GCA_035221455.1. Lineage (NCBI taxonomy): Eukaryota > Metazoa > Chordata > Aves > Passeriformes > Furnariidae > Xenops > Xenops minutus. Next base: position 78,805,958 of record JAWWEE010000074.1, on the reverse strand, counting down.
AACCAGATTGTCCACCTAACAAAGACCAACATTAGGGCTTCTGTTTTTCTCAGTTTACAGTCCCCAAGATAAAAATATGTGGCTAAAACAGGATGCGAGGGCCAATGACCTTGGTTTGGTAACAGCAAAAGTCTACTTGCTAAAACATCTTAGTCCCCCCTTATTTAAAGCCCACCTACAGAAATACTTGTGAAATCTTGCAAAAAGAATGATCAGTCATAGCAACATCAGTAAACTAATGAATAGCTTTCCCAAGGCAGACAGAACAGCTATAAATCAAATCCAGATCTGACTTTTATGATAGGTTCATTGTTGAAATGTTTTAAACTAAATTGCTCTCAGAAAGCCTCTGACTTAGAGCCCCATGAACCATTAGAATATATGAATTCTGCTTGCAGTTTACCAACAGGCTTATTTTGAGTTGTTCAGAAGTTGTACTCCAGTAATAAACTGCAGCACACTGAGGCTAGAAAAGAGATTTAACTATTTAATCTCAGTACAATTTTTATACAGGCATCTCTGCTTCCCAAAAGTGAAAATTTCCATAGAACAAGTACTACAAAAGCTTCAATAAAAGCAATCACAGTAATTTTGTGGACAAAACAACCATCCACTTCTAAGATCAGGGAAGACACAAGAGATGAACTGTCATCTAAAGAGAAGACTTTTCTCCCATTTTAAGTGCTTATGCTTTTTTCAATATGGGGAAAATTACACAGAAATTAGCACTGCTTTGCTGATGACTTATTTGTTCCATAATGAACATATAACAGAAAATAATTGCCCAAATAAATTACATATTTCTGATCTAAACAAAGATGATTTGATAATTTCTAAGTAAATTTTTAAAACTTTTTGATTGAATCGAAATAGTTTTATAAATCCACAAGAAATTAATCCTGTTTGGAGTCATGTTAACATGAAAGTCACCTGCACTGACTAGCACAGGAGAAAAAATCTGCCTTTGTAAAAGCCTATAATGAGACTTTGAGTGGCCTGATTCTGCTTGAAAACTGCAATACTCTCAGCCAAGTTCAATTAATTTGTCTTAAAGTGAGGTTCATAGAGGGGAATAGTGAGGTTCTAATAAAGCAGATAGTTTTATAATAATTCTAGCCTGTAGCTAAGAAATACAGCTCTAAAAAAGAAAGAAATAGCTGTGACACCTGATAAATTATATTACTTGACTGATTTATAATTTATGTCCTCCTGTTCCAATGTAACAAAGAAAATACAATTATACAAGTAGTCTAGGTTCATGACTTTGGGAAAAGATGATCTGAAGGCAAAATTCAAGTAACCTAAATAATTTCTAAATGACAGCATGAAACACTGTTTAAAGTGCAGCAGGTAATAAGGCTAAGCAGAGATTGTTTCAATGTTGTCACTTTCTGAAGATAGCATGCAAGTTATTTGACAATATTATTGAAGCATAAAACATATATATACCTTCAGGCCTAAATACCTATCACTTACAGAAACTTATAGAAACTTTCAAAACGTAGTAAAATTTAAATGGTAAAATGGAATGGCAAACAACAATGCAATGCAGACAGCATATTTAAAACACTCAAACAGTATACAGACGGAGGATGTTATGTTAGCACAAGAACTTTATTTCTTGAACCTAGGTTTTCTGTATTTAAATATTTAATTACAAAGTCCCACTAAGGAAGTGTTGTTTGTCAATCAAACTTGAATTTGTCATTGAATTCAGTTCTAATTTTCTTAATTCCTTTTATTCTTACCCAGAATACCACAGCTTAACTTCAATAAGAGATAGCATCACAACATGTACTCCTCCTGACTGCAGGACATCCTTGATTATCAGTGCATGTTTTGTTCTGTACTAAATTCTGAATGCACTATAGATTTCCTGTGGGTAACATTAGGATTTAATCTTTTCATGAGAGATTATAGCCACTAAAACCGTAATTCAGACAAAATTACATCCTGCTTTCAAAAATAACTGTTGTTTTAAGTTTGGCACAGAGAAAGCAGTGACAACTAGGAATCTTAATGTCAGTTATCCAGGTGTCTTTTTCTCTGTTAAAAAATTCGTGATTTTTCTCCCTTCCCATTGTCTCCTCCCACTTCTCACCCTCTCCATAAAAAGGAAAAAAAAAAAAAGAAATGAGAAAAAGTAAACAAAAGGCTCTTTCACATCAAAATTAGGAGTATTGCCTTTGCTTAATCATCTTCTGAAGGTATTTTGGGAGCTAACCTGGTAACCGTGGCCATGTCAAGTTCAAGTGTCTTGTCTAAGCTCATCATTGCTGTTTGCTTACACCATGGAAAGAAAGTGGTATCTCCAGAGAGTGACTTGTGCCCACTGCACAAGACACTTGTCTTCAATGGATCCCTCATTCCTCAGGGTGCTATAGCTGGCTCTGCAAACTACAATGGAGTATACATTTTGGCCATATAAATTCAACCTGGAAAAATCAGTCAACCTCATACCTTGTGAAATATTTATCTCTGTATTATGAACAAAATGTTTTCAATAAAATTAATAGTGTTTATATATCTGATAATCTTACAGAGTGTCAGCACATTTAAGGCAGATATTTTGCATGTTTCATAAGAACACATTAAAGCCTATAGTAATGTAGTTTCTAGATTTTTAATGCTGGACTGTACAGACATTGCAGTAAAATGTGCAAACATGTACAATCTCACTCAGTTTATTTGAAATAGCTGTCGCTTTCCTATCTAAGCACTACGTGGAAACCCAGAGGCAGAGAATAAGATGTATTATTCTTTCCTCTTAATCAAACTTCAAATCAGAAAAGCATGAATACCATGTGCAAATGCTACTGCTTGCTTGATTGATACAGAAATCTTACCATGCTCAGGAGCAGTTTAGAGAGTTTCTGACAAGTTCTTGCTCTAAGCTCAGACTGCTAAGAAAGTTTGCTTTGCTAGCATCTGACAGTGAGACATGATTCTGCTTAACACGGCATGACTATAGTTGCACAGTGGGAGATTATAGGCAATGAAAAAATTTCTAACAAATGGCTCCTATCTGCAAGGAACAGAGCACTGATCTTTGCAGAACACATCTTTGGTAATGAGGTATGCCAAGCATGCTGTACCAGACTTAATCTTTCTATAAAAGCCAGAGAATTGCTACAATTCAATATTAAGACAATGAAAAGAAGGTTTCACAGTATCCAGGCTCTGGACAGGTGGAAGTAAGTTACGATGTTTTCTTGCTATCTAGTCAGAAATTATGGAGGTGTCTGCCACAATTCATGGCTTCCCATTCTCATGGGTTCCTTCTGTTCCAAAAGCTACAGTTACTCTACATGACTCTTATTCATATATTTTCTTCCAATGAAATCAAGGAACAGTAGAGTGGTGGCATGTTGGCCCAATCTAAACCTGGGAGCAGGGAAGTGCTCTTAATCCTGCAGTGTAGAGGCAGTCAGTAAGTTTCATCTGATCCCCAAACCAAAATGGTGCCTCTCCTCACTCTTCTCCAGGAAATGTTCCACTCCACACTGCTCTGACATCCATAATCAGAAAACGGCCAAACAGTCTCAAAATAAACTGTAGCTATTTTCACCAGAAGTATATTGGTCAATGCAGCCCCTTGGAACACTGATTGGGGTTGATCTTTCATTACAGAATAATTAAAGACTCACTGGCCAAAAAGAATTGAAGAATGAGCACAAATTAATGACAAAATTATAAGGGCACTCACTAGGAAGAACAGACAGATGTATAATAGTTTCTGCCCTGTCAAGTACTCAATATAAAGTAGTTAAATATTCAGTAGTTTTCGGATTAGTCAGCAAAAATTCTTTACCCAGAAGAACATTTCTATTACTGTGCAATGTGGTTGGGGTCACCCACATTCATTGCTCCAATGATGAATTATTTCCAAATGAATCAAAGCTGCAGCTTCAGCAAGATACAACAGAAAACACCATCAGGAAATGCAGGAGCATTATGTTCAGAGGCAAAAAAAAAATCTTCCAGCTAATTAGGCAAAGAATGCACCTGAACCACTCACTCCCCTACTCCTGTCACTTGCACGCTGGCCAAATGCTTTATTTAACAAAATGTAGTTGTTACTTCTGACTATATTCTGTAGGAATCAGCTTATGCATCCAACTGCAGGAGAGGATTTATGATCATGACTTCAGAGCTGAGAGAAGCATCTCCGTACAATACTTGGCTTTGTTGCAGCAGTGTGATCTAGAACAAACTGGCTCTTGCACTGGTTTACCCTACTAACCTGCTCTCTGTGTCATGCATTGGTTTTTGCATACTCCTTTCTTAAGTGGTGACATCTCAGCTGTCAGGCAAGAATATACCTAGATTCTCTTGTATGTCTGCTTCTAGTTGTTGTGATAACTCTCTTAAGTCTGCATTATCTGGTGGGAAAAACATTCTCATTTAATCTCATGAAATTTTAAAAAGGTGTCATCAATGCCGAAGTGCTGGAAGACAGCGAAAAGAAACAGCACCACATGACAATCTCATTAAGGACAAGAGAACTGCACCTCTCTCACACACCAATCCTAGCAGAGCAAAATATTTGCTAAATACTGGTTTGAAATTCAGTTTGGATGAAAACAGGAGAATAGAAGAAACATTTGTGTCAAGAGTTGCTCCATGCCAAAATTTGCCTTGCTTTCCAGACCTAAAAAAAGCCCAACATTTGACACTGTAGATTAACTGCAATGGGAATGACATGGAGCATGAAGTGAAGCCTTATCTGGAGTACTATATTTTGGTTTACTTCACATAGTTCACTATTATATATTTTTCAAAAAAAATATTATAAACATCCTGCTCCCTCCAAAGAGGCAGAGATGTCAACTGAAACAACAAAGGCTTTATCCAGGATGAAGGGGAGGGGAGCAGGATGGAAGTTTCTAGCGTCTTATCACAGAAGCCAACCCTGCAGTCTCCCCCGCTACCAAAACCTTGACATGTAAACCTTATACTGGCAGGAACTTAACACTGACTTTCACAATAATTGGGCTGTCTGAAAAATATTGAGGATTATAAAGCACAAGGACTCAGAAACTGTTCCCTCTTTTTGATCTTAGACAAGGCAAATGCCTTCAGTTACAAGTTGTTGTTTGTTTGTTTTTTCAGCTAACCTGGGTCTTGTGAAGATTCAAAAGACTCTATAACTGGAAAAGAGGTCTATAAATATTAAAATATAATAATAAAACCCAGTATTTCTTTAGATTATATGACTAAAATATAATACATAAAAAGATTCACTATTATAGAATTAAAACCTGATAATGAATGAAAAGCACTAATAAAAAGAATGACTGTCAGAAGTTTTCTTGGGTTTTATTTTTATATACATACACACAACATTTATTCAAAAATTTGTATTACTGATAGGGAAAGAAGAAAATTCTGAAATAAAATAATTCAAATTTAAAGTCGTCTAAAGTTGAAAAGATTTGGAAGGAGTTCAGTTTTCTACCTCAGAAATAAATCAAACTTTATATTACTAGAAATAGGACAACACAAACTTTTACAATACAAATTATCCAGTTCATAAACTTCTTTTGTATTTAAACACCTGTAGGAGAAATCTTACAGTTGTTATTTTTGAATTACTGAGCAAAAATTCTTCTTAGCATAAATATTCCTTATTCTAGTTAAATATTCAGCAAATATTGCATAAATTCTCCCCCAGGAAAAGCTTGAGAGAGTATAAGGAGGTGACAGAATCTTCCAGGAATCAGATTACTGTAAAGAAAATTAAAATAACCTGGTAAATCTCATAATTGGTGGTAAAAGACACTTGCTTAGTCTGAATGATGACACTACTTCCAGAAGAAATACAAGCTAGGTTCCCTGTTGTGATCACTATGTCCTCCTCTTCATTATCAGTTCTGGTACACAAAACACCAAAACACCAGCAAGCAGAAACTTCCACTCTGGGCTGTAAATGGAACTGCAGACATCTCGCTAGCAGGAGGCATCATGCAACAACTTTAGCTCTGCTTACCATCTGTCGAGCACCCACTGGTGCCATCGCTGGAACAGTAGCGCATTTCAATCCGCTGCCTTCCCACCTCTAGCAAATTTGGGTCAGGCAAGCGCGCTTTGCAGGTGTATCGGAAACGTTGTTCATAGTGACCACCATTGTCTGAAATATTGACTGGGGTCCAAGGTGTCCAAGGAGTTGTCTTTTTTAACTCTGGGCAGGCGTTGGTGTTACAAGGCTGATATTCCTGAAAGAAAATAGTCATAATGAATATAATCAGTAAATATGACCTTAAAAACACTCCAAAGACACTCAAAACAGACAAAAAGGCAAGCAATTCAAAAAGCCTTTGATATTTTTTCAGCATTTTCAATAGCAGTAATCATCAATAAACTTTTCATTCCAATCTCAAACTGAAAGTGTTTTTCCTTCTTCTATGCAAGCACAGTATCACATAGCTAAAAGCAAAAATATGCCAGTACAAATTAGATCTATTACACCCATAAAAACAGTAAAGCAAGCACTAGAAGTACCATGATAAAGCACGTCCTCTATAAATTAATAGCCACAAATAAGGTTTAGCTAAATATGCTAAAGTTGTTAATGAAGAAGTACTCTGATAAACTGCAAATACATGACACAAAACAGAAAATAATTCCTTGGCAAAATCTAGTGGCATATGAATAAACAAACCACTGTCCACTTTGTATGTTGCTTATGTATGACAAAGGGGACAACAGACAAAAGATGTTTTCTACTACAGATTCTGGCTCCCTGAGGTGCACATTAGTCATTGCTCCAGCACTTTTAAACCTATCTTCGGAAGCAAATTCCCCGTGGACTGAATCCGCTAAAAGGAACAGATCGCATCTAAGAAACAAATGCAGAATTGCCAGTATTCTCACAAATGCAGATTTGTCAGTATTCTCAAATCCCACAATACATATTTTCTTGTATCATCAAGATCTGTAGGTCCTGCCTGTTTATTTTCCACAGCAAAATGCACTTCATCTGATGCAAATGCTTTGTAAACTGTATGGATGAAATTAAAGAACCATTAAATAGCAGAACAATTTTCCACTGACAAATTATTAAAGACAAAAAGAAATAGGCACAAGTGGGACAATTTTTAAATTGTCTCTCTACCTCTGACTTCTTAGAGAGAAACTCAGCGGAAAGTACCTTCGAAGAAGGAGCCCACTAAAGTTTGTAATTTCTCTAACTACTAGAAAAAGAAAAAAAGGAAACACCCCTATCCCAGCTGATACCACCATGTTCCAACAAACAATAGATTAGCTGCTTCTCTCTTTCCCATGGTGACAATAGCCATTTTATCTTATACTTTCCTCAGTCCACTACTTCTTCTCTCGAATAGTCTAACTTATTAAGATATATAGGCTGAGAGCAATTTCTCTCAATCCCTATTTTGGTTTAAGTGCTGTGATTTTATTTCTAAAAGAAGCTTGTTTGTCTGAAAGCATTTCTAGTTTTTCCATCTTTTAGAGCTGGAAAAAAATCTGCAGAATACCCTGCCCTATAACAACAGAGCAATGCACTGGGAAACTCAGTGATATGTTCAAGATTCTCATGTTCTGAGGCCAGATGAACTTGTGACAAAATTTCTGCTTTCACAGTTCTGTGGAACTTCAGAAAGAAAGAGCTCTAAGCTCAAACGCTTCAGCTGGACTCTTCCTGTTCACTCCCTAAGACTGTGTGAAGTCCTTTCTCACCTAAAACCTGCTGATAACTCCTGTGGTGACTACATGAGTCACACTCAGGCACAATTTAGGAAAGAGGATCCCTTCAGAGCAGAGGACTGGATCAGCCTTTCTGGGATCTGAGTTTCAGCCTCAACTGGTTTCTGCGTCAAAAGGCAGCAAATAACAAGCAAACTATCTGGTCCTGTGCACAGCAGGGGAAGGAATTTCTTCATGACTCCTCCAGGCAACTGTTTAAATCAAGTATGTTTGGTATGTTTAGAGGACAGAACATGTATCACTATTCTTGCAGCACACAAACTGTAAAGAAAGAAATAATGAAATTAACAGATCCCAGCCACAGCCAGAACTACCCTTCTTGCTATCTGAACTGGCTACTTACCTCCAACATGTAGTCCTCTCCAGTGGCTGGATTACAGTGCATCTTTTAGTAAGAGCACTCTACCTTTCACCCTCTTTGGGTTTTTTGTTTGTTTGTTTGTTTCATTTGTTTGTTTGGGATTCTTGTTTTGTTTTGTTGTTTGTTTGTTTGTTTTCTGAAGACATCTAGGACTGATGAGTCTATCACCTCCCTGCATCAGCTGTTTCACTATTTAGTAATACTCAAAGCTAACAAATTGCAAGTTAATTCAAGACTGTACTTTCCCCTTAATTTAATTTTACAATCACTGAATTTTGCTGTGCCTTTATCAATGACACTGAAAGTGTTTCTTGTCCCATACCTACAAAAAATTTTTCATGCCCAAGTACCCATACATAATGATAAAATAAGATGAACTTCATAAATTTGGCCAGGAATTAAAACCTGATCTCCAGGCCCCATGCACCCTGATGTCTTCCTTTTGTCCTATTTCCTTATTTTACTTGAGACTGGGCACCAAAATTTGACTTGGCATTCTAGAAGCAGTCTTATCAATACAGCATGCAAAGGCAATCATGACCCTGTTCTACTTGACAGTCTGACTTTAATATGTACATTATTGCATTAGTGCTTTTTCCTTCCACAACATTGCACAGAGCATAAGTAGACCCAATTATCTCTGATAACCTATCCTTCTCCGAATCACGGCTTTAAAAATATATATGGTTTCCTATCCCACACAAGAGGAGTGCATTTGGCCATATTAAAATGCATTTTATTAGCTTCTGAAATTATCTAGCATATTATTTACTTCTCAACAATCTCTGTCATGCTCAAGCTTTACTGAAAATGTCTTATATCACTGTCTAGACAGTGATGAAAATGTTAAGTGCTATTGACCCAAGAACTGATTCCAGGCAGACCCTGCTAGACACATCCCAGTAATTTATATCTGTGCATTGACACTACATTTTTCAATTTGTCAATGAAACGGCTTTTAATCCATTTAACATTTGCCATATATTTCAGTTTTCTGAATCAAAGTATTTTTTGTTGAAAAGGCAAATGAACTGGAAAATGAGATGTGCTGTATCGTCTTCAGACATCTTGAAACGCAAACTCTTTTATAGTAGTAAATAAGCAGGAAAAATTCAATCAGTATAGTAGCTACTACAATGTTTGTTTCAATATAATCACAACAGTCTAAAAGTTTCGTTTTATAATTTACCATGATTTTTGTACTGATATTTTTCAATCAAAAGCAAAAGTTGCTAGAAATGTGAGAGCTTTCTTTACTCGATATGACATAGACAGGTGAGGGTCATGTAAAGTAAAACATGTGAGATATGTAATGCATTCTTTGTCAAATAAAAAGTCAGCAGAGGAAGAAGGTAATTTAGTGGCAGCATATTGAATGTTGCTTTGCTAACACACTTCTGAGATGAACACGTCAGGTCACTTGCTTTTAGAAAGACAAACTACCAGTATTCAGTGTACTTCAGTCCCTTCATACACCCTAACAGAGGGTACACTCATGCTATTATATGAGCCAGAAAGAAAGATGCTCCTGAAGAGTATCTGTGAAGATCATTTGTTAGTTTTTCCTTTCTTCTTGCTTGGTGCAAACTTAATACAAAAGTTTGACTGCTGTCATGCTTGTCTATTCAACCACTGGATAACACCCATGAAAGACTCAGAATGCCAAAGGAAAAAAAAAATGTATACGTAGTTTACACAAAAGATATTTACAGCAGTAAATAATCTCTCTGTGAGAAAATTCAGAGGACTATCACCACAATGGATGACTGAAGTTCTGGTGCTGATAATGACCTGGCAGGGCCTTGATCTGATGCTGCAAAACTCCAGTATAAAGCAGAACAATGATCTTTCTCCGAATGGTCTCAGATTTGGAAGTAAGTAAAGGAGAAAGAAAAGGCACAATTTACATCACACATGGATATATTATGTGCTGCTAGCATGAAGACATAGTCCAGTTGGGAAGATCTGACAGAGACTGGGAACATGGAAACTGATAACTTTGGATTATCATCCCCTTATCACCTTATTGTCCAATGCTTGAACAATTTACCCAAGTGGGATTTCGGGAACATGGCCCTCTTCATAGCTAAACAGAGCTAAGATAGAGCTAGAAAGGCAGTGAAACATTCTGCTTCAATAGAGGATCAGAGACAGCAGCTGCTAAACTCCACGTCATATGTTTCACATGGACTGAACAGAGAGATGGGGTCAAGCTCTCCTGGAGGTTCTCTCGATACCCACAGAAGAATACTTCAGGGGCTCATATGATAAGTTTAAGCGTATTATTTCTTAGGGTACACTTATGGACTCAGAGCAAGAGTTACTTGAGGCCATTTACAGAGTACAAAAATACCACTGCAATAATTCAGGCTTAAGCACATTCTCAAAATTCTCTTTGCAATTTGTCTTAAAACATGTGCTTTAATTCACCATATCATGGCATTTAGTTTATGGTGGATTTAGTCAGATGAAACTGTTAAATTACAGGCTGGCTATACCTGGTAACGATGCAGTAAGCTAAGACCTGTAAAGACTAAATTTTAGGGGACAACTCAACAGATCAGTGGGAATTTTATACAAAATACACAAATAAATATATACCTCACAAAATACATGTCTATGAAAATGATAAAATAAAAAATCATCACAAAGAATACTGGTGGTAATATGAAAAAAAGCATCATAAATTAAAAACATACTTTGGAATCATAGAACGTAAATATTGATTATGTCATTAAGCAACTACTTGCTTCTGTTTTTAAATAATATTTCCTAGTGTTTGTGTATAATGAAAAAAAGTATATTAACATCATGTTTTCTAACAAGATTTATTTAGAATTATTTGGTTATATTATTTTAGAAATAGACAACTAAAATATTATTTTCAAAACATCTTGTTTCAAACTGTAGGGAACTATTGCTAAATATCATAGAACAAATCTCTACTGTTTTCTCATGGAGAACATGGAACAGACTATTCTTTTTTTTACCTCTGCATAGCTACTTTAGTCAAATTCCTGAAATTTTTTGTAATCTCTGAGTCTTTTCCTCCTAGTTTAAGTCTTATTTTAATCAACCAAACAGCATGATAGTCTGATACCTCCTTAGGAAACTAAGCCAAAATATTATTACATTTGAACTACAACTTTTTTTTAATTAAAACCAGCATTTAGATAGATAGTTCTATTCCCACTTATATGTTTATATTATGGAGGGATTTCTCCTAACAAACTCTTTTTTCTTTCATGTATATAGTATGTCTCTGTTGAATGCACTTCTTTAGTTCTCATCTCTGTTTTTCCTTTTCACCTGTTAGCATAGCAAACAAGGCAGATAAAACAACACTAATAGTCCATTTAAATATTTTCAGTCCAAGAGTTATCTTTTAAGATTTGCTTTTAATACATTGTATTATTTTTCAAATATTTTTGGGATTGCTAAACAACCCATTGATTAAAAAATACTTATAATTTTTTGCTTTTTTGTTCCGTAATGCTAAACTTCAATTTAACTGTCCCAAAATAATTCTTCAGGTATTAAGACACCAGTAGAAAAGAATATTGCTGATTCCAGGTGTAGGATGTCACCTGGGACAAAGACAGGGCTGTAAGAGATGAGAACCTGATCCTCAGCCTGAGCTCTCAGTCTTTGAGTTTGCTTTGAATTAAAGGAAAGGATAGCTCATACATGCAACCAAAACAAAGCCCCAAACAAATGTAACAGTGTTAATAAACTCTAGAGAAAAACTGTTCCAATGTATAGGGGCCCTTGTTTACACATCAAAACATCTTTCTGAAGGACTAATACACCCTCTCTCTCTCTCTCTCTCTCTAAGAACCAAAAGAAAGATAACATTTATCTTGTAGTGCTTGAAAAACATACTCAGAAAAATCACTAACTGAACCTGAAAAAAATAAATGGTTCATTTATTTTCATTACAGAACTGTGAAACCTTATCCATTGAGAAAAGTATTTTTAAACTAAAACAAAAATAAGCCCCTGATCATATTTGTATTTATTTCCACAACTTAAAAAGCCAGGTTCTTCAACCAAATGCCATTAAATATATCTTATTTCAGTGTTATTTTGCTGTTACAATACTATTTCAAAAGCATGACTTGAAAGAAGACCCAAATCCCATTAAAATCAAGTCATTAAGCAAAAAAAATCTTCTACACTGTAAATTTCAGTTATACTTAAAAAGCAGACCTCAAAAGAATTTCTGAGATCCCCATTTTATTTTAATCACACGAAGACATTTTAGTTTGTAGGCAGTATTGTAGCTTCAGTCGACATCAATGGGAGTAGTTCTATTGATTTCACTGGAACCAGGACTTCAGAGACTATTGCTCAGCGCAGATGCAATCTGACAGTGATGTAAAGTAAGGGTAGGAGGTTGTGTCCATAACAGATTTTTAAAAATATTTTGATGGATAGAGGGAGGAAAATTATTTATCCTATGCAAAAAGAACAGGTTTCTTCTGAAATGAACAGATGTGTTTTTTGGCTGCAAATACTGACTGAGCACAACTTTCTGTTTCAATTTTGTGTCTTTTAAACAAAAGAACTGGATAAAATTCCATTGGTGTAAAGGGCAATTTAAAAGGAATTAAAGGTAGGATTAGGATCCCTTTTCCCTGGAGGAGTTCAGGGCCTGTTGGGCAGGTCATTGGACTAGGGTATCCTTCCTATATTCGACATCATTCATTTTACTTAGGTAAGAAAAGTCCCTACTTTAATCACCTCTTCAAAAACCCATCAGATTTTGGAATGAACAAAGCCTCCACTCCTCTTTTTCTCTACCAGCCACTTGTGTAATTAACTCCCTGCTCGAAACTTACATTTTAAGTCAAATTTGTCAAACTTTTCTGAAGGAAATTGTTACTACCAAAAATTAGTGTTTTGCAGGTAAGTCCCTGCTTGGGAGATGGGTGTTCTGGGGTCATTTCATCCAGTTTGTAGTCAGGAATCTTACTGCAAACCTCATCTTATCCACGGTTTTGTATGTAGAGTTATGATCTGGCACAGAATAAACATGCCTCTTGTTTCAGCAGCTCCGCAGTGAGGCAGAAACCTCCAGAACTGGAGGATAAGAGATTGTGGATGTCACCACTTGAACCCATTAAAATTGGAGAAGCCTAGTCAAAGGATTAAGGATTCAGTTCTTTTTGCCAAATGTTGTCATTTACTACTGCAAGGCCTGCAGAAAGCAAGCATAAGATATTACTGAGCTAACAGAACACATGGGACCATAAATAATCAAGGCCGTAAGGCTGAAGGGATTGTCCACCTATACATGACTGCATGCATTTACTAAAACTGACTCAAAAGTGATTTCAGTTATATTGCCACATAGTGAAGGCCTCAAAGGCAACAAGACAGCCACGACCAAAATCTGAGCAACAACATGACAAGTAGATGCTGAAATATAAATATCATTAAAGGTAAACAATGGGCTATTTGTAAATGAATCACAATTAATCTTTTCAGCATTTAAATCAGCATTTAAAATCAGCATACAAACAGCAGCTTTGAAATATACATTTAGAAATTTAATTATAAAGAGATGGAATTCAAATTTACTTTTAAAATTGAGAATTGTACTATGTGCCATTTGAAAAGACCTGGGAAAAAAATGTAGCTCACCTGATCTCACAGTACTTCAGAAGTGGGGAAGAGGAGGTTGTTCAAAGTTCTGTTTTGGGAGGTATGATCAACTGAGAGAAAACAAGTGAGTTGCTGTAGCTTAGTGAGCTACCCCTCAGCTGGGCCATGCTAACTATCTGTGCATGTGGCTTTATTCATTACATGTGCAAATGCAAAAGAAGGCAGATTAAGTCAGATGGAAAAGGGGTGATTTACTTTTTAATAAGTCAATTGTTTGCAATAAATTTCAAATACCCTTACTGAGAATCTTGAAGTTTTTCACATAGGCCCTATAATTCCTGACAAAAATCTTGTGAATCACTGAAATAGTCATTATCAACTTAAAATATATTTTTTAAACTATTTGAAATCATGGCTATCGACGTGTTTAATAACTGAGAGTAAGAATGTAAGAAGATAATTCACTATTCAAAAAGGCATGAAAAGGCTATCAACTCATCAGTTTTAGAGACTGATGCTTTGTAATCACTGGAAATCTGTCATCTCACATAAATTACATTCATCTCTGGTTTTACTTAGTGTAGGTTTCTAGGAAGAAATAGATAGCTATGTTCTTGTAAAAGATGATCTTCAACAACAAATTTTTAAAAGTAAAGCAATTCTGGAATTTTGTTTTCCACAGGAAACACTAGGGTTACTTGGCTGCTTTGTGACCTGAAAACAGTTTGATCCTTAGATAGCTGATGCTCAGATTTGCCCATTGCAAGCTATGTTTGTCAACATGCTTTCTTCTGGACTTAGCAATGGGAGAAAACTGCAATCTAATGTCAGCTAGGTTTGTTTGCCAGCACATAACACTAACTCCATAGGTGGCTAAAAGAATGTGTAATTGCAAAACAAGAAGAAGAGAAGAAGGTATAAAAGCTGCACAGCCTGTAACCATGGGGTTGAGGATAAGGAACGAGGGGGAAATTTCTACACTGCAAAATGGCTCCTTTCTTTAAATGAGGCACTTTTGAATTAAGCACAGTGGTAAAGTAGTTCTGAAAACGTACATACTGAGGACACATTTATTTCCATAATATTAAGACCTGGAAAATCAACTCTGTGAAAAGCTTGCTAACAAGAAATACAGAAAAATAAAACAGTTATTACTATTTTATATCCATCTATAGAACACATTAATTTATTCATAGTCATTTATTATATCATCAGTACAGCCTTATATTAGTGTTTTTTTCAGCCTACAGTTCATCATTGATCTTATTTTCTACAATTAGACAATCTTTTAGGTTCAGCTGAGCTATCATATTTTAAGATCAAAATGTGAGGGGAAAAAAAATGCAACTACTAATCACTGGTATATCAGAACTGACCTGAGAGTATGAAGCTATTAACTGCTTATGCACTCATTGAGACAACAATCACACAATTGCAGATACTTTGTTGTTTGTTTGAGGTTTCCTCACATTTATTATAAAGATGGATAAATTGTGTTTTTTTAAAAATAATGGAAGAAAAAATTGAGAAAACTAATGTTGGAAAGAGCTGAAGCCTGGTTTTGATCTGAAAATCTGATTGCCCTAATATTCTTACTGTATTTTTCATTTAAAGGATGACTTAAATGATATTCCAGTGTCTGGGGGGAAAAATTCTATAATGTCACCTCTCCTGAGATAACACCTTAAATGTTAGAGCAGTTTCTAAATTACAAATGTGTAAGTGATGGAAATGGTAGAAAATGGATAGATGAGGAGCCATGAACTTTAATTCAGAGTTGCTAGTCCAAACTCAGGAGCTGCAGTGAAAAATAGAACTGCTTGTTGAAATGTGTTAAACTGTGCAAGTATTTAAACCCATTGAAAATTGATTTAGTCACACAAATGAGACACGTTCAAAGATTTTGATCATCTGCACCTTGAGGTAGCAGAAAGGCTATGCTTTGCACTTCTGAAAATGAAGCCACTTAGCAAGGGATTTGCATATGGATTTGGAAGCTCAATGAAGGCGGCAAGATACACTTGCCAGAGATCCCTCCAGCACCAGATGAATTTTATGTCATCTTCAAAAACTCCAAGTACTAGAAAGCTCCAATTATTTAACAGGAGGGAATTCAAGAATGGAAAGTTAATGTGCATATGAACATTCACATCTTCCTAGCTCAAAGGCCACTCTTTTGTAAATGAATTAAAGGAGAAAAACAAACACAACCTCCATTCTCCAAATTTCTTTAAAATAATTTATTTTTTTTTTAGATGTCAAAAGAATGGATACCACATGTGGCAAATGGATACAGAAGGTATGTTAAAAAAAAATACATTATGCTATAAACCTCTTTTTCAGGCCTTGACCCAGGCAAACTGAACCAAAAATGCATTTAAGCACAATTTAATATGTTATTACACCACAGACATCTGCCTTTCCCCAGGGCAGAAGTCCCAGCAGAGATAACAAATGTGAATGTATGCCCACACCTCAATCACTGCTGCTACAGTGAAATATATAAACACAAATTCATCTTCAGTTATAGCTTGTAATCACCTTGACGAGCAAGCACTGCAACCAAAAAGCCAACATATTTCCTTCTGCCAACTCCACTATGGGAAAACATGACCTTTAGAAAAGGAGGACACCTGAGCTGGTTAAACTGCTGTAGCAAGCAACACTTTAAGTCATATGTCAGGCCCCCTGGCTATGTGGAGAAAAAAACCTGACAAAAAGTAAAAGGACAATCAAAATAATAGCACAAGATTTTACAGGTTACCTGGTTGAAAATCAGAAACAGATATATGAAAACGATGTCCCTAGTTGTGATAATAAATGTAAATTCAAATTACCTACAAACTTTCTCAGGTTTGTGTTTAACATGTTCAGTAAGTGAAATTGCAGAGGCAATTATAAATGTACAGTTGTCTGTCATTTTCTCATGAGTGGGTATCAACTTCTCAAAGCTTGTATACTTAACACAGGATTCTCACCTGGCTTCCAAACTGTTCTAAAAGCATGTGGGTCTCTCACACAGGCTCTGACATATCTCCACTTTCACCCACATGTTCCACACACCTTATGGCTTCCCAGAAAGCAGCACATCTGTTTAAGCAAATCTACATCCTGCCCTTGCCTCCACCAATGGAGCTCATTATGTTTCAGAATCACATCAGAACAGAATCTCCTGTGTCACATTTTCTATTTAATTTGTGTCAATCTAAAAACCTCCCTATAAATCAATTTCTCTCATATAACATTTCATTTTTAGCCATTTCAATGCAGTTGGTTTTATATAAAGTTTATTTACAAAGGGTTTCATATGTCTACATTGTATTTTGGAAACTCGATGGTTGCAAAGAAAAAAATTTGATCTTCAGCCCATTCCTGGTAAGACAGAGGTTTCTGGGGGAAAAAAAAGAGAAGGCACAAAAAAGCACTAATATGCTGGATTCACGTTATGCTCTGTTTCCAGTATGAGGAAGTTACAGCAAAAATAACTGTGTGCTTCCTTTGCATCTCCTCAAATACAAGCTGTTCCATAGCTGGCATGACTAGCATAAAACAGATCAGGTTTTCATTGACAATAGCCTGTGTGTTTCAGCTCAGAACTTCTGAACACTATGCTCTGTTGCTCTGGGGAAATTCCTTAGGAGGGGATTAAAGCCCTTTTATTTTACACCTTGTTTGAAGTCTCAGTAAACAGGCTAAGCCCTACATAGGGGAAAGGTGGCACTGCTAAAGATATTCAAGTCAGAAGGTTAATGGAGAAAACAAAGGAAGAAAGAAATTATAGACTAAAAAAAAAAAAAAAGAAAAATGAGAGAAATCTGCGGTAAAGAAAATAAAATGACCAGAAACAGAGTATGGTTCTCTGATAGAGCTAAATCAAAGCACATTTCAAATGGAGCATTTTATGAGTTTCAACAAGTTGAGCACATAAGAGCAATATATTTTCTTAACACAATACTCATGAAAGCTCTTAAAGAAGGACTATATTACTTAAAATGCACACAGGGCCCTTAGTTTCAGTTATGCTCATCTCAGTCTTGTCACAAATCAGATTTCTGCATGCCAGACTTTCCCCACTTCTTGACATAAAATTCATATAAACTTGTTTACGAGAGGAAGACAAAAAAGGATATGAGCAAGGATTGATCCATACTGCAATGATCAACTTGGGCAGGAAAAAGTTTGTCAGTGAATAGGTCATCTACCAAAAGTTTTCTTTTCAACATAACAGAAAAGGGATATAAATAGCTACAAACTACAAGAGTTGATTTACATGCCAGAGACCGAAAAATTTAACTGTGGCCCATGCCTTCAGGATGCTGAAGCTGCAGACTGCCTTTTGGTAGTTAGTAATGTTGTATTTGCTTATCAAACAATATGTAAACCCACATTAACTTATTGGAAAAGAGGGCATAATGCACGATGTTGTATTTCAGATATTCCTAGCAATGTGGAGAGGACTTATGGCCAGTAAATGCATAACCATGGCTGGAATACACAAGTCAAACTCACATGACGGAATTTTAGCTCAAGGCCAGGATGGGTGCTCTGAACTTACACTGTAAGCTTTATAATACATACTTAATTTTGACAGCTCAGTAAGCATGCTCTTTTGCATTTTCAGGACAATAACATTAACAGCTGGAAAATAAAAATGGCACTTTTATATTTTCCCACAAAAAGTGATTTGCTCTCTCTAAGTATTTTGTATTCACATTGTGATTATAAATTTGAAATGTCTGACCATTTATAAAGAATTCTGGCTTATCAAGTAAAACTCTGAAGGTAAGTTTTATGAGAACTACACCACTGGACTAGTGTGTTCCTGAAGGACTCCATTCTGTGGAAGGGATGATGCTGAAGCAATTAGCAAAGAATTACAGCTTGTGGGAAGGACCCATGTTGGAGAAGTTAATGGAGAACTGTCTCTTGTGGGAGAGAGCCCACACTGGAGCAGGGGAAGACTCTGAGGAGTCCCCACCCTGAGGAGGAAGGAGCAGTAAAGATGAACTGACCTCAGCCCCCATTCCCATGAAGTTGAGCTCTGGAAGAGGGGAGGGGTGAGGGAAAGGTATTTTTAAGATTAAGTTTTATTTCTCATGACCCTACTCTGATTTGATTGGTAATAAACTAATTTCCCCCAGTTTAGTCTATTTTGCCTTGGGTAGTAACTGGTGAGTGATCTCTCTCTGTCCTTATCTCTACCCAGGAGTCTTTTATATTTTCTCTCCCCTGCTAGGCTGAGGAGGGGATTGACAGAGCAGCTTTGGCATCCAGCAGGGGTCAACTCACGACATGGCAGGGATGCACAGGTAGCTTAGAGTTTTACATATGGAAGGGGTAAATTATAGCAAAAGTTTTTTGTGTTGTGAGGGTTTTTTCCCCTTTGGACAAGCTGGTATAACATCTTTCTGTCTGACAGCCTTCTCTGATACTCAGAGAAACTTGTCACCAAAATACATAAGCTCTTGGGAAAAGAAGTGTTTCTTTTAGATGTCCAGAGACAATGCAAGACCAGTAAGACCAGCAAAGGCAGAAAATCCTCCAGAGTAGGTAGGACAGGCAGTCTGCTTTGTTTATTATTTTTTTCCCTTAGAAGTCTTAAGAAAAGATCCTTAAAGGAAAAAAAAGAGAGAGAGAGAAAAAGAAAAACAATACAGACAATAAATAAAAGATAATGGCATTGAGCTGAGTTTGCATACCCACGGGCAAATGTTAATGTAACTACATAAAATACAAGCAGTTATAGCTAAAAACAATTCACTGGTAAGAAAATGCAGGTGTTTGGTAAGCATTTTGGGATGAAAGTGTAAGGGTGCAAGCAGTCAACAGGATCCCAAGGGAGAGGGGAAAACGAAGATGACAGAATGTAATTTTCGATAACCTTCACACAGAATAAAATTCTCACAAATCCTTAAAGAGAAGGCTCAAATGTGGCTTTCTAAATGCTACATACGGCTGCAGTTTCAAAAAAAAACCCAAACAAAACAAAACAACAAACAAAAAAAAACCCAATAGAGTATATATCTTTTAACTTTTAGTTCCATATTTCAAAAATGTGTGTAGGTGGGACTTTAAGTTTTGGTCACAGTTTCTAGAACACCATAAGAACACCATGCTTGTTATCATGGCATAGGTGTTTTACTAAATATTTTAGTAGCAGTGCAAAGGTACAGAAGGTGTGGCCCACATGCTGGACAGTTAATTCTTGCTTTATACAAGAAGTCACTCTGCAGTCATCAAATGAAATATGAACTCTTGTCTTAATTGATCCCAATAGTATATGAAACCCAAGAAATTCAATCCAAGTATATGCGTGCTAGGAGAGAGGCATGAGAGAAATGCCTGCAGGAAGGAGGAACAGTACATGTAAGTTTAATAGATTTGTTGCATCTCTGTTTCTTCATGTTCAGACAGGTCAGTGAGAAGTCACAACTTGAAACTGTTTGTTCCTTGAACTGTGGCTGATATAGCCAAGCCATTTCTTAAATTATGGAAGTGCTTTTTCAAATCCCATGCCAAAAGAGAAGAGTTAATGTGATCACTCTGCAGGATGATAAGGAAAGTATTTGTACAAAATGTAAATTTCACTATTTGTTTCCTTTGGAAGAATCTGTGGCAGATGCAACAGGATAATTTTTTGTTTTTAAACAAGGACTCTGGAAAGAATCAGTCCAAGGTGTCAGGGCTTTATCCTACTCAGAAGCAAAATGACATTTCATTTTGTATGTGTAAATGTTCCAAAGTGTGTTTAGCTAACACTTGAACACAGGATCTGTAATCATATGGTTGCTCAGGTCTCAAAGACAGAAAACATTGCAGAAAATGCAAAGTACCTTTTTATAGGATTCAGTGACATTAAACCACAAAAAAATTTAAATCATTCAGTATTTCAAGTCAAATGACAGTAACATCCTCAAATACTTTACATCCCCATCACTCCTTCCATCCATTTAGCCTCAGAGAACAATTCTTAGCACAGGAGTAAACTGATTGAGATACAGAAGCTACATCTCCTGCTATAATAGTACTAGATGTGATTATTACTCACATCCTAAAGCTGTGTTTTATCTGAAAAGACCCCTTCATAACAGGAAGGACAAGTGGGTGCACAGATTGCATGCGTTTCTAACAAAACAAAGCAATTCCTTGCTAGGGGGTCATATAGATTTACATGAACGCCAAATTCAGATTTCTTAGAGACTCTTTTAATGAGGTCCCATGTGTCCCTTTTATACACTGAAGAGTATTCATTTTATATATATAATTTTAGGCAGAGGAGCTTAAGAAAAGTGATGAGAGGGAAAACTGTGTGTTTTATATCTACTTTAATTGAGTAATAAACAGAAGAATATGGCTCTGAGGGGCTTTTGATCAGAATGGCAACATGTAATGTTAAGATGGTGTAGTTTTATCAGTATAGTGTATCATTTTATTTTTGGCAAAGTAAAAGTAAATGTGGGCCTGCCTGGCATCACAGACAGCGAAATATGAATACGCAACAGTTGCATTTGACCAAGGGAGTTACTTAACAATCATCAGTTAAATGAGAATGGCCAGGATGGTCAAATGACCAATGAACAGGACAAAAAACCCTGACATATCTTTTTTTGCCCATGGGATAAGACTAGTCAGCATTAAGAACCAGAAGCTTATGATGTAGGTGACTTATTCCACTGGATGTGAAGTCTACTGCATAAATTCCAGAAACAGGGATCTTATTTCTAATCAATCACAACTCTTAACTGAAATGGGATTTCTGAAAAATTGAAGTGAATACTAAGAGATTCAGATATTGAAAATCCAATGTGTTTTGTTTTCTTTTCATGGTCATGGCAAGTACCATTAAACCATCTGAAGAGTCATTCCAGCACAAATGGTCCACCTGAAATCTAGTCATAACTAAACTACTAACGCGCTCCCTAGCTTTGTGGCTCAGTAAATAGGGAGTAAGTGCTGTTTTCAACAGGCAAGGGTTTTGCCTTAAGGTAACAAGACAGGCTTAGAGCTCTGCTGGGCTTTGCCTATGCTTGTGTTGGTCTGCCTGAAGATTTTTTTGCACACAGTAGCAATTATCCAATTACTAGACCTCTATTATCTATTTGTTTTGACTTTTCATTAGCTCTATACAATGGTGTGATGCATTGTCTATAGCAATATATATTTTGTAACTAATGGCTATTTTTAACATGTTGTTCCTATGGGTATAATGACCTATTAGACCCCCTTAATAAAACAAAGCACAAAAATATCAGAAGCTTTGAAAGAAGCAGCAGAGGGCAATACCTGAAGCCCAGGGGGCTATAAACATCACTGATGGCCTATTAATGGTCATCAAATGATGGAATCTCAGGAGCAAGGTAAGCCAAGTCATTCTTGTCAAGCCTTAGGTGTGGCAAAGAGAACAAAGAATGAACACCCAACATATGTAAAACACACACTACACAGTAAATTCAGCTACAATATGATCTTGCAGATCAACAAATAATAAACAAGATGTAAAGCCTGTTAAAAACATAAAAAAGATCCCAACCATATCCTAAATTGAGAAGAAGGAAATCTTCAACATCAATGTAATACTTCTGGTAAAGGGTTTGGGATACTGCCCAGTTCCTGTAAACCCATCCCCAGACAAACCATGAACTCGAACATGTAGAGGGGAGTGAGAGGGCAAGGCTAACACCAGGGAAAGGGGGAGACTAAAAGGTTTAAGTATTTATGTTACCTGCATATAATTTAAACTATTTGCTAAGGCTGTTATGACTGTTAGAAACATTAAAACTAAGCAGATGAAGATTAAATTCTTGGTTTTTCATGAATGGTGTATTCTTTTTTCCTGTCATAGGATTACAAGTTGATGGGGGTCCAAAAAATCTGTTCTCTAACTTGCTGCAACAAATTTTTCATAAAATTTTGCATGTTTAAATGTATTTAAAATTTTCAGGGGCAATTTGAATTCTGTTGTTATCATTAGATCCTGTATTGGAATGCTTGAGTTTGCAACTTCACAATTTCTTTAAATCTAACCAAAAAAATAAATCACATTTCTTAGATGTTACTGTTATGAACACTTTACCATTATCAACAAAGTTATATTGCACTTATTTACCACAATTTTCTTTAAATTTAGAACTATGAAATGAAAACAGAAAATGGGAAACAAAAATCCAGATGCTCTGGATATGTCTTTGTTATCATGTGATATCAGCACAGACCTATTAACGTCCTGGCCTTATTGTGGTTATATTGTAATTATCTGATACAGAGGATGCAGATAGGACTCCAAAACAGAAACCTCTTTAGAATGGAGACCTGGGACAATAGGGAGGAGAGCTACTCAAAAATTTAAAATTTGTTTCTGAGTATTTGGATACTTTCACGAATGTTTAGGAATTGCTCTAAGGCAATTTAGGAATTGTTCATATTTCCTGATCTGAAAATAAAAGCATTGTTCCTAAACAAGCTATTTAAGATAAACCTTTTTGCTTTCTAATGCTGTCTTTTGTCTAATCTGTCTGTGTAACCTGGAATACTGCCAACGTCATGACTCAGAAGGCCTGTTCTGCAATAGATTCATTTATAGTTGGGATGTGCAGGACCTATGAGGCAGATGCAGGTGAGATGCAGATTTTATTGGTACTAATTCATAGAAGCCATTCATGCTTTGCTGTTTTTGATGAACGAAACAATCTCAAGCTCATGCAATAATTCAAAATAAGAGAAATGAGAACAATACTGTGGACTGAGGTGCTAACTGAAACAGGTAAGTCATTCTTTATCTAAATCACCACTGCACAACAAAATGGCTTTCAGGAAACCTAGATAAACGAGTTCTCCAAAGAAGAGCCTGATCCCAGCATGAATGATAATGATTCAGTCAAGTCAGAGCTCAAAAATCCTTTTAAACATTTTCAAATCTGTTTTGTAGCCTTCTCCTTCAGTATCCTTTACCTCAGACAGTCACCCAGACAAATCTGGATTAAGTTTACACTCCCAATATGGCTGTGCTTTTGATTCTTACTAAAAGCTTAGTCTGCTCAATACCATATACGTCCCGAGCATGCACACCTTTAAAACTACCTATTTACAACACAAAACATGTCAAAGATATACCTATATAAAAGATATGTACCTTCTGTAATTTCAACACTAATTGAAAGTTAGACCCCACCATTAGATTTCAACTGGAAAGTATTAGAGGTGGCTTTTTTGAGGTAAAAAAAAAAAGTCTTCTGAGACAGTATAAACTCCATAAACTTAAACCTTTGAGAGTTTCCTATCAAAGAATAACTCTACCACTTCCTCCTTTGCCCTTCAAAACTCACATTTATAAAAGCTCTGAAAACTACACTATGTTTGTACCAAACACTTAAAAAATATGTGAACATATGGTTTGTTAACTTTAATTAACGGAACTGAATAAGCACGCATCCATTTATTAAAAAAACCCCTTTCTTCAGGAACTTGTATAATCTCTTCACCACTTAAAAACACCAACAAACAAACCACAGAGCACTTAATATTTTTCCAAGGAAAATGTAGGGAAGGAATCAATTGGAACAGCTTTGTATTCAAAATCATCTGTGAAGCATCAAAGTTATGTTTGTTGGCATCTGTGCTCCAGCTGTGGAGTTTAGAGTTTTATTGTTTTGTTTTTTTTTTTTTTTTTTCTTAATCATATTCCTTACTCCAATGAGTAAGGACTTGGTTCTGTGCATTTACAAAGTTGGAATGTTAATTCATCAGAGACTGTTCACACTCCCACAGCCTTTGACTGCATTCTCCTAAGAGAACATGTCAACTTTGAAACTTGAAAGGACATCTTTTTTCACTGGACCTGATAAGTGATATTTTTAGTAAGTTAGATTTGGAAAAAAAAAAATAAACTGATTGAACTATACAGAGAGGAAAAGATGCCTAAAGAGACAATTAAACATGACAACAACCTGCCAAAGAAAAGCCCCTTGCCTCCAATTCATAAAAAATATCTCCGATGGCAATGCTAACCAATTCTTTTATAGCTGAGAATCCATTTATGAGCAAGCCCTTATCTTTGTTAAAAATCAGAATGACAGAAAGTCTGAGACTAACTCAGGCATCCCTGAAATCAGATGAAGACTTAATTGACTTCAACGCCTTTTGGGTAAGGCCCCGTTTTAACAGTGATAGTCAAGCACTAAAACCACTTTGTGAGTCAGTTTGTGACTCCATATACAGTATAATATGACTTTGAAGAGCTACAGAAACCAAATGTTGTATCTCTCAAAGATCATGGATTCTGATTCCACTTGCTTGATGTCATAGCAACCCTTAGGGTGAAAATGTGAGGTTATCAGGGTACAAGTGTGGGAGAGAAGGAGTATTTTAGAGGGTTTAAAAGTATTATAACTGTTCAGCAGTTGTGAAAAGTCCCCTGCAGGAACTCCCCTTTTACCCTTGACTAAGCAAACTAGGTCCCTGATTTATCAGCCCAAGCTTAAGAAATAGGAATATAATGACAAAAATTACTATCTTTTGGCCAATTATTTTTTTCCAGAAAAACATAAAAGAATTTTCTTTGCTGAATTCTTTTCCTTTGAGAGGTGACTCTACTCAATAAAAAAATATTAGGGAGCTAGTCCCTGACCTCTCCTCTACAGTACAAATGAACAAAGAAGATAGCTGAGTTCAGTACAACCATTAATGATGAACTGGAAGAGGGACATGACCCAGTAGAGCTCTACAGGGGGAAAGTAGAGCTCTACCAAGGCCAGTGTATTAGAGGCAGAAAGCAAATGTTTGCTGTCAATCAAGAAATCTGAGGAAGGGCAAAAAGGAATCATCAAAACTAAAGAGTATGGAGATGAAACTACTCTTCAAAAAGCTGAAGTCAGGTACAAAAAAAAAATGGAAATAATAATGAAACCTGGCATATTAAATGTAAAGGAACAGTAATAAAGCCAGAAAAGAATTCAAGGAAGTACTTTGCAAGGTCTAAAAGCTAAGACACAGTCCTTTAGGAACAGAAAGATTGCTGCAGAGTCTATAGACCCAAAATACTGTGAAGGTACACAAAAGGCATTTAGAAATTGCAAGACCACAGCAGGTTGTTAATTGAAAACATAATGGCACAAATAGACAAAATGAGCAAAAAATGTCACCAAAGAATATAACTATGGGAGCAGAAATAAGAAAACTAATACTAGTGCCACACAGCTTCTTGCTTAAATTTAGCTTCCTAAAGCCTGGAAGATCCAAGGCCTGGAAGATTATAAATGTGACGACACTTTTAAAAATACTCCAGGAATTTCAGGGGAACTATAAAAAACATAAGCATGACATCTCAATTGGGCAAATCAGGGAAATCATAATAAAGCATTACATTAGTGGAACATGAACAAATACAATCTGCTGAAGAACAAAATTACATGTCCTGCTTTTCTATAAAAGGCCATCACAGACCTATCAGAGTCTCTAAAGGTGTGAACAAACATATGGATACAGGTGGTAAGTCGATACAGTTTATTCTGAATTCAAGAAGACATTTCACAATGTATCTCGAAAACTCTTAAGGAAACTTGCAGCCACAAGCTAAGAGAAAAGCTATTATCCTTTCACAGATAATTAACTGCTTAAAAGATGGGAATCTGAAGAGGAATAAATGGTTGGGTTTTCACAAGGGATGGTGTTCAATGCGGTCTGTGGTGCAGACCTGTGTGGTTAAACTTACTCATGGGAAGTACTGTAGTATCCAAAATGGCACCTACTTTCAAGAAAACACTCTGGAGGGGGAACTGCAGGGGAAAAAGGAAAGGTATATTGTTAAAAAAGTGCACTTTTTGTATGGGGCTGGTACTGCAGTCAGAATGCAGTTCTAAGAACTAAATTCACCAATAATTTTCTGCCAAATAATCAAAGGTACCTACCTTATGTAAGACCAAAGATTAACAGTCCACTTTCATTTCTATTTATCTGACTGTATTAGGCAAAGCCCTTCTGTGACTTTAGCAAGGACAAATACTTTTGAAAAATTTTGCTCTGTCTTACTTAAATTTTCCTTTCTTCTCCACGTGTCACTCTATGTGCCTCTCACAACACAAGAAATTCTGCTCATACATATTTTTCTTCCTATGAAGTTTAAGGCAACGCTAGTTAGTTTTTCTTGGTACTGTCATGGAAAGTCAGATTTAACTTTAGATAGAGCATTTCATGTTGTTATACTTCCTCATTTTTACTTAGAAAACTAACCAGCATATAAAACACCAGTCATTCTGAAAACAAAGATATGAAAACATTTCCCCAGCTAGAGAGACCAAACAATACTGCATTTTTTATCTTTTCTTTTTTCCCCCAAAATTACACTCCTATGTCTCCCAGCAAGGTTTTTGATGGATTAGTTCCTATAATCCATAATCTGCTTTTTCTTCTTGCATTCTTTGTAGTGGATCATTTTTTATATTTCATACCAAATTGCTGATACTAGATTTCACTATATGTCTAATACTCCTTTTAGCCCTTCATTTCAGAAGAAGCCTATGTGCACTGCTATTACTTCTTTTTCCAAGTACTTTAAAACTCCTTAACAAAATATTCATTCTGCCAAGCTATCTCACAATATGTGAATTGGGATTCTGGATCAGCTTTTCAATAAGGAATAGGATACATAAATTTACTATTTTTAATAGGGATCCTAGTGCGTTTGCAAAGGGGTTATGCGCCCCTGTGTGAAAGCATACAGTATACTCCTAGTTTTGTGAACAACTGCTTGAAAATTTTTGAAACTAATGAATGAATCTCTGTTTATGCTTTAAATAAAGTGAGCATATTTCATTTCAGATTAAAGCAGGACTATAGGTTTTGGTTTTCTAGATAGAGTAACACCCATATACACTCTCTGGATTTCTGCTGACTAATGCCATTGAAGGCTGTAAAAAGACTTATCTAAATCAGGCAATGCTGAGAGATGCAGGTCTATTGACTATCTCTATTGTTTTCATTGAGCTTGTACTCATTGGGATAACAGAATAAACAGAATAAACTCAGCTGTGGGAAATGAAATTTTTGCTAGTAAGCAGTATATCCACAGTAGTATGACCAGAACAGTAAATTGACAGAGCCACACTATCTGAGCCATATACAGTCTCCTCACAAGCACCAACATGTAAACAGCCTTTCAAAAAAATCTCGGAATCTGCCACTACCTTCGTAAATAACCTTCACACAGTGAAGATGGGGCTGTTTTTGAGTAAAGGAGCAATAACACAGAAGAGTCTCCTGCTGAGCACTGTGCAGATGTTGGCTAAGTAACAGTCTCGTGTCTGACCTGGAGCTTGGCAATCTAACCTGTGTAATTGGCAAATAGGATCTGGGGTGAGATTTCAGTTTCCTTTTCCTTTTTAATCCACAAAGGAAATGAGAGGTTCAACTAGTATCTCTGGCACAGCCTATTTCTCCCTGATAGTTGTGCAGCCTCCTGGCTGGTGTGATGTAGAAGAAACACACCAGTCCACTCACACAGTGGGATGAACCGCACAAAGAGCTACCAATGAGGGTACCCTGAGCCGGGGACCATTAAGGCATTTAGGATTTCCTAGTACTGTCTTATTCTGCAGAAATGTTCACAAGTTGGAGATTAATTTGTCAAGCTGTGACTTAACATTAAGTTTTCTCATGCATCCTAGAGGAGATCAACAGGGTTTTAGCAATTTGTGCCAGCTGTGTACCTGGTCAACCTCTCTTAATTTTAAATGCGAGTAAATTGCTAGCAGAACTAGAATGCCAACTCTATTATTTCTCCCCCACTCCATTCTCCAACTTTTCCTTCTGGAGATTGATTCAATGTACAAAGAGATCGAAGTGAGTCTGTCCTTCCTCTGAATTAGATAGCTAAAAAAATACACGTATAGTCTACAACTGCTTTTCTCCATCTATAGCCTCTTGGATGAGGCAAAGCAAGAACTGTATATTGGGGCTGACCTATTTCTGGGTCACTCCCAGTCTGCACAGGGGCTTCACAAATTTCAAATGAAAAATCAATCAACTCCTGTATCTTCACAAAGTAGTAACTGCTTCACTGATCTTCTAGAAATTTTTATAAGTAACAAAGTCTGAGATTTTCATAAGGTAAACTGAAAGGTCTGTTTTTATGATTTCACCTTTCTGATATTTCAGATGATATAACCCATACTGTTGAATGAGAAAAACTCTGTTCTGGAAGATATAGGATTAATATTTTTACTTTCAGCTGCATTTCTCTAGCAGAAAAGAAGTATGTTATGTGATGCTGCTTTCAAGTAACATAAGGGGTCCTGATAGAGGGACTGTGAGACTCCATCCTGCCCTTCAAGCTGCAAGGACAAATCACAGGGTATGCTGGTAAATGAGCTCACTGTTTGCATTAGTTTATATTCTCAGACATGAAGAATACAATCCCATCTCCTGGACTATTCCGATCTAAATATTATTATTTCAGAGTGCTGCAATAGACTGAGTCACAACATCCTGAAGATACAAAAAAAGTTATAAATAAACACAATGAAAATGTATGTTTGCCTTTTTTAAGGCTTGTGAACATGTTTGTTCAAGATGAATGTCTGAGGCTTTGAATAACTTAATGTCTTTTATTTGATGGCCGTAGCATTAGTGCAGAAGTCTCCTAAGCCAAAAGCTTAATGTGAAAGGGAAGAGAGAATAAACCATGGAGGAAAAAAAACTGCACAACAGGTAGTTTTAATAACTCCATCAATAAATATTCATAATTTTTTAATAATTTCTTAGCAGTCTGATATACCTTGAGTACAAACGGGGCTGCCTGACACTATTTTCAATGAAAAGCACAATCCTATCATGGTCTAATAAATTAAATATTACTGTGATGCTCTAAGAATGAGTAAGAATAAAAGCTGGCAGATAAATATAATTAATTTGGATGGAGTTCCATTTAATTGCACTCAGATGGCTAAGGACTGCTGTCAATCAGCTCACCTAACAAATCAGTCTTGCAGTCTTCAACAGTTGCTGCATTAGTGAAGCTATAATGGCAACGGCACGTATTACTTATTCAGGCTTCATCCATCTCTCAATTTACTGAGGCTGAATTGCCAAACACTAAAACAAAACTCTGCTTTGTGTTAAGGTCTACACCTGAGCAGACTTTTTGGTATAAAATGTGTAAACACAATTACTACGTTTGCACTATACCATTTTAAGTACAGGTGACTAAACCTAAAAGGAACAAAATAAATCAGAGGGACAATTTATTGCAAACTGATTCAACACTCACTTGCAAAGAGGAACATTGGAAATGCCATTCTAAATCAGACATGCCTTCCCTGGTTACTGTCAAATGGAAGCAGAGAAATAAGAGGAATGCCATAAGCAGAGCTCCAAATCTGACTTAATATTCAGGAAAATAATTTAAAATTTTAAAATTTGATTTACTGTGGTATATCAAAAATGTAATTTTTTTCTGTTATAATTCTAGTTCACCCTGATATCCTGCACAATTTTAGTTGTGGGAAGTTTTGTTGGTTCTTAAGATTAAAGCCTCAATAATTTATTGCAACAAGTTACATCATTTAACAATGCCCTGAATAGAGATGAATTCCCTTCACTGACTTCATATTTCCTTAAAAGTCAGCATATTACAGTAGAGAATATTACAGAGTACACAGAAATCCCAGTGTTCCCTCTCCAAAGCTGTCATTAATTTATATATTAGTCCTTCCTGCACTAGAACCCTGCCTACTCTGACTTATCAAATCCCAATTGTTTGCCTTTCTTTGGAAAACTTTTCAGAGCTCAGCTCACTTCCACCACATACCATGTCTGCATGGCTACAGAACAACTTTATCTAATCATTTGACCATGTTTCTGGGCCATTTTCAATGCCATACTTCATGTAGCCTTTCTTCCCATTATGACTGCAACTGTGTAATGACTTAAGGTTGCTACTGAACTGCCTAGAGTAAAATTAAGGTTTCTGCATACTTAACAAAAACATATCTTTGTAATGGAAGAGACTTTGAAAATTTGTAGATGAAATCATAATGAGCTTTCCTGACTTCAGTCATTGATACGATGCTGTCAGATAAATTTAGCTTCAAAATAAGCTTAGCTTTGAAGATAACTGCAGTGGTGGAGAAATCGCATTACTTGCAATATACAAAACTAAAACTGTGATTTTATATAGTTTCAGTCCAGACTCTTACAATCATCCCTGTGAGATTACTTTCTATATGAATCTCTAGACTACTTTTTTTTTTTTTTGTCTCTGTTGGAAACATTCTAAATGCTAAAACTGAACCTAAATTTTATTACTACTGCACAAACTTTCTGGCTTATAGCTAGTATCATAAACAACTCACATGCCAGGGTCATTCTCCTGTCTTGTTCCTCACTGTGCTTCAAGGTGAAAGCAGGACTTCCTGTGATTTTATGCTAAGTTCATGATTTTGCAATTATGAAGCAACACTTTTCGTTACTATTACTTCAGCCCTCAAAGACACCTAGTGCCATCTATAAGACATGCAAATCAACCTTTGTAGAGATGATGCTCCGAAACTTCAGTTCACCAGCAAATATAATCCAAATTTTCCCACCAAAATTACTAAAAACACTTATAAGGTCTGTCTAAACACCTTCCTTTAGGAGATCAAGAGTAATCTCCCAACAATCTGATGTTTCTCCTTCCAGAAGAAACTACTGGTATGTCCAGTTAGTTTTATCCACCTTTTAGCTCCAACACCTTCTTGCCAGTATATCACTTTAATGATGACCCTTTTTGTAGCACATACCATTTTTAATACCATGTACTTTGAAGCTGCTCCATTTTGACTATCAGGAATCCCTGTTATTTTCTTGAAGAACAATGTCAGAAAGATATTAAGTGGTCTATATTGGTAACATCCTATGGGACTCCACTGCACTTCCCATTTATATCTCAATTATATTTTCCCTGCAGTGAAGCAGCCCTCTTTACCTGCATCAATCTTTTCTTTTCCTTAAATTTGGATTAGAGGTTTAATATTTTTATATTTCTTTTCTAGAAATAACAGAAAAAAAAAACACAAAAGAGTAAATACTCCACATTAAATATAGCATTAGTTATTCCAACAACTGCAGAATACTCCAGGACAGACTTTTTTTTGTTTGGTTGGTTTTTGTTGTTGTTGTTGTTGTTTGGTTTTTTTTTTTTTGGGGGGGGGGGGGTTGTGTGGGGGTTTTTTTGTGGTGTTTGTGTTTTTAAATTTTTTTTTCTTAAAAGCTTTCTCTTTTTATGTCAGTTCTGATTTCATAGAAATAATACTTAGGTATCAAATAAAGCTACACTACCCATACTTCAGTAGCTAGATCCGTAAGCACTGGAACCAATGAAGCCTGATTTCCTATGAGTTTATATTTCAAGTCTTTTAAGTTTTGCCTCTTTTATTTCCCCTTCCCATATCTCCTGTCCATAGGATCTAGCAGTCCTACTGCTGAAAATTACAACATGCAGTGTCTAGTCACAAACGATACGTGTGCTAGCATGTACGCTCATTTGACCAGCACCTGATGCCACCTGGACCAAATAAGGGACTCAGCTGCAAATCTGTCTCTCAGTGTAGAAATTAATTTAGGGGTTTGTCCTCTACTGAGCCACTGTTTTTCATGCAACTTGTTGCAATTCCATGTTGTCATCTAAGATCTCCCTCCAACTGAATACAGTTGTAATGGGGAAACGGGTTCCTTGCTTATGGGTAGAAGAGTAAGAGTACCAGATAGACTACAGTACGATCCTATAAGACCTATTACATAATGAAACTAATCTAAAACTATGCTGCCTACTCTTTCTTCTGATTTCTAATGTTCAATGACAGTTATGGATTATTTCCCAGAGTAATCCATAGACTTAGAGTAATCCATGGACTTAGACAATGTTCTACGTCCACGGCAATGAAAAACCCCCAGACTGGATGAAACATGAGTCCCCAGGAAATATCCTCCAGCTCCAGTATCACTCATTAATTAATTCTAAAATCTATGCAGCAGAAAATATCTGCATCCAACATTCTTTCTTCCTAGCTATCTTTCTCCTTTCTCATTCATATTCAAAAACCAGCCAAGTCAAAAGAAAGTAGAAGCTCATATCTCATACGGCTGAGTCCTTGAGCCAAGCACTGTGCCTGCTGGGTCCAGAATGAAGAAGGTTTCACATACCTTAGCTTTCTGTGGTTATCAGATACAGTAATAGTCAAAATTCAAACACAGAGCCTCACATAGCCAGGTGTAAGGTACAACTAAATAACAAAAAGGAAGGCTACATCTACAGGACAGGAACCACTGAGAGCTGCAACAAATAGCAATACCTGTGAGAAAGCACACCCTGGTGAGGCTGGTCTTTTAGGAAACACTGTGGCAAATTCTGGATCTAGCAAATCAGGTCTCCTACCTCTGATCAGTACAATTCCCTACCTGGATGAAGGCACTTGGCTATCACTTGACCTTCAGGGACACACTGGCTGTTCCCTACATCCAAAGCCCTGAGAAAGCTTGTGCAGAGTTACAGTAAAATTTGTTTCCTATGTGTTTTTAAAGTAAGATTTGGACTTCTGAATTAAACATGCATCATCTACATCACAGGTACATGTATATCCAATACAAAGCTCTTAAATGTGAGACCACTCACTTTGGTGAACACAACTAATTAGTTGGCACTAGTCCACAAAATAAATTATTGAACGTGACCTGGAAGTCCCTAAAAGAGCTTGCTCCAGGAATCTCAGAACAGGGCTGCAGCCAGTCAGTTGTCACTGGTTGAACTGAATAGCTTGAAGTGGAGTAGGTGCAGTTTCACAGCTGCTAAAAATGTATTTCTCACCTTTAAATTATTTTTAAAGTTACATGTTTCTTAAAAGAGATGCTTCACATTGTTCTGGTTTAAGCAAGAAAGCAAATAACTTGTAGTTTAACCTCGTTTTCAAAATTAAATAAATCAAACAGCTAAATGATCACTAGATGTGTGGCTAAATGCCATGTTAAACAGCTCACGTCAGTTCAATCAGTTTATATTGCACATTTACCGTGACTATGAATGCAAGTTTGTAACTCATTTTAATGACAAAGTTGAGCTCTACATGTACCATGGATCAACATGTTTTAGCGTTTTCTGAAACTATTTCTTATGATTTTGATTTTTTTTTACCCTCTTTAATTACTCATCATTGCTTACAATTGCAATAGCACATGCAGAATCAGAAGAAGGGAGACTCTACTTTGATAAATTTTTAAAACATAAAAAAACAGCTAATATCCACTGGAGTTTACATTATAGAGAGGAAAACCAAAGTATTAGAAAAGGAAATTAGTATAAAGTAAGCAAACTTCATATAAACAGTATAATTTCCTATTCTTCCTGCTTGAGAGTTTCTGGTCTTGCAATAGGTGATTTTTCTTAAATCAAATGGAAACTTTGAAAAGAATTATAGATAAGCATAATAACTATCTTATTTTCTGGTCCATTTAGACCAAACATTTCAAATTTGTTTTGTGAGATGGCAAGTATTTTAAAGGCAAGCTCTTTTTTCTTATGGACAAAGTACTTCTGAAAACTTCCATCTTCAAATTCCCTTTAAAAACTTGATGAAACAAAAAAGATTGACATTTGTTTTTTTCCCAAGACTTTTTTTTTCATCTTGTGTCATAACAAGAACTCTAGAATACAGATAGTATTTCTTCACAAAGTTTTATACTCACCATAATGCAAATACAGCAACTATTTCTAAGAAACAAATAAAATTTCTACACTTTTTTTTTTTTAATTTTTTTATTCCACAGCAACATCCAACATGCTTTGTTCTGATATGTGGAAAGTACACACCCTTTGCCAGTCTCCCAGATCAAAAGCTAAAATAAACATATATCTTAGCATGATTGAGACACACAGACAAATATAAAGTATGTCACCCAGTTTGAGCCTCAAACTAAATTACCCATTCTAGTAATAATTCTTTTAAAAAGTTATCCTTTTATTACTGGCCTGAAGCAAATTCAAGAGAGATTATGCTTCTCAGGGGAAAAGAAGCATTTTTGGAAGCAAATGTACAACTTGTCTGAGTACACTGTAAAATCTGAAAATGTTTGTACTCTGAGTCATATTAGCACAGTCGGCAGAATTGCACAGTTCCTTCTCTAGCATATGCACCACCTGCATACATGAGACTAATACCTCTTTTGTTATCCACTTAAGCTTTTTATTACCAGAACTCCTAAATTTGGCTGTGATGGTCCCATCTCTTATTAGACAATTTCAAGCACTCTTTGATAAATTTGATTAACTTAAAGACTTTAACAGGTCCTTATGAATCCAGATTTTGATTTCAAGCTTCATCTTTTTGACCTTTATGAGTCTCTGTGGCCTAGTTCTCCTATATCATAATGATTTATGGTTTTCTATATTCAGTGAAAATGCCTTCAATCCTAACTCTCTGGCCATCCATTTTCATGTATTAAGTGCTCTTCAGCGAGAAACGCATCTTTAAAATATTACCATGGTTTTCTCTCTTTGGAATATATATATACAACAAAAGATTTATCATTATTATTTTATAAAATGCTAAGTTGGAAATAATAGCAGGGAACTCTACTGAGTCCTGATAAAAAACACCAAAGTGTCTTGGCTGGTATCTGCTGTAAGACAGATAAAGCCAAGGAACCAACTGATGAGAAACACGTAAAAACCAAAACACAGGCAGTAGCCACCTGCTGTGATATTACAGCCTAGCAGCAATACTGTCAAACTAAAAGGAAGAAAAACTGTTCATTAAAAACTGTGTGGTATAAATCATTAAGTGGATACAGGCAGTAGCCATTAATATGGTAAATGCTGTAAAATGAGGACAGCTAAACAGATTAGGATTGGCTATACTGCAGTCTCACAGCCTGGTTGCAGATTGGAAAACAGAAGAGGCAGGCTCTCCTAGGAAATTAAATCTGGTCCCCTGATACTGCTGGCAAAAGTGTTGTAAGACTTCCTTTCTTAAGCCTTATAAAACCAGTTGTTGTTTTTCTCCCACGATTCCCTATTGAAAAACGGTTCTAAAACCAAAGAATTGGCACAGTTGAAAAAGGTCCCAAGACAGCATTTAGTCCACTCTACACATCCGATGCATCAAAAATTTCTTTTCATTTCAAGATGAAATGAAGCCTAACATAGTTACTATCTTCTTAAATATTATGCTCTCCAGCCCTCTGTCTACACATTTTTCTTTTCCACTTCACAGGCCACAGCTGCAGAGGGCCTATGGCAACTCATGCTGTTCAAAAGTTGTGTAAGTTTCACAAAGTTCATCCTCACTGAAGAAGGAAAAAAAGAAACCTGAAGAGTGTCTTTACAGTTTAAAGCTAATATCTACAGGTTGAAAGAGAGAACCAGGCATTTTAACTCCCTGAGACTACTCTCAGCTGTGCCTTTAATTCTCCTGGTAAATGTTTGGCTCATAACATCTTTTACTCCAGATGAAATAAACAATAAACAAGGTAGAATACCACCACTTTCACTGCAACTCTTCCTGAGATTATTCAGCTTCCCAAGTACTCAGAGACAGTCAGAATGTAAGGCTTTTGAAATAAATTAAATTCACTAAATACCTTGCACATCCTAAGCTGAGTAGCACTACAACCAGTAAAGAATGGAGAATAGTAGTAATAAGACACATTAATTTCTCCTTTATTCACTATGGTAAAAATGCACAATTCTAACTGTTTTAAAAGATACATACCTACAACAATAAAACAAAAATATGGTTGAAGCAGAAGAACATCTGATGAATAAACAGTTTTCATATTCATGCTCATTATTCAAAGGATTTCATTAATATAAATATTTAATCCATTCAACAATTACAAGAAGGCATACAAATATTTCTAATTGTTCTTTCTTACATTAATTAAACAAACTTTTAGAAGAAATAAAGTACTTTCTTCTCCAAGTACACTTAGTGACAAGGTCAATGGCTGCAAAACCACTGACTCAAGACAGGCAACTTAAAGGTTCAAATTCACTGAAACTTAAACAGAACACAGACTTTATACCCAAGTCCTTTGTCTTGCAAGAACGCCAGGGTTTATAGAGGATTTCTGTTCTGGACGGGTTTCCATTGGTGCCTAAGTTTTAGCAACATAACTGTGTACTCCAAAGCTAAGGGCTTTTTTTGAAACCATCAACACAATAATTTTCTCATTAATAAAAAATCTCCAACACATTTCCACAGCCAAACTGGTAACTATTCTGTGATGCAGCAGAGAATGACCTAAACTGTTAATAAATTACAAAGCCAAATAGCACTGATCTCAGATCAGTTATAATAAGCAATTTTTACACAAAAAGTTTTCCTATGTTTCTCATGGTGCTCTTCAAGAAAATTAGAGCTACATATTTTTCATTTCAGACCATGGGAAGATTCACTGCAAAACAAAATACCGCTCTCTTTCAAAACACTATTGTAGGATAAACAGGGAAGAGACAGAAAACCTTCATACTGTGATGTTTTCTATGCTAGTCAGGAAGGTTTAACAATAGATCTAGACCATATGTTTGCTTTTCTTGTTTACTGTCAGGGGAAACAAATATTTTGGAAAACTGGATATAATTCTAAGTTATACCGTTAATTCTTAAAGTTCAGCTGAAACAAAAGAACAAACCTGTTGGATGTTTTCAATCTACTGAAAATTCAATTCTATCACCAGAATAAATTTTAAAAGAACAAATCCTGGGAAAATGGACAAAATCTGAAAATTAGAAAAAGGTAACAAATTATCCTTTCTTTAGTATTTCCTTACTACCCGTCTAACAAATAGACAACAGATGATGACAAACCTGAGAATTAAGCTTACTCTCTGAAATTAGGGAAATTAATACCCTGGAACAAAACTGAGTATATGTTTCTCAGTGTACAACATTAATTGTGGTCATTGAGCCACAAACTCTCATTTTTCCTTTGAGCTGTGCTCGTTCTTGGTCACTGGTGAGCCACTATCTGTCATTAACCAGAAGAATTTGTCTTCCACAGTGTTGGCCATTTCATATTTTCACCTAGGTTATACTTTCTACATAATACCCCCTCCAGTGACAATCCAGTACTAGAATTCAAATGATCATGCATATTTGGGTAGAATTCTATGTGGGTATTTTTGGTCTGTGTTTGGTCCAGCCACCTGTGAGAAGCTGGGTTTTCTCCTGCCAAGTTATGGGAAAACAGTCTGATAAAGACGGTCTATAGCCTTGAGAGAGAGATCTCTGTGTAAACTAAAATTAATTGGTCTCTCATGATTGGCTGATGGCCCTCCAAGGGCATTTGAAGGAGAAAGAGAGG
>JAWWEE010000074.1:78754952-78767839 GCA_035221455.1 Xenops minutus | reverse complement strand
GAGGAGGATGAAGTAAACCCCCAGACTCAATTAAGGAAGACCCTCTGAAATGGACTGTGCAGGTGCAGAGAGACCCACGCACGCACAGAGAAGTATCAGTTCTGTAACATGAGGGGCAGTGCCAAACACCTTTGCTTGGGCGGCGCTGGCCACGTCGCTCAGGTAAATGTCATTTGGCCAAGTAGATAAAAGGCAGATGGCTCATATCTCAGGGCTTTTTTGCTTGCTTCACGTGGCTAGGACAATGTTGCCTTTTGGCAGGGACACCTGCCTTCAGGAGGAGCTGGCCTACCCTTGAGGATGCAGCCACTGCCCTGAGGCAGGTGGACATTCTGGGGTCCGTGAGACAACCCTGTGGGAAGACACTTTGGTGGAGTGGGGTATGTCAGACCCAGGGGGGGCTTCTTCTACTTCTTCTCTCTCTCTCTCACTCTCTCCCTCTCTCTCCCTTTCGGGGGTGGGGGGTGTGGGGGGGTAGAGCTTGCTTTTCCTGTTTGCTTGGCCCTCTTTTGATAATAAAGTTACTGTTTAGTTGAACTTTTCAACAGTGTCTTAGTTTCGCTTTCAGCAGCCTGATGGACCTCTTGGTTCTTTCTCTGGAACATCATGAGACAGCACCCCAAGGTTCATCTTTTGACATTCACCTACACTTGCTAAGACTTTGCTTCAGCTTCTCCTGCTGAGGTTACCTTCCGAGCAAACTGCAATGAACATGCCACCCTTCTCTCTATGTGTCTCTGCTGTGTTTGCTTCACTTCACTATATACTACATCACCCCATTCACCTTCAAGAAAGCAATGTCCCATTTTGATGTTCCCATCACTCAAAATCTAACACCTATATTTGTTCAGATACAAGAAAAAGCCCCTATGAGATTTCCCATATGTTTGTCTTAATAAATTGTGTATCCATAAAGCACTTCTATTGATTCAAAGTATCCCACTGTAGTTTAAATGCCTGACAGCTGCTAGGTGGCTGCTGTGCTGACTACTATTGCTAGCCAATTTTACCTCAGCATTTTCCTTGTGCTTCCATGTATTCACTGATTGGCTCCTTATGTATTTAGATGTGAAACTTCTCTTTTTTCCTGCTGTACACAACCTGATACACTGGAGCCCTGGGCTCATAACCAGAGTTCCTATGTACTCTGGTCATAAAAATAAAACCCACCATAAACCTGCAAGAACACATCTGGATCAACCTTGCCTCAGGAAGCTCATATTCTGATGATACTGTGAAAAAGCTGAATTGTATATATTTCTGATGGATAAACTGTGTGAATTTCAGCACACTAAAGCAACACAGAGACAAAAGCAGTCTGGTGACTACTCCTGTTAGGGGTAGAGCTTATAGACATGCACAGATGCTTTATGGACATAAGGCATTAGACAGGGTAAGAAATGGCTTCAAGTTGTGTCAGAGGATGTTTAGATTACATATTAGGAAACATTTCTTCACTGAAAGGGTTGTCAAGCACTGGAATAGGTTGTCCAGGGAAGTGGTGGAGTCACCAACCCTGAAGGTATGTAAAATATGTGTAGATGTGGCACTTTGGGACATGGTTTAATGGTGGACTGGGCAGAGCTGGGTTAATAGTTGGACTTGCTGATCTTAGAGTCTTTGCAACTTGAATGACTTGATAATTCTATGGCATAGAGACATCCATGGCATAAGGTCATAGATATTTGCTGAAGAAAAAGGTGAAAATTACTTACCACGCTGCAGCCAGGACAGTCAGGACCATTTTCACATGTCCTACGCCGTGCCTGGATCCCTCCTCCACACTGAGCAGTGCAGCGCTCCCACGGACCCCAGCCTGTCCAAAAAACATGAGGGGGGCACAACAAATGCTCATTGCAGTACCTGTGGGAAGAGACAAACAAGGAGGCAAATAATCAATTGAGTATTAAAACAAGATATCCTCAAAAAGTTCCTCATTTGCATAATTCAGAGAGATGTTTGTACAGGGAAATATTTTATACAAAGGGCCTACCTCTATTCATCAAGCACTGAACTAACTAGTTGGCACACTGCATAGACCGTTTAAACATTTGAGAGTTTGTGGGTTTTTCAGGCTGCAATTGCGTGGCAAAACATTTGTTTGCTTTATTCAGTGACTTTATACAATCCATGCAATGCAACCATGCTATTGTACTGCGAGCACGTAAGCAAGATTGAAAACTACTTCATTAAAACCAGTTGTGGCTATACCTCTGGGGTAGTCAAACATTTATGCAGGCAGTCCTTTATCAGTCTCCAGCTAAGAATTGATTAGGATCCATCTCTCTCGTTCTCAGAGAGCTAAACTTGCTTTTTGCTTTCCACAGCGTCTCCACTTTTATGGGCAAAATAAAAGTCAAAACATTGATTCTAGGCATAAAGAACTGTGCCGTTTTCATAATGTTATTACTTTATCTTTTGAAGAGCATTTTTAGCTATTATAATTCCTGAAGGATTTCCCAGTAGGCTGCAAACTCATTCAGGGGCCTATTAGGTTCTTGAGGGAAGCAGGAATATTTTCCACTGAGCTGTCACTATTGGAACAAGACATTCACACATGTGGGAAGGTCCCAACTTTTAGTGATTTTTTTTATTATTATTTTTTTATAAAAACTTAAGTTTCCTGGTGTTTTGAGTGTGCCATCCAATAAGTCTAGCCATAGCAGATTCTGCTTTTTAAGGAACCTTTGCACAGGTCCAAAGGATTTGGGCCACCAGCAAGGGTGACTGTTACTTCAGATGAAACAAAGACACAGCAGATAGTCAGAAAACAGACAACTCTGAAGATATGTTCTAATATTTTATAGATGAGCCTGGGTTGCTCTTGTTCCAACTACTGACTGTCCTGAATGAACAAATCAATCTGTTACAGTATTTCCTCAGTTTTTACACCAGCCATCCAAAATCAAATGTCTTCTTTTCCTTCTAACAAGTTTCCATCAGTTTGCACTCTCCTGCAATGAAAACTGACTCTAATACTCCAGTTATTCATTTCTACAAAAAAGAGAAATGTCAGTATGGACAGTTGTCATTTTCAACAAGAATAACAACACTTTTTTTTTTTTTTTTTCCCTTTAGAAAGCCCCAAGATCCTCAAGCTCTACTTCTTCATTACCAAGGAATTTGCATATTCAGAATTTTGTGGGGAAATAAAAATGTTGGTGGTGTATGTTACATACAAAAGTAGGTTTATCACATAAGCTGGAGCCTATGATTTATACTTTGTCCCTAGGTCTGAGCAACTCCATCAGAATTTAAGGACTGGGAGTGGGGTAAATAGGGGAGTAACAGTTTTCTGTTTCTGTATAGCTAAGAAAATTATTAACAGCTTGTATTGACCTTTCCTCAGCAAACTGAGGAAAAAATTCCCC
This sequence comes from Xenops minutus, assembly GCA_035221455.1. Taxonomy (NCBI): domain Eukaryota; kingdom Metazoa; phylum Chordata; class Aves; order Passeriformes; family Furnariidae; genus Xenops; species Xenops minutus. The sequence continues at coordinate 78,764,468 of JAWWEE010000074.1, read as the reverse complement.
AACTCTCAATATTTATGAATCTGGTGTGTCAGATTCTTCACTGCATGATTTGGGTAAAGGTTTTTCAGCAGTAACTTATACATAAACTACCTTTCTTTCCCCTTCTGCACACTCAATATTTGCAATTCACAGTACACATTTTGCCATCATTAAATACACATAGGAATGTTCTGTGCCTGGATATTCTTTCCCTAAAACTCCAACAACTGCACAAATTCTTTGTCACATTCAATCATTTCTGTGAGTGTTTGGGATAGTTTGTCTCTGTGATCATTTGTTGAGAATATGTACTCCTGTAACATCAGTATTTATTTAGTCAAATTAGTACATATTTTGCATAATTTCATTAGTTCTTAATGAAGATGTGCTAAATTAATTTGGGACACACATAGTAGGTTAAAGCAAGTTTGCCATGAAGCTGAAAATTACTGATATTCAACTATGCAAAGAAATAACATTGAGGAACTCGTCTCACCTTAAAATATTGGCATTTTCAGTGTAGCTGTCTAAAAATGAAGAAGTCACTCAAACTTGGGCAAGAGCTTATGGAAAGAAACAGCCCTGTTCAAAATGTGATTTATGTCACCCTAAGACAAATGTCTAATATAGGTCATATAAATACACCCCTCAATCCACAGATTTCTTTTCATGGACTAGGAATGCTTCATGGGAGACAGACATCTAACCTCCCATAACAGACAATGGAAATTTTGTCAATACAAACTATGGAGACTAAAATGATTAATTTGAAGAAATTTAGGAATATACAGTAGAAGGAGACAAATCACTGTTCTCCACAGCCTGTATTGAGTAGATTTCTACAGACCATAATGGAAGTTCAGATAGCTGACTCATTTGAGAGTTTGTGGGTTTTTCAGGCTGTAATGGTGTGGGCAAAACATTTGTTTGCTTTATTCAGTGACTTTATACAATCCATGCAATGCAACCATGCTATTGTACTGCGTGAATGCATAAGCATTCATGTTCGTGGTCACCTGAAGTTAGGTGAGACAGATCTCACCTAGATGAGAGTCATACCATGATGCAGTGCCTCTTTCAGTGCCTATGTGCTCTACCACCCACTCGCCCATTGAAGCAGGAGACAGAAAAGAAACCTAATAACTGACACAGTAAGCACTTCAAGGGCCTGGCAATTCTGTTAAACACTATTCAAAGATGCAGATGAAAAAAGTCCTAAAATCTCTATGCAAACTGCTTCAGATTAGGAAACAATTTTTAAAAAAACCCAACCCCAGAAGTGTCAATTTTGCCTTTTTTTTTCTTTTTCCCTTCACGAAAAGAAAAATACAAAACCCAGCACAGCATACAAGTAGAATCTTCTTTTCATCTCGGCCAGCCAGCCTCTGAAAACATCAGGTATGTTTTCACAGCTAGAGACATCCCTGCAATTGATTTTTGAGAGCTGTGCTACAGCATGGAGCTTTGAGCCAAGTTTCATTATATCTGTTCTTGGCTGCATTTCAAGTCACTCAGCAACCCTTTCTCCCTTTTGCTCTTTCTTCCCCTCTTAATTTTGTTCTCAGGATCCACAGGGCTAGCGTTTTACAGTAATTCAACAAAACATTCAATGCAAGAAACTTGAATCTGTGAAACCAGTGCCCTCTCCCCTAACCTAACTGCAATGAGGTCAGAAGGGAGAACAGCCTAGAGAAATGTGGGTTTTATACTGTGACCCTTCAAGTTTTCCCTTGTAGTGAACCCAAGTTCAAATGCCCTACTAAAGGAATTGTCATACTGGGGGAAGGGAGAACATCCTCTGTTCAGTTTTGCCCACAGCTACTAGTTCTTACAGCAAAATTTACAACAGGCAAATTCAGTACAACTGGCATTACCATTCTTGTTCTTATAAAAATTACAACCTTTAGTAAAACATCAGTTTATTCAATTGATTTCAGTGTTGCCATCCAGCCCTAAGTACTACAGGCATGACAGTTACAAATGTGTCCTTTTTATTCCACAGAGAGATGCTATTGAAACAAATACTTCTTAATTTTGAACTAAGTTATACTACCATGTAATTAAGAAAAACAAACTAAACTTCATCCCTGTCTGCCCATTCCTGTGAAATGCACCGTTATGTGGTGGGTAGTCATGATTACTGGTGACTTACTCAGAACTGGTGACTTACTGGGAAGCACAGACTATACTGAGGCTGATGGGAATCCCAGATTCCTTTAATTGAAAGCAGACACAGGCCCTGTTAGACTGAGATTGTTGAGTTGCCAGAAAAACCCACCCTGGAGACTGTGGAAGGTGGCAGGGGCTGGAGCGTATGGTCCCAGGGGCTTCTGAGGAAGAGCAGGGAGCAGAGAAAGCAAGGAGGACTGGAGCCCACACTTCCCAGCAGACATCCGTGGGAGTGCAAGTAAGCCTAAAGCCTTGTGGTGTTTGATCTGCTCTGCTGAAGGGAGCTGAGCTTGTTCACACTTCTCAGGAACAAGCAGCACTACACAGAGCAGGCACTTGACCCTCAGTAGTTCCTTTCTCATGGAAACAAGCTCAAAAGCTGAATACCTGCTGAGGACTGTGTACAAAAAAAAAATTAAAAAAGGCAACATTATCTTCTGCCTCTAATCTTATACACCCCAAAATATCCATGGCTTTCAAACATTTATTCCTCATCTGCAGCTGATTTATTTTTCTAATTGCCATGTTTGGGTTTTTTTTCTTTCTATTCTTTCCTGTGCAGTAAAAGACAAGTACATCCACTCAAAGAAATTTTAATGTCCCTCGTTTCTGCACAGATAGGGGGGAGACTAGTGGACCTAATGAGGTCATATCTACAGCATCTTCCACAGGAGGGACAAACTTTCTCACTTCATAATGGTGTCAAGACAGGATACTACAGATTCTATAAACTAAGATCTAGAGAGTTATGCAGCAGTTTCGGTGAATATTTTAAGCCCCTAAGAAAATTTTAAGCCCCTAAGGAATTCATCAGAATGTCTTCCATCTGGAGTCTTAACTACAAAATTATTATCTTAGCAAATTTTATTACAATGTTATTTTTACTCCCTTTCCTTATTCTGTCTAAATGCATATCAGCTGCACTTTTAACCTACTTCTACAAGGGGAATTTGCTTTGTAATATGAGTATTTGCTGCTATCTCTCAACTGCTTTCCATCCTCTGCACACCCCTTTAGCAGCAGAGCACAGAATAGCTCAGCATATCTTCAACACTTTGAATTGGTAAATATTGCCATTGATTTCAAGGGAATGACCAGAAAGCACAGAGCTGCCTGATACATTAGCCATGATAGGATCATGGCTTTCATGAGCTAAAACAAACATAACCTAGACAAACATTTAGCTCTTAACTCATGAGCAAACACTCTAAAGTTGAATATGCATTCACATCTGCAGGTGAATTTACCTCAGATATACACTGCCTTTTATGTGTTTGCTTTCTACAGAGTTATGTACTGAATTTCTACCGAAATCACTGTTTGTTGAAAAGCTGTTTCAAAGTTTGGCATGAGGTTGGCTGTGGAAACTGAATCCTATATTTGTATCCCCGAACATGTGAAGGTGATTAGAGTAAACACGTTTATAAAGACAAATGCATACAATGTGTAAATCAACTAATTCAAATTTATACTAAGGCTACCCATATTTTCTTTTTTCATATGAGCTGGGTCATTAAGAAAGTAAAACATTAGGATATTTAGAAACATCAATTGATTTAAATGGGAAAATCTGAGAAGTTGCTTATTGGCACTTTGGATACAAAACCAGTAAATGTTTCTTAGGAGTTACTGCATGTGTAATATTTGCTCAGCTTGCCTAAATGTACTGGGCTCAATTCTCAAAGGAACTGTTTCCATTTGGTGCCAATATAACTCCAATAGGAGTGAAATTGTCACTTAGGACTACTGTAAATACTGGTACACTATTGCCCTCCCAGCTCAAAACACACTACAAGATGTCAGAGGCATGAGGACACTCATAAAGCCCTCATGGGGCCCCAGCCAGCTTCACCTGGAATGCCCACCCACATCCATGGTCTAAGAAGCTCTATTTAACATGATCCTAACCATGGCCTGTGCCTTAGCTTCCTGTCTGGACCTCTCTCATTGCCATGATATCATGTATGATTTAGAGTCTTGGTTGGATCTGGTCACAATCTCCAGGCTTGCCCTGCTCCCCTGCTGGTGGTGGTGGGATGGGCCCTGTCTGGTAAGTTTCCCAGGACTCTGCTTTTTACAGCTCTGAAAAGATTTATCCAAATACTTAACACTGACAAAAATCCTGGCAAATAACTGATGCCTCATTCATCTAGTTGTTTTACAAATTATTTGACAGAATTTCCTAACTTATCACACCCTCTAGAAAAAAGAAAATTTAAAAATACTTAAAATTTATTCAAAGTATCAGGTCATAACACAGATGACAAACAAAACCAGGGTAGGGGCAGGAAGGCGAGCTGTGAGCAAACTGTGAGAGAAAGGTGCAGGGCCAGTGAAAGTGAAGGATGTTTCAAGGGGACAGGAAACAGTGACAGAAGAACTATGAGAAAAAAAGGCATCCTGCAGTAAACTCACAGGCAGATACATCCCAGATTGCTGCTGAACTGGACAAAGAAAGGACAAATAACCTGCAGCCTACAAAAGCAAAGCAACGCAAGCCTTTTATTCCTTCAGAATTGTTACCAAAATTCAATCCTTTTGGGCTGCTATTATTTTAACTCATTGTAAGTATGACTTTCCATTTTGTAACTGTTTTTACAGTGCACCCATTGTCTTAACACTCAACATTTTCTCATATAATTATGAGAATATTTCCCACAGTTTTCTTTTTTTCTCTGGAACTTCTTACTGGACTTTTATTCCATGTTAAGCTAAAATGAACAATGAGTACTAACATCTATAGAGTACCATCAAAGAGTCTATCCAAACTAAACTACTTTCTTCTATATTTAGTGTTGTTGTGTCCTGCCCTGGACTGACCTCCCAGTTGAAGAAAATGAGTGACTGTTATTCATGCTGGGAAAGAGCTAAGTAACAGCAGATACAATGTACGTTTGGTGGTGATAGCTTTTTGGTAGGGCCACCTATTTTCAGAAAGCAATTTACAAAATAACAAAATGCTCTCCTCTGTGATGAAACGGTAAATATTCACAGCCCTATAAAAGCAAGGAATGTTCACATGTTCTGTTATCCTGATCATTTACGTTTAAGAGTTAGGAAAACCAGGTCCCTGGTGATCTGTTAATGCATAAATGTGTGATGCAACCTTTTTCAATGAATTTCTTAATCTGAAGAAATGCCAGAGTTGGTTTTAAATGAAATGCTTCACTGAAACTCATCATAAAGATTACTGAATTTTGTTTTCATCCAACAGGAATAGAGGATACTACATCATCCATACAAAAACATCAAAGTATGCTGTAAGAGTATATTGAAAGGACATGTATCAGCATACATCTCTTGGAACAGATGACTACAGGACTCCACATTCTTAACACCAACAGCAGTCTTCTGCTATCTAGCTTTCTGGTATGCCTCTAGAAACAACACAAAACATACAAGAGTTGCAATTTATCTGAATATATTCTAGTTTGATTTAAAGAAATATTTCATTACCGTTAAAACTGTGAACACAAATTAAAAATTAGAGACATCAAGGTGCATGTAAAATGGAATGAAAGGCCTGAGCTTGATATTCTGAACTAGTGATTAGTCTGGTGCCAAAGCAGTACATGGCGAAACCAAAATCTGAGCTGACTTGATCTGCTCAGGGGTTAATAAATATACAAACATTTAAAAAAAGACCCAAACATGAAATCTTGCTAAAAGACGTTTGACTTCATAGTGTATTATATTTACTGAATAAAAAAAAAAGCCCTTGAAACTTCCTTTCATGTTATAGAAATGCTTAATTCATTTATGACAGAAAAAAATGAACTCAAAGCATCAGTAACATAGTGCAGTGACCTTATTATATTTTGGTCTGAATTCCAGGTCTTGCAGCTGGACGAGTTACAATTCAAACACAGTGCAATCAATTTTCAAGGAGAATCAATTTTCAGGGTCTCAGGGGACAGCAGCACATTGCTTCAGCACAATTCTCTGGCACTACCAGGAGCTCTCAGGGGGCTCAAGAGGGACGAAACTAAGTGAAAGATGAAAGATCTGTTGCAGACCCACAGCCTTGTTAATGGCAATACTGCTACTGTACAGCAGTAAAATTAAAGAGAGTGAAAGGGAAGGGAAAAGAAAACCAAAGCAAGTAAAGGAGAAAATGTCCTGAGGAATACAACTGAGCAGAAGAAATTAAAACAGACAATAGAAAAAAGATAACTCACCTCTCCTCACGATTCTGTCCCACACAGACACGTCCTCCATGTCGAGGGGTTGGATTGCTGCAGGAACGCTGACGAACTTGAAAGCCTATTCCACACGTGGTACTACAAGGTGACCAAGATGTCCATGGTGTCCAGCCTCCATTTCTGGTAGAATAAAAAGCTCAGGCTCTGTCATCTGTTATACATAGCGAATGGCTGATTAGGTGTGACTGACAGCAGAATCTGCCTATTAATATTTCTGTAGAAGTCATTAATACTGCACTGTGTTCCATTTCTTCCAAAATAAAGGCATTCTGAGCATTCCATATTCCATGCTTTGTAACCATGGACTGCTAAAATTACCCCCTTACACAAAAAGTACAAAGCTGTGAAGCTCTTTACTTGCTTTTGGTCACTTTATTCTGGGTAAACTTCATATGCAAACTCCTGTCTAAAAGTTCTGAAGCTATTGTTTTCAGGGAGATTATAAAGTCAAATTTTGCTCAGAGGACCTCATATTGCTCTCTACAACTACCTGAAAGGAGGTTGTACTGAGGTGGTGGTTGGTCTCTTCTTCAGTGTAACAAGTGACAGAATGAGAGGAAATGGCCTCATGTTGTGCCAGCGGAGATTTAGATTGGATATTAGTAAAAATCTCTTCAAAAAAGGGGTTGTCAGCACTGAAGTGGTGGAAGGGAAGCAGCAGAGTTACCATCCTTGGGGGTCTTTAAAAGACAAGTAGACATGTTGCTTAGGGACATGGTTTAGTGGTGGACTTGGCATTGCTTACTAATGTTTGGACTCAGTCTTGAGGGTCTTTTCCAGTCTAAATGAGTCTATGATTCTAAAGGAAAAAGAGTGTTAATTAAGTGTCAAAATGCATTTATTTTCTCAATTTCAACAGGATACTCTGATAAGACATCAATACCTTATTTGTAATACAATAAAAAAGCTAACAGAATTCACATACTGTACCTTACATTTGTGAACTTTTAGAAAGGACACTCCTGTTCCTTCCCAATATATGGTAGGGAAAAGAAAGATACGTTATTCTGATTCAGTTAAAAACCTTTAAACTACAAATGATAGAACCTGAAATTTTCTTGTGTACCTGGAACAGTTGGCAATTTCCATAGTCGGTCCTTCACACAGCCAACCTCCACACTGAGGAGCAGGACTGTCACACATCCGTGTCCTGCAGAGGCAGGAGCCAATGCTGGCACCATCAGTGTGGGTGCAAGGTTTCCACTGTGACCATGTTCCAAAATGCCCATCCACTGTCAGATTCCTCATCTAGAAAAAAACACAATAGAAAATCTTACCTGAGGCCTGACAGTTCCTTCATAAAACCTCTTTATTTTGCAGTGCATGAAGGTTCAGCCTTCAGCTATCAACAATAAAAGCCTCCTCTGGAGAGGCATAACTTCCAGAAAATGAGCTCCCCTTTTAATTTCTGTAGCTGCATAATTTCCATGACTTCTGAACAATCTGAGCCACTGGATGTCAATACTATAGCAATAACAGTATTCACAAATAACTGCTACATTTCTCAACCATGCTTGCCAAAAGGAAGTCAATGAAAACTATAGTTTCACTTTCTCTATTGTCTTCTGATGACTGGGTTCCCTACTCTCTAAAATTTTCCTGTGAAAATGGAAACTGAATACTGATTATAAACCCCGAATCTAGATCAAAAAGAAGAGCAAGCAAGGGATAAGGAAGAAATGAGGATGCTATGAAGATGGTGAGTCACTGGAACAGGTTTCCCAGAGAAGCTGTGGATACCCCATCCATGGAAGTGTTCAAGGCCAGGCTGGATGGGGCTTTGAGCAACCTGGTCTAGTGGAAGGTGTCCTTACCCTTGGCAGGCATGTTGGAATGAGATGATCTTTAAGTTCTCTTACAATGAAACCATTCTGTGATTCTATGATACTATAATAGTCCAGGGTAACAAAAATGAATCAATCAAATGAAAATTTCCATGATGAGTGTCTCTTTTTGACAATAGTTTTTTTGAAGCATATATCATATAGTACCATTTCATAAAAGTGAAATGTGGTTTTAAATATGACAGTCTCTAAGCTTGAGATGCAATTATATGTATAAATTCTATAAACATCTCCAAAGAGCAGCACCTAACCCTACATGATGAGAGTTTGTTCCCACAGAATTCAATTCTCACCACCTTTGGCTGGAAGGTCAGACCATTCTCATTTTGACTGGAATGTTTTCATCAAGCAGCCATAACATATTTCATAAGAAGTCTTTACTGTCCAGCTGAAACAAAATCAGGCAATGGAAACTGCAGCAGTCCTCATGGCTACTGGAATTTCTAAAGAAAATGGGGCAGTACTTGGGGAATTCAGCTCTGAACAAAGATAGACTTTCACATTATCCTTTTAGCAAAGTGTTAATCTTGACAAATCTGTGATCCTAAATGGAAATGATGGTCACTTTTTCACTGAAATGCTATAGGACTTGCCTTTTGATTGCCACATTTTAACTTTCAGTCAAGACAATGGTACTAACAAGTGCAGGCTAAATAGAATTTAAAGTGAAGTGACTCTTAGCTGTAAATAAATTTATATCAGTTGTAGTCATGTATATTTCATCAAATGTGTAAGAACATAACACTTTCATATTTGTTTATATATTGAAATAGGAATTACAGTTGCAGATTGCCATAATTGATCTGAAATGATCTTTGCTATTTTGAGTATTGTTTCTCTTTAACAGTGATGAGAGAAGAATGTATTTCAAAATAATTTGAAGATACAAGAGATTTGATTACAGTACAAGACGTGTTTCCACTGACACACTGAGTGTTGCCTGATTCATTCCACTGTGGCAAGGATTCCATAATTTTGCTATCAATTACATTTCTCACAGTTTATTTTTCACAGATATAGCTTATCCATGGAACAGCTATGCACATATTCTGTCAAGTACAACCAATATAACTACCATTCATCATTTCAAAATTCTGCTGACAGATGCTTATTGAAAATAACTCACCAACCTTTGCTCATGCAGAGTATACTCTCGGTTTTCATAAGACAACAGGAAATATTTACTTCTTGTTAAGTGGCAAATTCTCTCTTACTCTGCTGGTCTAACAAATACACATAGTACACTGTTGCCGTAGGGTTTTCATGAATTTGTAGATTTTTATACTTCTATGTAGTTTCTTGCATTCAGAGCAGCTAGCAAC
>JAWWEE010000074.1:78667444-78751510 GCA_035221455.1 Xenops minutus | reverse complement strand
CTTCTCTGTGGTGACCAGTGACAGGACCCGAGGGAATGGCCTGAAGTTGTGTCAGGGGAAGTTTAGGTTGGATATTAAAAAAAAAAAATCTTCTCCCAGAGGGTGGTCAGGCACTGGAACACGCTTCTCAGGGAAGTGGTCACAGCACCAAGCCTGCCAGAGTTCAAGAAGCATTTGGACAACACATGTGTGGATACACACATGGTGTGACTCTTGGGGATGGTCCTGTGCAGGGACAAGAGTTGAACTTGATGACCCTTGTGGGCGCCTTCTTACTGAGTACATTCTGTGATGCTGTGATAATTAACACTTGTAAAATTACTTATAAATTGCACATAAATAAAACATATTCAAACATTTTGTCTAGATTATAAAAAATGCTAGACTGATCATTTTTGTTCATTTCAAATCCATGGGCATTATCATTCTCTCTTTAATTGTCTGTTCCCATCACGTCTGTTGACTGAAGGGCCACAAAGATGATTAAGCAACTGGAGCATCTCTCCTATGAAGAGAGGCTGAGAGAGCTGGCACTGTTTAGCCTGGAGAAGAGAAGGCTTGGAGACGATCTCATCATTATTTACAAACCCCTGAAGGGAAGGTTCTAAGAAGGGGTTCCAGGGTCTTTTCAGTGGTGCCCAGTGATAGGACCAGAGACAAAGGGCACAAACTGAAATGCAAGTTTCAGCTGAAGATCAGGAGACAGACACATTGGTACAGTGAGGGTGACTGAGCACTGGCACAGATTGCCCAAAGAGGTTCTGGAGGGTCCTTCCTTGAAGATGCTCCAAAACTGCCCAGAAATGGCCCTGGACAACTTGCTTTGAGTGGCCCTGCTCAAGCAAGAGATAGGATCAGATGACTGCCAGAGACCCCTTCCAACCTCAAACATTCTGTGATTCTGTCATCACAAATTTATGTGTTTTATTCATGTTTCTATTTATCTATGGCATCCCTCATGTATTTCTACATTAACATCTGACCAAATGCAGACTTACTAATTCCGTAGTATGCTATTCCATAATACCATCACAGAGGATTCTTAGTGCTTATAAATTTCAAAGAATTTGTTTCTACAGTACATTTGGCAAAATAGATTGCCAGTACTATGTAGGAGCATAGCTCCCATCTGCAAAATGGGCATAATGTAGGAGACAAAACAGTCAAAACTCCATGGGTACCACTAATTAGGCTGCCAGTTCAAATTGGAGGCTTTTGGTTTAGGGGATTCAGTGTTCAGAGGAGAGTTCCCACTGATGGCTCTTGCAGCTGTGAGCACTTAGTAATTTTGTAACTCAGGCTGCACAGAAAGGGAGGAGAAACATTAATGCAAACTACGGAAATGTTTGTGTCTTGGGCTTCCACTGTTTGCAAGACAGGGTTCTCCTTTAGAATATCTCTGATAAAAAATGTGTTTTATGAGAAAAGAATAATAATAAAAAAAAAAAATTAAAGGCTAACATAATGCAAAACTCGCAACATTAGAAGTGCTAATGTTGAATTGAAAACTGCCTCAAAGCAGACGTGCTCACTTTACTAACTTCAAAGTGTTCATATTTACAAATGCAGTTGCTATGCTTTAAAACTTTTTATTAAAACCAAAAATATTTTAAGGTCAGTATCCTTTCATTTAGAACCATGCTCCCTCTTTCATGGGAATAAGTTGATCCTTCTCCCATTCTGCTCTTAGAGCCCATTTCGTCCTTTGCTTTTGTTTCCACTTTACCTCCCACTCAGGAAAATCAAAATGGCTTGCACTTTTCATTACAAGTCACTTAGAAGTTATAAATGAGGTGCTAAAAATATACTTTGACTGCTCTTATGACTTTCTGGTATTAAAACAGATCCTAGTTTCACAGAAGAAATAAAAGTTCTTGTATTGCTAGGACACTGAACACGGTCATTTCAGTAGCTGAAATGGGGAGCACTGCAACAAGATATAATGAGGTGAATCTTTGCAGAATTTAGTTAAGAAGGTCCACTGAGTACATGAAAACTCTGATTTTTAAGAATTAATAACTCAGCTAACCTCGTGTACACAAGAGGCTAACTTCCTTCATGAAGAGGCATTAACAGTCTTCAATAATTTTTTTCTTTACACTACAATGCATAAATCAATCCTCTAAACATCTGAACTGTTCCAAACAAAGCAATGAGAAATTTTGTCTGAGGAGTGTTCCTCACACAAGAAACTCTAGTTTTGCTCCTTTTTATACTAGTGTACTAATTGATTGTCCTAGTCATTATTATATCTATTTTGTAAAAAGTTTAATATTTAATCTATATTCAGGCAGAAAAAAATATACTACAAAAGTGCAGTTCAGTATCATCAACCTCCTTCAGTTCACCATACCAGACATATTGATGAAATGAGGCAGGACCCGGCTTAAACAGCTGCCCTGTTCTCAGGTATTGGCACAGCAATGCTTTTCTGTTCTCCTCCCTGTCTCACATCTCAGACGATTTTCTTATTTATTTCTTTTAGATCAGCAATATCTCTGAAAAGTGGATATAGTTTCTTTTAAATTAAAAAAAGAAAGGTAACATGATGGTAATTATTTATACTTATTTTCTTAATTATGTCACCTTTTAAGACTATTTTCTTTCCTTCGAGGGATGATTTAATATGTGAATAACAGTAGCTAATTACTTTTATCTACTATTCCTAGATAACAAGATAAGTTTACAGATAGAAAATGAGATAGAATAAACCTCGTAAGTATGAAAATACCAGAACTTCTGTCTGAAATACGAAATTTAAAGAGACAATTATTAAATCACAATTATGTGTCCTTACAACAATTTCATATTGTTTTAACTTTTTTTTAAAGAATCTCTCTCTCAAGAGACATCAGTAAGAGGAACAGGTTCAGTGTGTACATCAAATAACATCAGAAACTATGCCACATGGCTGTCAAATTTATGTCATGTTTATGTAAGGAAAGTTGAAAATTAGATACCACTATGCATGTTTGTCTCTTTTTCCTCACAAATCTCTGTCTAAATTAAAGCCCTTTTAGATGCAATTGTTGCAAAAAGAGATAAATTCTAAAACAGGTATTAGGTCTTTCAGCTGATGGCCCACATCTCTAAGACATGATTTGTCCCAGCACCACTAAAATCAGCAATTTTGCACAGGAAGGAAATTCAGGAACAAAAGTGAATTGGTTCATTCTGAGACCCTTGATGCCACTTACCGTAGCAAGTCAGCATTCTCTACAAAAACATTCAACAGCTTTTGACTTCTACTGATTAATTCTAATTTTGCTCTGTGTTGTCACTTCCCTTTTTACCAAACGTAAATGTTAGGTGGTTGGGTGTCTCTCCTGCAAGGCATTCACTGGCTGTGATGATTTAGTATGCCTACTGACAGTGATGCAACACTTCAACAATGGGTTTTGACTGACTAGTAACAGAACTGTAAGTAACCGCACTCTAAAGCAAGTCAGCAACAGCAGGTCATTTTCTTCAGCTATTTTATAATTATCACCAACTAAGCCAGCAAAACTGCTCTACTTCAGTTACATTCGAGATGATTTATTGAGACAGAACATGAGGTAGAATTGAATATAACTCAGAGCAAAATATATAAAAAAATCCTATACAGTTTTAGACTAGTAAGAATTTGTTATGTGTGCTCCAAAGAACAAAAACACCCTTAAGTTTAAAAGCTATATCCCAATGTCATTGATTTCAAAGAGATTTTTAAATCTCCTTTCAGGGGAAGAATATATTCTCATACAAATACACATTGCATGTACTAATCAGGTATCCTCTTCAGATGTTACATTTTATTTATAAAATATTTATACAAGAGATGCACCTTCCAAGACTGTTCAGTGAAAAATTTTTTTGTCTTTACCTATACAGAGCATTTTGGAGAACAATTTCCTGGCCCTTTCAACAATTTCTACTGAAATATCCATGCCTACATAGTTCCAATTACCATCAACTGTGATGTGATACTTTGTACACCAGGAACTGAGCTAGGGTCACCATCTTATTTTACAGAAGCCAGATTCATCAGTGCAAATTTGAAGAGAAAAGTGAAGATAAAAGCCTGACTCATGTTCCAAATGCACGGTTCCAACAATTTCTGAATGAATACATGAATCTGGTACTAGACTTCTGTATAAATGTACCTATCAGTATTTCCATTCCTACTGGGTTTGTAGCTATATATATATGTGTGTGTGTGCAATGAGGAATAGGGATCTAAGGATATAGATGAATGATGCAGAAAAATATAAATGATAGGGACACAATTTATAAAGTCCTGGGAGCTCAAACTAAGATGCATGTCAAATATTCAGGATCCTGCTTTAACCCTTGCCTGTACTACTAAGAAAAATCAAATCCTTTAATCATCTCAGACACTGAGTGAACTACTTTTGCTTCCTTTTCTTTGAACTTCTGTACAAAAATCCACATGAATTTAGGTACAATTCAACCTTGCAACATCACTGAGAATACCAGCTTTAAACCTACAAGCTCCTCCCATCAAATCCAGAATTGGGAATTAATCACAGAATCAAAGAATAAGCAGAGTTGGAAGGGACTCACAAAGACCACTGAGTCCAACTCCTATCCCTGCACAGGACCATCCCCAAGAGTCACACCATGTGCCTGAGAGTATCATCCAAACACGTCTTGAACTCTGGCAAGCTTGGTGCTGTGACCACTTCCCTGGAGAGCCTGTTTCAACACCCATCTACCCTCTGGGTGAAGGTCTTTTTTTTTTTAATATCCAACCTAAACCTCCCCTGACACAACTTCAGCTCATTCCCTCAGGTTCCGTCCCTGGTCACCACAGAGAAGAGATCAGTGCCTGCCCCACAAGGAAGTTGCAACTGCAGTGAGGTCTCCCCTCAATCTCCTCTTCTCCAGGCTGAACAGACCAAGTGACCTCAGCCTCTCCTCATACAGTTTCTTCTCCAGGTCCTTCACCATCCTCGTTGCCCACCTCTCTAACCTCTCTAATATCTTCCTTATATTGTGGCGCCCAAACCTGCACACAATGTCCAAGGTGAAGCCACTCTGGCGCAGAGCAGAGTAGGACAATCCCCACCCTCACCCGGCTGGCGATGCTTTGCCTGATGCCCTCCAGGACACAGCTGGCCCTCCTGGCTGCCAGGGCACACTGCTGACTCATTTTTATGTATCAAAATTGTTTATAATACACAATTCTCTGAATGTTTGTGTGTCCAAGTGACTCTACCTGGAAGAAATGTGAAAGACAACTTTGAGTATGCACTTCATCCTCTTGCCATCTTCCCTTCAGATACTTAGATATATCGATAAAATCTCCTCTCAGTTTTCTCAAGGAGGAACACGTCCAACTCCCTCAGCCTATCACCAAAAGAGAGATGCTCCAGTCCTCTACTCATCTTTGTTGCCCTCCACTGGATTCGCCCCATGAGCTCCATGTCTCTCTTGCACTGGGGAGTCCAGAACTGGACACACCACTCCAGATGTGGCCTCACCAGGGCTGAGTAGAGGGGCAGGATCACCTCCTTTGACCTGCTGGCAATGCTTTTCCTAATGCACCCCAGGACACCAATAGACACAGCTGGCTCATGGACAGCTTGTTATCCACCAGGTCCCCCTGGTCCTTCCCTGCAGAGCTGATTTCCAGCAGATCAGTCCTCAACCTGTACTGGTGCCTGTGGTTATTCTTCCCCAAGTGAAGGACCCTGCATTTGTCTTTGTTGAATTGCAGACAGTTCCTCTCTGCCCATCTCTTTGACCAGTCAAGGTCCTTCTGAAGGGCTGCACAGTCCTCTGGGGTATCAGACACTCCCCCAAGCTTAGTGTCATCAGATAACTTGCTGAGAAGGCATCTGTCCCTTCATCCAAATCACTGATAAGTTTGGGCCCAGTCTTGACCCTTAGGTGACACCACTGCCATACAGCCATTTCTCTCCACCTCACTGGCAATCATTCAACTCCCACTTCCTGAACTTGCCTATGAGTAATGACAGTTGGTTACTAAGAGTATACTGAACTTAGAATTCCTGAATCTCTGGGTATTTTTTAAAGCAAAGAAAATAATTACATCATGATGCGAAGACCACATGCCTGTTTTAAGTTTCTATTTCTTAGTTCACTTCTTTGTTCAAAACAATATCCTACTAATAAAATCTGAATTGCAAATATGTAGTCGAGTCTATTTAATTTTCTTACATCATTGCAAACTAAAAGGAAAGGCATTCTTCTTTCCTTCATAAGGTTACTTCAAGAAATAAATTGGTAGCAGGCTGAAAAATCCTTGTTTGGCAAAAATGTCTGCTTAAAATACAAAACATATACATGCATAGATCACACTTTAAAGAGTCATGACAAAATATTTTAGGTGCAGCAAAATGTAAATGAACAGTTTGTCTCTGATGTATTTTGTGGGCCAGAGAGATAGACACTTTCTGCAAAATCCTTCATCTTCACAGAGGCAGAAAGGGTCAAGCTCAGTTCTGAAGAACTTGAATTTATTCCCTCTACACTATGGGACAAATAACCTACTTCTTTTGAGTGAGAAAAGCTTAGAACTGTGCTTATTTCATAGTTCTGCTGACTTTACTACTATTCTTTTGACAACAAGTGAAGATAATTTTGAAGTGTATCTAATACCAAAGAAAATACTTGTAATTTTTAAAACATGCTTATAATCTAGTCTTGCAGCCAGGATTATGTGTTATTGCAATCTGGGAAATTCAGAGGGATTCTGATTTTGGAATGTTACCCTGGAATTACTAGTTCAGATCAGTTCTCATGTGGTTCAAACTTTCTAATGCAGCAGTATATTCCTCAGATTAAACTGGAAAAAAGCCTGTGTATTTTGAAATCAGAAAATCCACCTGGATATCCAAAATCAACTACTTTGGGAAGAACTTTTCAAAATGTAACTTCAATTCCATGTGTTGGCCAGGTCTTCTGGACACAGGAGAACCTAGCAATGGTTTAGACCACATCTTCTTTGTTAACTTCTCTAGTATTAGTATATACAAATAATTATTTTACTATCTAATGTTATAGAATGCTTATTATCAGGAAAAGATGTTCCTACTGAGTGTGAGAGTATTTCTGAGGATGCAAAATCTGTAGCTAGGGCAAAATAAAGGAATACAAAAGTGGCTGAAATACTTAATCCAATAATCTTGCTGGAACTTTAGGAATGAAATAAAGTATAAGCAAATTTAGAGTTATTATTTTCTTCTGTTAGTTAATTCAATATTCTTTTTGGCACTGTGCTGGTACACTTATCTTTTGCGTATGTACAGCAGACTGCTTAACTGATGACTAACAAAGACATCAAAATAGGAATAATGCAGTACAGAGAACGAAAAGTTACTTACAGTGGAATAGGTGATAAAGTTACTTAGCAGGACAATCTTGTGAACCAAGAGTATGTTAAGCATATAATGTAAAAAACAATAGTAAAAAATTTCCAGAAGTTGGTTCTTTTATATCAGAGAAGTCACTATTTGTACAGCTTTTAGCAGATGTCACTATTTATTTACTTAGATATAACATCATAGTAAGACTCGTTTTCAAACCTTTCAAGTGTGTGAAACCTATATGCCACCAGAAATACCAATTCTTCACCCTTTCTTAGTAAGATTTTAAAGAACTTTGGGCTGATACAACCTTTCATTGTCCTTACTTTCAGAACTAATGCACTGAAATCTTCAGTACAAAGTATAAGACCAAGGAATTTGCCTCAGAGAAATCCAGGGTTGCTTTTGAAGGCTACAGCTGCCAATAAAAGAAAGCCGACTGGTTCTTTGTTTCAATAGACAATGTCTTTAACCCCCTGCTACCAATCTTATTCCTTATTACAGGTGCCTAGACCCTTCAGAGTAAATAGAAAACACTGAAACTTTAGAGAGTTTAATAGTTATCTTCTCATAGCAATCATTCTATTTACCTCACATTATAGTTAATTAGCAGGTATACAAGAGCCAACTGTGTTTCAGGCTTGGCCAGCTAAACTCTGAAGAAGGTACAGAGAGCTGGAGAATTAATAGTGACAATAGCTCCAGTGAATAATGTTGATGGACTTCCATAAACCATGTTGAATTGCAATACCCAGGTGATAATAACTTGGTCAAACCTTACAGATTTTCCCCAAGGAGAACTGCGCTTAGGTAACTGCTCTGCTGCTTTCTCCTGGTACTTAAAAATGCCAGGGCTTGTTGGAGAACTGATTCCAGGTACTGACATGTCCCAAATTACTTTTCTCGATCTGACTCCAGTAACCAAGCGGGATTATGACAGGATGTTCAAAACTATTCAGACATTGGCAGAAGTGTGCGTGAGACACCCCTCACCTGCCCTCCATGAAAATTGTCAATCCACATAACTAGAGTAGGCAATTTATAAATGATGAAAACATTGTGGCATAATTGAAAGTGCTGAGCAACCCAAACTACGGGTGTGACAGAAGGCTCTGCCTGTGGTTTGATCTGCTGTCACAGTAATAAAGTGCAGCGAACTGCACCTAAAATACCAAAAAAACAAAAAAGTAAAAATTAAAAAAAAATTAGCCTCCAAATGAAAAAAAAAAAAAAAGTATTTTAAGGGCTTTGGTTAACAGTGTTTGTGTGAGCAGAGGAGTCATGAGCTGGTGCAAACAGGACTGTCCTGAATCAGAAGGAATGTCTGTCAGAGGCAACAGCACATCACAGGGTTCCTCCACCACAGAAAAGTGCTGGAAGAACAGATTTACAATATGCAGAGCATATTAGAGTGTTAATTAGGGAGATATACTAACAAAAAAAAAAAGTGATAAGCAAATGTTTTGGAGACTGGTATGGGAAGATGAAACAAGGAATAATGAAATAAAAATTAAAACAGACAATCTCAAAAAAATTATCTTGACATTGAGATATTAGCTTGTGGAACACTCTGCTCAAGAGAGGAGCTGAAGTTGCATTGTCTGAAAGCTAAGCAATAAACCTAAACACAGAGATTAGATAAGGTCAAACACTGAGCGTTCTGCCATTGACACAGAAAGACAGAGCAGATAACTAGTACGTCTTCAGCCTTTTGGATTCTTTAAGGCTGTTATTCATAGACGAGCATACTCTATTTCTCAATAATTATGTTAAGTGGATTTTAAAGATTCTACATGTCCTCAATCTGGGGAAGATACTCTAGCAATTGTTGATGGAATGCCAGGGTATAACCTTGGCAGAGTAATACAGCCCTAAGTAGGATAAATGTGAATAAATAAAATGAAAATAATCCAAAAAAACCCAAACCACAATGCCCCAAGGAATTACCTTAGGTAAGGTTTACCCATTACCGTATTTAACCATTGCTACAGTATGGAAGTCCTAGTTGGAAACAGAATAATCTGAGTATTAAGGCGCACAGCAATGCAGTGAGCAAGTTTCAGGTGTTTCATTGTCTAGAGAAATTTATAGCCCCATGCAAGGTACCCACACACTCCCCAACACTCCCCACATGCAAAAAAACACAAAGACAGCATAAGCCAGAAAAAACTTGTCAAACCAAAAGTAACTTTTAGGTGAAAGATTACATCTGCATTATCCGAATAACCTGAGTCCCTAATGATAAATGACAAGGAGATTCCTTATTCATCTGGATCACATCTGTGAATCTTCTCCTTTCCCCCAAAAAAGAGACAGAATTGCTGGTGAATTCTTTACCCAAGAAAAAAACATGGATGGCAACCCTTTTGGTGCAATGAATATCTAATTACTACAAGGAAAATCAAGCAACTACTAAAGATATGATTGAAAAACCCCATGAGGAATCATTTCATCTCCTGTTAAGTCATTGCAGTAGACAATGAGACTTATTTACCTCTGAGCAAAGGAATAAATTATCATTTGAGCAGGATTTGAGTAATTTAACCACTGTTCTATGCAGTAAAATGGGAATGGCATCACTTTGTCTTGTTTTAAAACAAATTTTTAAAATTAGCCAATTAGACTGTACTCCTCAAAGAGGGGGAGGAAAGCACAGGTACCAGGGACTTTGTGGGACCTCCACATAGGTGCCAGCAAAGCAGGTGCTCTGGAAATCTCATTTCTGGATTTTGGAGCTCATACCTCACTAAGAGAATAATGAGAGTCCAGACTTGGAATGTCCAAAGTGAGCTGCAGGCTTGTTGTAAACACAGGACATATTCTTGAGCTCCCTGTCTTCATGGCTGCCATTATGGGTACACAGACCCTAGAGAAACACAGTCACTGCCTGATCTCCCTTTCTGAAATAAACACATCTGCTTAGGGCAACATGTTTACTGTTTCATGCAAGCAGAATAGCTTGATCATATTCAATAAAAATGAGCTTTTATGTATGTCATTAGGATTTTTTCCATCTTCAGATATACACACATGTATAGACATACTCCTCCTAATATACAAGTCATTAATTAATGAACGAAGAGTAAAAAAAATCAGAAAGGGCTACAGGACCACCACACATCCTATTTCAACTACTAAACCAAGGAAAGATCAAATTTGGTCCTATGTAGACCACTAAATCAATAAAAACCTGAAGCAGAGACTTGCCCATATATTACTTTTCCTTAAAGTAAGCCTTGTAGCACTTCCAATGGGGTTTTTAATGTGTTCCTATTTCAGAAGAAAATGAAAAAATATGCTATATAAGACTCCATAAATAAAAAAAATAGCTGGTAAAACCCCGTAAATAGTAGAATACATCCCTTCCTCGTTCTGCCCATTTTCTGGGGCACAGCTTTTCCTTCATGCTTGTTCTCAACTCAGGAGCCTTTCACTGGCCTCCTGCATGGTACCAATCTCTGTGCTGAGCCAGGTCCCTTGGAAATGTCCTTCCACTGTCACCAAGCCACAGCTCTACACCTGTGTCCTTTGGTCACTTCCCTCCTGTGACCACCTATGTGGTCTCTCCGACAGCCAGAAATATCCCTATCTGCAAATAGTCACTGCCTTTTATGGTAGATATACTCTCTCCGATGCACGAAATAACTGTGATCCTCAGTGTAGCAGCCAAGAAAGGCAATTGGCAGCCTTTCTCCCTGCTTTAACAGCTCAACTTTAAAAAGGAATGTATGTTGAACAATGTGAAGATAAAACCAGCTGAACAAACAACCACGTGACTCTGTCACAGTTTTCAAAACCTCACCACACTGGTTGTGTGATGTAACACAAAACAATTGTACTGAATTATGAGGATCCCACATATCAAAGGGAAGATACAACTAATTAGATGGAATTAATTAATTAATTAATTAAAATCTCTAATACTATGTTTTGCAACCCAGAAGTATTTTCAGATAACCTATAGAAAAAGTTGTGTACTGAACTTTAAATTCCTTAACTACCATAATACAGTCTATAACCAAGTGGTAATTTGTAACTTATTCTCTTTGTTTGACTGAACAACTGTCAGCTGCACAGCCCCTTTTTACCTAGTGGCATATTTACATTGATTAGTTTGTTGATTCAACACTACCTTTAAATAGCCACTCTTCCAAGTATGGAAGAGTGCATGCATTCTCAATTCATCTAATGCAGTTTTCTTTCTGAATCCACAGAGATATTGTTTACTCAGTTATCATACAGCTTTAGAACCCCTCCCCAACTTAAATTTGTCCAAGTCTCAATCTTTAAATATGTTACAGCTGCAGCTATATTGCACTTTACCAGACACCTGCTTTCTACAGAAAACATTTCTCGCTCTTTCAACTCACAATTCAGAATATGCATAATGACACTTAAATATCAATGTAATTCCTTGAGGGTCTCATCTAGTCCTAACAAGTTAGTACAAGAAGTCAGGGACACTTCTGATAACCAGTGTACACCAAAAGTCATTGCTGAGAAGGACAATTAATTTGGATTCCTATTTGCAGGCACTTTTCTTTCCCATTTTTCTGCAACTCCCTGCATGTATTGTTATTCCAGTCAAATACAAATAACTGGTTCTTCATACCTGTATGTTTTGTAAAAGAGACATCTCTTCAGGGGGACCTTAATCACATGTTCCTGAAGGCCCACAAAAAGAACACTCTGGCTGTGCAGGATCTGAAGGCTCCTGATGGGCTCTCGCTGACTTTTCGGCAGGAGTTCAATTTCCTCGAGCAGGCAGCTGCTTGAAGTCTGGTTCATTGGGGCAAGTACTTTCTTAATAGTGCCATAGTCTGACAAGGAAAGAGGAAAATGAGTTACTAAAAATCACACTAGCAATTCTACCTTCTTGATGTTGTTCAGTGAACAAATCTTTGTCCCAGATTGGATGTTTGCAATGCAGCATCAGAATGTGGAAGTATTTTGACTGAAGTTTCCTAAATTGATTATAGTACAGTGAAAAGAGCTAAGAAATCTTTTGAGGCTGTTTTCATGTGATGCAGTACAATTAAAAAAAAAAAAAGTTATTAGTGCAGAACAGACTTCACAGCAGTAGTAGCTTTCAAAATTGGACTATTATAAATAC
Source organism: Xenops minutus (assembly GCA_035221455.1). NCBI lineage: Eukaryota > Metazoa > Chordata > Aves > Passeriformes > Furnariidae > Xenops > Xenops minutus. The sequence continues at coordinate 78,739,066 of JAWWEE010000074.1, read as the reverse complement.
ATATTGGTGGCAAGGGTTACTGATTTCATGTTACTGGATTTTTCCACACTTTACTATATTTAAAGCAGTTTAAAAAGTAATAAAGCCCACAGTTTCCAAAATTTGTTTTAATATTCTTTGTGCTAAAAATTATGACATCTAGATATGCATCACATTCATTTAATAAAGCACACATGTATGAACACATGCAGGTCTTAACTGATTCTAGGTGACCATACCAGCGAAATGAGGCTGCAACCCATCTTCTTATTTATCTGGACTTTGAGCCCTGAAAAATCATAGCTTTTAGCATTCATTCTTTGTTTCTATTCTTATTGTGATTTCAAAGGAAAGACAGTTATGCATTGCAAACCAGTGTCAGAATATGTGATGAGATCCCTGATTCACTCATACAAAGCTTTTCAATAATTCAAAAATATCAAAGGAAATTTTTTTCTGAACACAAAGGATAAAATTCTCACAGTGATAAATATTTTAGGAAGCTGTCTCATCAAAACAGCATTATACATTCTTCTATGTGCTGGCAATAGTAAATATTAAAGATCCAACAAAGAGTATGCAGACACATACTAAGATGAGCTCTTAGTCACGTGCAGTCTTAAAAGACTTCTCTTATGAGTTGGTAATAATTGCAAGAGAAATGTTTGGGAAGCCCTGTTCTGCAGCCCAGAAAACAGTGGTTTTGCCATCACTAGCACAAGGCCAGAGGTTTGGCTTAGAACTGGCAGTGTAAGCTCTCAGGACACATCTGGCCATGTCTGGAGGATAACTGGTTTTATTAATGGCAGCAAACACCTGGTGGCCACATGCCTGTGCTCCCCCTACACTGGCTTCACCCTGAGAGCATCCAAGGGCAGGGGCTGGCACTCCTGCACAGTCACTGTATCCTCCAGGGTAAGTGGGCTGAGGGAGGGCATGTGGCTCCCAAACACCACTTGGGAAGTGATGAGGAACAGCAAGTAAGCAGCCTTAAGAAAATGCAAAAAAAAGTATCCTCAGGTAGACTCCAAAAATAAAGAGAAATAAGATGCTCATTACTGTTAAAGTCTTATGAATTTTCCTGAGGAAGACTGAATAGTAAGTCTTAAGATCTGGATAAGTATTGGAACGGAGAGCATAACACCAAATAATAGGAGAGAAGTTAGTAGAAACTTTATGTATAAGATTGCAAATATATAATTAACAAAATGTTAACAATTACATAATATTATATAATTCTATTAGATAGTTCAAATTAATTGGATAAACCATAAATGCTTAGCTCAGTGTATAAAATGCATTCCTCTTTGCCCCTAACAAGATTTTGATCATATTAAATCATGTCTGCATATTAAAATCTTCTGACTGGCCTCTCGATTTTTTAATACAATCACTTCCTAAAGCTGTTTACATTTTTCTCCTTTCTTGGTATAAACTGGCCTGTTTATACTGTAACTGATTTACTGTATGTAAAAGCATTCTTTTTTTTTTTTTGAGAAAAAGCTTTCGATAAATTACAATTTTAATTTTTATTTTTATTACAATCTAACTTTTTTGTGATATTAAGAAAAAAAATCTGATTTGACTATCACTTTTTTCTCCCCAAATAACTTAAACCAGGCTTACACTGAAAAACTAATTCTTGCTATAGAGAAGAATAAATATTTATATGAGTTGCATTCTTCAAGTAAACATATATTTAACAAATCATCATGAGGCAGTATAGAAGTTCATTTCACCTCTTTGAAAGAAGGAAAAAATACCTCTACCCCTTCCTTTTTGAGATGGAAACACTATCAATCCAGTGAAACAAAATTTGTTCTTCCTAATTTGATCCTAACTGATCAACCTGTTTTGATCTTCATTTTACTGTAGTTTAGCATGGTACCTCGGAAAGTCGGTTGCTCTCCAGAAAGCAAATGAACCAGCACCAGAAGATAGAATCTAAACCAATATCTTTCATTAATGTTGCAAAAACTCATTGCTCTCTTCTAAACTATTTGAGTTGCAAGTAAAGAAACTTATAATAGTCTCAAATATCTCCTCAGGCCAGTTGCATGCCTATATTTAAGACTTTACAAATATTCCTGCACTTTCTGAGCACAAGACGGTGGCTTTAGAGATCAAAAAATCTCACATATACAAAGAAAAACTCAAGGACAAAACTGTAAAACCCACTGTAAATTATAAACAGTTAGCGTAAATAAGGGCCTGTTTTTCAATTTTCCCACAAAACATTCTTTAATGTTTTAAGCAGATGAAAGACTGTGGTCAGTGCAGAGGAAAGGGGCAATTGATGCAGGACACAGAACCTACAGCTACATTCAAGAGATACTTCTAACTGAACTTGAATAGGATACACCTAAGCAAGAAATACACTGCTTTGTGTATTATAATATGTGAAAAGAGACTCATTAATAATCTTTAAAATTTGGCAGCATAATAATCAGTGGGGTTAATAGATGGAAATCTGGGAAGATACATTTTAAAGAGTAACTGAAATAAATATGAATTATATATGATTCCAAGGGGTCTAACTTGAAATAGACTTTGAAAAATTATATTAATTATTAAATATATTAATTATCTACTTTATTTTGCCCATTATATACAGGTTTTCTATATTATTTGTTGTATACAAATTACATTTCCAGTTGGAAGATAAAAGCAGTCAGAGTATGAAGACTATTGAAATTAAAGAATGTTAAATATCTTGTAAATGTTGTCCATATATATACACATAAACAGTGTCTACACTAATCATGTAACATTAGTATTAAGCACCATAGAAACAAAGAAATAAAGTATTAGAGCCCTGTTCAAGGCAGAGATCTTTCAGAATAATAAAGACCAAATATAAAACTGATTTTTATATATATAATAGTACAAAATGTATAACAGTACAAAACATATAATAGTACAGAATGTATAATAGTACAAAATCAAAGAAAATGCAAGATGATTGACAAACATTCTGCCACTGTGAAAAAATGGATCATCAGTATTTACTTTCCTAAACCACAGGAACTGAAAAGAGCCCTACCATGAAGCAGAATGTGCATTTGGCTAACAGCAGAAAATTATTCCAATGACAGAAAGTATTAGGTTGCATAAGAGCTTAAGTGCACTCAACAGAGAAAAAAAAGACACTAGAACAGCTAATGCAGCAGCTGGTTGAGCCTACAAAAGGAAAGCCCAGGACTTAGGATTTAGCAATCTCTGTAACATCAAAAAAGACACATATGGTACAGAAAGTATGATGAGATTTAATATCTACTCTTTTTTGCTCTTCCTAAAAATAACTTTAAAATTAGTTAAATCATCAGTAGAATATGGATAATTTAAGCCTTTGCTATAATATGTTTTCCCATATGGGGGTGGGGTACAATTTAATTTAAAGTAGGGGCATATTTAGAAGATCTAACTAAGCTCTGTAACTTATCTTTTAGCTCCAGGTTTCTGAGAGATATATTCATACTTGAGACACAAGAATATAACCTAAAGGACAAGGGAAAGACTGAGCTTCAACCCTTCTTTAGAAATTAAAAAAATACTATGGGTAAGCATAGTACTTCTACAATGATACAGAAAACAAAAATAATATAGTTTAATTTTAAAATTCCCATCTTAATTTACAATTTTACTTTAAATATTTGTATGTTTTATAGATGTATATTCATTATACTTTTAGGAAAAAAGTGAACCTCAAAATCAATATGGAATTGTGACTTTTTATCAAGGCATAGATTTTAATTATTTTTAAATTTCTATTTTTTATTTTCAAAACTGTTTTGCATGTTTGTCCCTCCATTTGAAACTAAACCACTGTTTGAACAACCTGGTCATTGTGATTGTTAATTTGTTCTTTTTCTCTACTTTTAGTATATTTTCATGGTGTAATGAAATATATAGATGTGATTTGACTAAAAGTTTCAGACAAAAATGGAAGTTAAAAATCTGAACATGTTCTGTTTTGTAGGCTTAATAGAGAATAAAATGTGATAAACTTATGAAGGATTTCAATAATAAACCACTGTGATTGCCTTGCTATGGCAGGTCATTATCCTCATGGTGATAACAAGACAATGGTGGATATTAAGAGAAGTACAGATATAAAACACACCTATTAGACCAAAAAGGCAATTATGTAAGTGTATAACAAAAGCTCCTACAAAATGTTGTGCCTGGAAATAGAAAAAAGAATTTTGTTGCATTTCCTCAAGAAATATTGTAAATTGTTCTGCCCTGTTGACATGGAGACTCAACTGTAAACACCAAAAAGATTAAATGAGACACTGGCTATCCTTTGTGCCATCACTTATAGGAAACAGAAAAGCTCAAGCCCTTCCTTACCCAGGTATCTTAGTTTTCCTTACTCCATGGTAGGACACTTGGTGAAAAAAGTACACAATCGACCTGGAAAACTCACAAATCATTGCTCATGGACACTTAATTAAATTTCAGTAAATTAAATTAACTGAAGCAACAGTAACCCATGTAACAAACTTGGTATTATAAAAAAAACCAAACATTACTAATACCACTGAAAACCTGGAACAAAAATAAATACTGCGTGGTTTTTGTCACCTGCAGAAAATACATACAAACCATCAAGAAATAAACCCTAACTGAAGTTCTTTTTTGACAATCTTCATAATCTATCAAGTGAATTATATTTTAGCTCAATCATTACAGTATCATCAATGTATCGAAAGAAATTAGGGGATTTTAAGTAGAACAAGAGATGTTTGATCTAAAAAAAACCCCACTGCATTCTGGGGCTTGAAAAACCTTGCGGCTTGTCATGTGAGAACTTAGCACTAAACACTGAATATGTTTGGTCTTGGAGCTTTTGGCCCCATGTGTAGTAAAAAACTGGCATAAAATCAGGTCTGTTCTAGGTGTACTCCAAAACGAAAACCAGGATATTTTTATTATGATTCCAGATTTTAAACCAAATCGTTTTTTCCTCATGCTCAATATTAAAGGGCTTTGCATTTCAGAGTTTGTTTACGTATTACTGCTCTTAGCAGAGAAAAACAATAATCTAAGGATCTTTGGCCCTATAACAACACTGAATTTTACAGCTTAAAAACAGTTAGAGAAGTCCAGGAACAAACACAGTCAGTGTTACTCTGCTGGTATGTTAAGTAGACAGAGAAGTTAAGAAAAAATTAGCAGGGAAGCTAAGACTCCAACTTTAAGAAAAAGCAACTTCAACTACTAATGAATCAAAACTTCCTGCTTCCTGACAACTCATATGCAGTTCATAGAAAGAAAAAAAAGAAGTGTTAAAATGCTGAATTTTCATATAGTTAGCAAAAGCTACTTTTAAATTATATACAAACAATTATACCACACAGTGTTTAGTGTATTAACAGTTCCAAAGAGCAGAATAGTTGCTTAACTATCACACTTAGGAAATAGGAAAGGTTCAACTCTTTCTCTGAAGAGAGCCTTGAAAGCAGTAGAAAAAAAAATGTAGGAAAAAAACCTGTATTATATTATTCTTATCTGGGTAAGACTGCGACTATGTCTGAATCTGGTGTGGTTTTGTTTTTCAATTCTTAAATATAATGACAGCAGTTTTGAAAGACAATGCATAAAAAGCAAGCACATAATAATTTAGATTTACATTCTTTATCTTTGGCTCTCACTTCTTATTCCCTCTTTCCTATTATATTTCAAGTAAGTATTAATGTTCTTACAGTATTGGAAATTAATTTGAGCTAAAGCTGACATTAGATACATTTTTGTATAATTGTCAACAAAGGAGGTATGATGGTCTATTACACATCCCCAGGCTTCTATACAGGAGAGATAAATCATTTGTCAACTATTAAGAATCTGAAAGGTATAATTTTAGCCACAATCTATTTGCATATCTTCTAAAATTATTAGCAAGCTTCTAAATGCTCTAGTGGTTGTTCCAAGAGAAATTCAGTTTTATCCCTGAAATTAGAGGAGTTTCCTATGGCTGTACAAAAAAATTTAATATGCATTTATTTTATGTATGGAGTATTTATAGGCTATCCTTTCTACACAGAAATTAGAACTATGGATTTAAAAAAACTTCTGAATAAGAAAGTGCTGATCTAGATACTCTTATTAAAAATTAAAGACCTTTCATCAAAGCCATGTGTCTGGTAGAACAGAAAGAACATATAAATTAATGACATACACAGCCAAAACAACTACTCAAATTTTCAAATACAACAATTTTGGAATGTATCTATCAATGGAAATCAGGACAACCACCACCTCAATCCTCTCTTTACTGTTTTCCATAGAAAACCTTTTAAACATGTAAAAATATTCTTTAGAACATTTGTATCCCCTGTAGATTTAATTCCCACGTATTATAGTATCTTAAAAGCATGAAGGACATAGTCAGTTTGCAGTTGAGTTAGCAAAGCCTTCTTCCAGTAAATACCATGCAAAAAGCTAAATACACTTCAGTACAGAAAATATCTACCATTCCATAAAGTACAACAGATTATAAGTTGATACAAATAGCATTTCCACCAGTAGGGTTTCCTATGAATCAAATTATAGTTTTGAAAATATGGCAATTTGTGCATCATGCCTCAGTGGCCATTTCATGCCTCAAACTGAAATTTAAATCCAGCTCTAGTCAGACTCATTCAAAAAACTTTCAAATAGAGAATTTAAGTTCTAAAGGGAAATTCATATCTCCTTGAGACTGAAATGCAAAGTGACTAGCAGTTACACCAAAGCAAAATGCCTTTTTTTGAAGGACTATTTCTACAAAGTTGAAGCTGCTAACTCCTAAAACTGAAATCTCTTTTTTTTTGCTTTCCCCTTGGTCTTTTCTAAGTCAAGCAAAAACCTATACTAAATAACAAATACATGCTGAATTACGTGTCTCAGCCACCACATCAGTTAGGTCTGTTCCTTTCACAAAGAAAATCAAACTTTCTCATATACACTAATGGTGAATTCTCACCCTTCCTAGATCTAAAACAGATGTTTCTTCCTACCTGATGAAAAAACTCAAACAAACAACAAAAACAACAAATGCAAAGTAATTTCAACAATACTCAAGATATATGTATTTTTAAGGAATCATGTTCATTGGCACACCTTTATTTACTACTTCTATTTCCAGTCTCCTAGGAGATTTTCAGCTTGCCAAAGATGTGACTGAGAGAGCTAAGAAGTTCATAACATTTTTTTCTGAATTGGAGGAGATTCATCTATCCTCAACAGTTCCAGCCCTCAATCAGAAATAACACATATCTTTAGAATACCTATAAGCAAGTGGTATAGCAGCTACAATTCCTTACCAGGCTATAGTTGGCAAAAAACACTTATTAACATTTCATTCTGTGATACATTGCTTTTATTTATTAAAATATTAGCTATTTTAAGGCTTTATGAAACAGTGTCTTTTAACTAGACTTTCTTTGCAATCTCATTTAATGAGTTTTCAATGACAAAAGTTTTAATAAACTGTTCTTATAAAACAGTTTGGAGACTTGTGAGATCTGGGTTCCCTTGTCAGCTTTTTCTCTCCAGACTTCACGTGTGAAACTGGCATTCAGAACAGTAATATAATTTAAAGTGAAAAACAGAAAAAAAAATAAAAAAGAAACCTCACTTTTTGTGAAACTATTTCACACAACTATGAAAATACGTAATCATAGATACTTTAACAGGTGCATTTCCCCTCTGAAGATGTAAAACTTCTTTGGTTATGCTGTTTTCTTGAACACTGACTTGATTCCCTGACAAATTCAAAGCCAGTGACTGGCAGTTACTATATTCTCCCTCAATATATAGTTGAACTAAAGACACACAAGTCTCAGCTGCAGCCAAGAAAAATCATGAATGTGATTTTATGGCCTGTAAGAAATAGATGTCCTTAGGGAACTTCAGGGAACTTACTGTTTAATTAAAAAGGTATTTGAAAACTCTTTTAATAGTCCTTGCAGCAGGGAGCAAGGCATCATCTCTCTAGCTGAATTCTCTACCTACTTGTCTTGAGAGCTGACATCTGCATATCAGAAGAACTGTGTGCTCCTCATGCAGATTAAAACAGTGTCAGTGAGTGGATCTCCTCCCCACCCACAGCAGTCCCTTCTCTTCTGGATCAAGCATTCAACAAGGAGGTGCAAGAGATTACTTTGAATTCTGGAGACTATGAGGAATTCAACCTCAGCTCTACACACCCACCATGAATGCTACGGCCTCCAGAAGCCTTCATCAACACACTGACCCTTCTCTGTTGTGTTGCTGTGTTTATTGCAGAGAATAATCCCAGAGAAACGCATCAGATTTTATCAGCACATATCTTACTTGACCATGTCCCCATGCCAACTATCACCATTTATAATTCCTTCAGAAAGCTATATTAAAATGTGAATAACAATACTTTAGTTGCTAGCATTGGTTTGACAACTACTGTTTAAAGGAGAGAGAGGACATGGTTAAAACCACAGCATCAAATCTTTAGATGAGGCTTTAATGAGTTGGGGAAAAGAAAGTAATTTCTTTCTTTCAGGCAAAGTGGTGACAGACAAGAATTTCAAGTTTAGCTCTAGCACTTCACACTCTTTTTGTTCTTGGGGAGTTTTTGGGAAATCTCAAGTAGACCATACAGACCAAGGCAAATTTTATCAAACAATAAACTAATTTTGAATTCTTATTTAAATTACCCAAGTTCTGTCTACAAACTTACTCAGTAATAAGAAGTAATTACAATTATCATAACAAATGAAATCAGCATCCTCAAAGAAGACCTTTTTTTTTTGTCTGGCATCAAACTAAAATAACTTGGCATATAAAAAGACACATTCTTCCCACTTAGAAAAGGAACGCAATTCAACAATGTCAGATTCAAAATTAAATAGACTATCAAGACCATGTAGGGGCATCAAACCTACAGACAAAACAAATTGTACATATTTTATCAGTGTTGATCATAGTTACTACATTTGAATGAAACAGATCCTGCCAATATGCACATTAACCTGTGAGCATATGCTATGAGACTGTTTTTACCAAGATTCACATTAGATTTTTTCAGAAGTCAAATATTTACTCCTTAAATATAGTGAGAGAACTAAACAGATCCAATATCAAGAGCTACATGTGAATAACACCTATTCAAAAGAATGCCCATTTGGTGTTATATTGCAATTACAGCCACTTTTGTTGGCAATATCCAACTTCTACTGTACTAAAAATGACAAGTACACATAAGAAATTTGAAGCCCTGAGGCAAAGAATACACGAGAATTCATATGATTCTGAATGGGAAACATTAGACTTGTCAAGAGATGCATAATTTCAATATCCTAGATTCTGAAAAGAGAGAGAAACAAAACAATGAGATTGTTACTGAAGCTTGGTTGCTATAATTGACAATGAAACAAACAAAAAAGTCTATATTAATTTCCCAGAAACTTCACAGGAAGAGAAAACATTCTGATTTTTGAGATATTTTCTGAACTGTTTAATCAATATCTAAGATTAGACTTCTTGGTGGAGATGAGCACCTCTGAAAAAAGGTGTAACCTCTAACTATGGTATAGAGTAGGTAATAAACATAGATATTAATCACAAGATGAAATGGTTTGTGTGATTTAAGGCTTACTGTCTGACACAGAGCAGCAGTGAAGAATGCCACATAAAGGAAAAAATTACTATCAAATACAGGCCCTGGATCTCTGCCAGTCTTCCAAAGTTGAGATGTATTAACTCTGATTGGATCTGACCAGACAGGGAGTACTTACTTCTCCTATTATTTTTTATTGCCTTCCTTCATACCACCAAAACAATAAATACCTTGTACTACCTAATGCATGCTATGAATATGATAGTGTTTTCCCACTGAATAAATTTTTCAGTGGCTGTATCAAGGAAGAATTTAGATGTACAAGTAGAGAAAACTTCTCAGATAATAACCCACAACAAACCTTGCCTGATTTCTTAACTAAGTCACATGTGATTATTCTCATTGGAAGTGTCAGAAAGACAACTGGCTACTCCATGGATCCAGAAGTATCATGAACGTGGCTGATGAAAATATTTCAGGGACTATCCTCTCCTCAAACTCATTTGCAGTCTGCGCAGTACATGCTCCTATGTCTCAGTTCCTATATGAGTCAAATCCAGTACTTCTGACCAGTACAATTATGATAGGCATGGAACTTCGGCAGCAATTTCAGCATAAAACACAACTTTTGTTCAGAAGTACAGAAGGAAAGGATGATGATGACTTTTTTTCCTAATCAAAGTAAATAAGTAAGTAAATGAACAAGAAACAGAAACAGTTTGGATTAGAGAAATGAATCTCAAAACCTCTCACCAGATTCATCTCACTAATGTCGCTACTCCAATAAAGAAGCCATAGCTATAGCCTATAGCGATAATACACAGCCATAGTATACAATCATATTATATTATATTTTTTTTATAATAGTCTAGGAGCCAGGACAAAAATTGCCTCATGTTTTGTAGGCAAGCAATCTAACCACTATTCGGGTTTTGGTCAGGCCTATTCCTTCTAAAGCCATGAAGTTATAGAACCAGATTTCCAAGATTCATGGGATAAGAAAGAAAAATAGAAATAACTAATAACCAGAGGAATGAATCTGTTGACAAGGGACTTTCTTCTCCAAATGTTATGAGTATTACCCTGTGATATGATTGCAGTAAAACGCATATGGAACGTAATCCATCTTTTTGTGATTCTGCCTGCAGGTTACAGGACTCTTCACACAAAGATCTCAGTATTTGGAATAAAGTATCACCACATTTTGATGAGTCATAAGACACAGACCAAAGTAAATAAGGTATATCTTTATTAAGAAATTCTTTATCTTATTAAGATTTGCCATATCTTACGATCAGAGCTAGGTAAGCAAAAGAGGAAAGTATCCCAATGATTACTGGTGTCACTGCTTGTATAAGCTCAGTTATAAATGTCTAGATGTATTCAGGTTTGCCAGGAAAAGGAATGCAGGATGAAGAAGCTCATAAACATTAACAAAAACAACAGTTCAGCAGAATATCCCATTTAACGACTGCTTTACTGACAGCTCACACTAAATATTGTACATAATGTAGAATCATACTTAGAATACATAGAATCAAACATCTTTGGTTTTTTAGGGTCAAAGTTGAGCTTCATTTAAGGTTTGGACCATGATTTAACTATTCCACTTTCTTTGGTTGGACGGAGTTTATTGAATTGCTCCTATGCACATCCACCTTAAAAGAAACACTTCTTAGAAGGCCTTGCAGAATATTCTAAAGGACTTCACAATGCTCAGTAACATGCCAAGCTACATAATTCTTTCTGAAATGTTATGATAAAATCAAGTCCCTTCAAAGAGAAGGCTTCCTCCTCACACCTCTTAAGAAGAGTCCTTCATACTCTGTACTACTGCAAGGGTTACACAGTTTGTTGAAAGATTAAGTTTCTCCCCAGTATAAGGCTAATTCCAACACTGGTTTTTTTTAAATTAGAACCAAGTCTGTTGACTGGCACTGCTATCTTACTGACTGAGCATGTTATCAGGGGCAAAACAAGAGTTTTGAATGTAGGCGTAGACACTGATAGATCTTAGCTTTGAAGACAGCGGGACAACATGCTGAGCACCACGTAAGATACTTCTTTTGCTCACAGCTTCACATTTTGTGCATTAGAATTCTTTAATAACAAGTAATCATAGGTGTTATCAAGTCTAGTTTCTCTTCCAGGAAGAAGAGGTAATAGATTCAAAACACATAGAAAGGAAGAAGGAAAGGCTATTTGGTCATTCTAAGTTTATAAAGTAGTCAAACAGGATTTGAAAGCTCAGCCCCACCACGGTAAAGAGGAGCTGGTCTTTTTTAAATGGAAGGTTGAGGCTGCCTGCAGCTCTTTTAATCTTTTTCTCTCCCTGGCCCATGCATTAATCTCACTCCCATGCAAGCAGAGCCAGCTGTTCTTCAGCCAGTAGCTGCTTCTTGCAGCAATTCTGATCTCCAGTGGCAGCATAGAAGTGCACACACCGTATGTTCTTTGGACATTTATTTATAGTCTTTATCTGACAGAGCTGGGCAATTACAAAGACATAATGATAATTTGTGAACAGAAAAAAAGGGCTTCTCCTACTTAAATTTATCCCAGGAGAAAACAGAATACCATCTACTTGCAGCAGGCAATTCATGAACATGTTAACGAAGATATGAACAAACTATATGAGCAAATAGCCGCAACAAACTAATCAAAATCATGACCTATTTATGGGTTGATTATAATAACAAAAAATGACTACAAATAATTGCTGGGTAATTTGTGAACCAAATAAAGGACTACAACTCTCACATATAAATTGCTGTCAATTAATAATTTAACCAGCTCTAGTTAGAGCCATCTATTTATTAATAAACCTCTCCAACTGGATCTGGCAGAATGATTTGTCTTTATACACAGTGATAAAGCCAAAGGAAATCTACTGGACATTTTAAATGCCGTGTTTGATTCTCTAGAGGCCCATAGTATCATTTATAACTCTATAACCTGAACTTTAGACATAGCCATTCTCATTTAGTAATATTTTAAAACCGCTTTGCCCAGTACAGATGACACAATACACAAGGCAGCAACAAATCAACATCTGTGTTTAAATTACATAGAAAAACAGCAAAGGTTTACATTATTCTTCTTTGTCTTTAAAGATATTCAACATAGAAAATAACACAAACACTCCAGTAGAAAGACATAGCAAGCCTTCTTAGTAAGGCTAGCATAAATCTGAGTGAACATTAGAGTCTTGAAGGCTAAATCATGAAGTCTTTTACACTTTTTTTTTTTTTTAACCTTTGCAGCAAAATATTTCCTGAAAAGTTTAATGATATAAACAAAGTATTCATTCAGCTAGGGTCTTCCTTTATCAGAGGTAAGTGTCACTGCAAAAGCAGAAGAGAATAAGGTTATTAATTTTATGGTTTACTGCTTGATTTTTCGAAAAAAAAATTTCAACGTCATCCTGTTGCTCTTAGGACTGGTGTCTTTCAACGTGCCAGTTTTTGACAGCAAAGTAAGCGATGAGTGTCCTTGCTTCAAGCTTCTTCAAAGGACATTGCATAAGGCCAGAAGGATGACAAGTTGCAGGAAAATGGTTTAAAAAGGTTGCAGGGCTGCTTTACAACTCTTTGTCAAGGAAAGGCATAAGAAACAAAGCAACTGTGTTTTCTGTAACAACAGAAGAGAAATGGTTTTAAAAAGTGACAACTGTGTGCCACATTACATATGCCTCCTTATTCAGCTGAACTCCGATTCCTCTGTTTCTGTTTTTTAACTAGAAAGAATTAAGAGATACAAAAGGACTACCTACCACTTTCACGGTTGACTTCTGACTCAAAATTACAACTACTTTAATCCGTACTATTATTGCATTTATATTGTGGTTTCTAGACTAAGAAGGTGATTCTTAAACTGAGATGAAAATTCTATAGCTCCTTTCTACAGAAATTATGTACAGATTGTTTCCAATAACCTCAAGGTGCTTAAGATAACACAGTCACAAATAGCACCAAATTGGAAAAAAAGCAGCCAATTTCAACTTTGTTGCTCTCTGGACCATTTATGAAATGCATATAAGCATACACACTTGCTTATAGCTTTCAGGTTGGTAACTTTGCACATACTCCATATATTCTGGCACCATGCACATTAAACTGTGAAAGCTGCACACTTTGATCAGGAACTGTAGTCTGCCAGGAAAATGACAGAGTCTCACCTGAGACACACACACAATTTTTTTTTTTCTTGGTAAAACCTGGTGTTGTTCCCCAGCAAAAAGTATGGAGTACTTTTTGAACAAAATGAAAAAGATAGAACTGCAAAAAAATCACAGAGGAATCAAATCATGGAGTACTTTGCACCAATTTATTCCCATCTAGCAAGACAAACAGGAGAAATACAAAGTGTTTTGACAGCATTTCTAAGTTGAGTCTCATGAAAACATTCAAATCTCTTTGTGAGATTGGGACTAGTTTCTGGATAATCTAGAGTTTCAGGGCTTCATGAAATAAAGGTTATATTCGTGGAGATTTACTGCCTGCTTTAGTCCTTCTAAAGAAAAATGCATAAAAAAATCTATCCGCATTTTCAAAAAATATCTTTTGAAATTTCTTCAAGAAACTTCATTACTTCTTCATTATAATTTCTGCACGTTTCATCAGAATTATTTTTATCATTATTCTTTGCATTGTTACCTGTAATTTTGAGGTCTTAAGACGAAGGAAAAACTCTTTCTAGAACTTCTTGCAAACCTCTTGTAACATCCTCTACTGACCTTTAAGCTTCAGATAAAAACTGACTTTATGGCATAAAAATTGTTGTTCACTTCAGTGAACAACCCACTCTTCAGAGATATGCATCATAGCCAACCATAAATCTTTCTTCAGGTTATAAATCAGACATACCCCAATTTCATCAATGTCTTACTATAAATCCCAATAATTAAGATCCACCGCTGGGAATATACTATTTCTAATCAGGATATAGAGGGGACGTACTCTGTCCAGTGGGGCTCAAGAACAGGAAAAACATGGGAGTTTTTTCACCAAGTAATTTTTAAGGGTGACCTTAAAATTTTCTTATGAGACAGTGCAAATATTACTTTTTCTAAACTCCTAAGTTCATTTTGTTTTCATAATTCCCTCAAACTAGACACTATATCCAATATTTTCCTATTCACTCTAGTAAATCAAAATATTTTGCAATACTTCTCTAAATAAGGGCTGCCTTCTCTTGTTGAAGCATCCTGTATTAAAAATCTTTTTATATAAGTTTATAACCATAGGAGCCACAGCCACTTAAACTGAAAGGAAGAAATAAAATGGAGGAAAAAATGTGAAGCAGGGAAAGAGACAAAAGGGAGAGAAACAAAAACCTAACATATATAGGACCATTTCACTTGATTTTTTTATTTTCTTTTGCAAAGAAAGAAGCCTTTCAAATTTAAAAAGTTGTCAGAACACTGTTTCTCTAGCTTGCACTACTTTTTATGTATTATTACAGATGATTTTTAGTTCAGAACATCTGTGAATGCTTTCCTTGACTTTCCTTTCTGAAGCACTGAAAATTGTTCCAGGGATTTCTGCTTGCCTAAAGCCAACAGCACAAAATGTGCAAGAATTTATACATCCCTTCATTCTGTCTTAGAAGTCATTGCAGTGAAAGATTAAGATGTGTGTCCAAAGTACTAAAGTATATTTTTGATATGAGCAGTAGCTGTTAAGTCCTAGCACATCAGAATCTCCTAACAGAATGATGACTTGGCAAAGCTTTAGGAAATGAAGACTGTTGACACAGCAAATTAATGAATTTGTTTGCTTACCCCCAGTCTATCCTCAAATGATATTATATATATTTAAGGTTTAATGAAGCTAGATTATACTTTTACACTTGTATTCTAATGACAGGGTGGGTAGGTAAATGAATGTGAGGAGGTGAAGAGAGAATTTTCTCTTAACTATTGGCCAACTATTTCAAAAAATGGGATTTTTGCTTTGAGTAACAAAGACAGCAGAGTATTCATTTGTATTCAATCCAACCCATATGCCTACATTTCCACTGATTCAGCTTTGGGCATTTTAAAAGTCAATTTTTGCAGAATGATACAATGAATTATAACTAAACAAGTTATGTGATATACATCTTGCACAGCATGGGTTGGATCCATCCTGCTTTACACCACTAAGTGCAAACTGCCTACTGACAGTTCTTACATCAGAGTTGAATGCATTTCCTTTAGGCAGCAGAAAGTACAATGATATCTATTATCACAGTGTTGAATAAAAATGTAATTTAGCTCAATCAATTTGAACATTATACGACCGTATGATAAACGGAGGATAATTTAGGTTGGAAGGGAGATCAGAAGGTCTCAATTCCAATCTGCTGCACCAAAGACAGATAGCTATAATTTAGACTGAGTTGCTGTGTGGTCTTGAAAACCGCCAAGGATGGAGACTGCACAACCTCTGTGGGAAATTTAATCTGTTGCTTGACTGCCCTTGAAGTGAAAAGGTTTTTCTTCATATCCAGTCTGATATTCTCTGCCTCTTGTCTCTTGTCTTCCCAGGCCACACCAGTGGGAAGGGCATGTCACCACTCTCCATGTAAACTCCCTGTAGGTATTTGCATGCTGTTACCAGCACCCAGCTCCCCTCAAAGCCTGCTCTTTTGCTTCCTCCAAGTCATTGATTAAAAAATGTCAAACAGGACAGTAATTGGCTCCTTATCACCTCTATACATCCCATTATAACTACCCTCTGAGTTTGACATCCAAACAGGTTTTATAGATCCAGATGTCCACCCGTATAGACAATACATCCTAATTTGGATATACAAATGTTGTGGGAGACCATGGCAAAAGTCTTGCTAAAACTGAGGTACTGCTCTTTCCTCATGCACAAATTCAGTCATGTCACCTCTCCTAAACATATATATGCTTTATGGTATCAGGAGTTTGGGATGGATGACATAGTATGTGGGAGTAAAGCTAGACACAGAAGAAATTCAAAACTCTTAAACTTGATCTGTTTCAAAAGTTACTGTTTATTTTTAAAGCTAAGGCTGCTGCCTTTTAGCTTCTGTTGTTTACAGATCAGTTGTATTTTTCTCAGTAATCTTTTACGATATGTAGTTTAGGATGAAAACTCAATACTACCTGTTCCACAGCTTCTCCACAAGCAAAGCTGGGGCTCTGGAGAGGTAAGATGCTTCACAATTAACAATATAATGAAATTAAGATTATGATCTGCACCCCAAAGACGACAAAATACTGCCTTTGTCTTCAAATCATATTTTAAATAAATTATATTATGTAATTTGGTATATCTTGGGATTTTTAAACTACCTTTATGTATTGTAGGTTTGGTATTTGTATATAAACACATGTGATAATTTCAAAATCTACCAAAAGATAATTTTTTCTGAAAAGTGTATATTGGTATTTCTCAGAAAATAAGGCTTAGTATTTACAGTCAATTGGGAAGGAGGGGGGGTAGAAGGAATGTTAACAAAATCCACCACAATTCAGTGAAATAGATATGAAATAGAATTATGTGAAGAAAACTTCAAGAATACAATGGGGGTTTTATCATGTCCTTTCTCATACTTATAAAACATACACTGTCCAATTACAGGAAATATACTGAAGTCAGACTAAAGATCCAGTTGAGGTAAGTATCCTGCTTCCATGAATTATCAAAACCAGAAGTACAGAGAAGAATAAAATTTAAAGGCAAGTATACACAATAAGGAGTATAAGAGCAATACCTTTTTTAGCAGCATAAAAAGTACACAGATGCATAAAAAGAACACAAAACCTCTCCTGAAAACAACTTATTAGTGAACCATGAAGCATAAAGTTTTAGATCCTCAATTACTGAATCAAACTAAAAGGTAAAACACCAAGGGAAACTGGAAACCAAAGACAATCAGAATTATGAAAAAGACATTATTCTTGGTGCTGCCTTCCTAATGCAAATATCCCACAATGCAGTGGTAATCTGTTTCTATAAAACCAATTCAGTACGTGCTTCTGTAATTCAGTTTCTGTAAGGAGACTTCTGCAAAACAAAGATCATTTAGTACTGACATGAATTCATTTAAAATGCTATGATTTACCACCCTGCAGGCTGTTTAGACTAGAAGTGGTCAAATCCAGGCATAGATTGAACCTATCAAACGCCCTTCTCTTATTGCCTAGCTTTCCAGGAGCACCATTGCTTTGATGAGCTGTTCCCTAATAATGTGCATAGGAGTAAGTATTTAGAACTACCTTAAGTTTTATGCCAGGAACCTCTAAACTTTTTACTTCAGCCTAGTACTTCAGTCTCAGCAGGGGACATCCTTGTTCTGCAAAAGCAGTTCTCCAACACTTGAAATTTTGAACCAAGAAGGCAATAGTTCTAATCAAGGCAACTTTAGGTGGAGGATTAATTTTCTTTCACTGCTAAGCTTACATATAAATGGGAAAATAACAAAGCAGGGTGCAAAACTGCATAATGAGTGTCTTAAAAAAGAGACAAAAGGAAAGATAATAAAATACATGTGAGCAGAAAAGTCAGAAGTTGCAGTAGCAGTTTCTGGTTTTACTATTTATAAAGTTACTTTTACATCAGAGGATCCTAAACCATCTTATCTTGGGCCCTTAATTTTCTACCCTTAATTACATAAGAATAAAAGACAGAGGCTTGGGAAGTGTAATTTGTAGAACTCCCAACTATTCATTCCCTCCAGAGCATGTAGGCTTCCCACCTTCAAAGGCGAATAGGAAAATGACACCAAAATTTGAGTTCACAATAAAACATAAAATACATTTTAAAATCTTCTATCCAAAAAATGTAGAATATAAGTGACTGCCGTGAAAGAGAAAAAGCAGATGTTCAAGGGGCATATTTCTAAGCATGTCTCATAACTAATTGACAAAACATTAAAGCACAAAGACTTCATAAACTTTTGCAACTATCACAGCAATGCAGAGTTCATACCTGTGGCAAGATAGATGATATGGAAAAGCATGTCCTTGCCCTGCACAACATCCACAACCACATGGGAAAATCGGGTGTTGTCTTCCATGAAGTAAGGAATTGGAATAACTGGTTGAACAACTTCATGCATTAAGAAGAATTTTTGAGCATCTTGAAGATTTCTCTCTGTCAGATTTGCATACAAACCCTGGTCCATGGTGCCACACTGTAAACACAGAAAATGAACATTATTGTATGTGTCAACAAAACAACAGATTTACTCTCTGATTTACAGCATAAGAAAATAAAACCAAAGAGTATATCTTGTAGTGACAGTGTGGAATTCGACAGTACAATCCCATTTTGGAGCTAACCAGATTGTCTCGCAATTGAGGAAGTGCAACTATCCTGAATCAGTCCTATACAGGCTTCCTAACTCTAAACAGTATGGAAGGACACCAGACAGACCAGCACAATTTTAAATGTGAAAACTTTACTCTTTCCCTACTGGAAAGCATTCATTAACTTCATGGACAAGTTTAAATCACAAATAAACTAAACAAAATAAGTGGCAGTTAATTTTTAGCATATTTATGTTTAACTGAGGACACAAAAGAGAAATCTGCTTAATGCATGTGAATTTGTAAACATCCACATGTTTACTCAGGCATAAGTAAAGCAGTACTTCACAACATTTATCAAATATTTAGGTGATGTGAAAGGCATACCCAAGTCATAATTTTCATTCTGTTTTACTATATAATAAATTATGCCACAAATTACAGCATGAGCAAAATAATAGTGTGCAAAACCCTACCAGTTATTTTTTCATTATTGCTATGTCTTCAATCTGAAATTATGTGATCACTCCAAATCTACAAATGTTAAAAAAAGTCAAATAAATAATTTCATAATGAGAGATCAGAAGATGAGGAAAGGCAAATAAGCAACTGGCAGGAAACAATTGCTTGCTCTGTATGTCAGAGCAATGAAAAAAAAATAAACCATGCCAGAGAAGAGTTTCTCTGAATCTATCAAGCAGGAAACATTCCATCTGAACACTCGTGATACAATGAAATTCAAATGGTCCTTGGTCTTCTGACAGACCATTTAAATTGCCCCATTTAAATAGAAAAGTGATGAACTGTGAAGAAAGACAACGTTCCTCAAAACTGGGACTCTAATAATTTTCTAATCTGGAAAATATTTCATTAATATAATCGAGCCTTGGAAATACATTGTCTGATATAACTGTAAATACAGAGCAGTAATTTACCTTCATATCACATGCTTCTTTCTGTTATTACTGAGTAGGTGAACACTCTGAGGATAAATCTACTTCTGCTACTACACAAACAGAATTTCTGATACTTTATCATAAGGACTTTTCAATAGAAAAGCCCTTCTTTCTGGGAAGGAAACCAGTGACTTAGTCAATGAATATATCCCATCTACGTTAAGTGCACTCTAAAGTACCACCAAGTCACAAAAAATGGCTGCACCTAGCTCTAAGCTTTAGACCAGCTTCTGGTATACATTACTGCAGTTATGCAGCCAGAAATCTAACAGAAAGTTATTCCTGGAAATAAAAGGCAGCATTTGCAAAAGAACAGAAGTTTGACATCACTAATGATACCTAGGGATCAGTTAACATCAACTGCCTTCAATACTGTTTTGTAAAAGGCCACGTTGCAGTTTTTACCACTATCTCTGGCCTTCAAAGCTGTTTGTTGCTCAATGAGATATGATACAAAAATTGTCACTGTTCTTGTAAACTGGATGAAGTACCAGCTGTATTAAAATCAGCCAGGCCATCTAAGAACTAAATTTCTTCAACACTTCAGTCTTGACTAGGACTTAGAGATATGTATTTGCAGGACAGTAGACACTTAAACTGTTTTTACACAGCCATCAGACTGTCATCTTTGTTTGTATGTACTGCATGAAGCACTCTCACAACAATTAACATCACATTCATACAAGGTTTGTAGAGACAGCTTAATAAGTTTTATCAGACTTGCTCACCTAGTCAGAAAGGTGGTAAGGTTTTTCCACACTAGCATTTTTTTAAGGCTTTTTCCTTCAAAAATTTAGCCTCTCTTAGACACTCTTCCTATGACTATCTTGACAATATAAGTATTTCTACAATAGGTTGTAAAAAGCCAGGTCTAGGCCACACGCTTGCCCAGGTGGTTTACTTATATTTAAAAGTACAAGCTTCACCCACATAAACCCTTGCAAAGCCTTTAAGTTCTTTTATACCTTCATTCACTGAAAGAGAAAAAGCTATGCACTTATTCTCAAGAGATTTCTTGCAATTTAGTGAGAAAATAAGAATTTGGCCAAAGGGATTTACAAGAGTAATAGCCAACCAAGGAGAAGCATCACACTAAATAACCCAGCAAACACCAACCCCATACAACTTAGTGAAATACAACCTATTGGTTTTAAGTTACCCACAAGAGGAAGAAAAGAGTAAAGAAAGAAAAAGAGAAGAGAGAAGGAAGAGAGAGAGAAATAGTTACTGCCAAGAGTCACGTGGTAGCAGGTCCAGAGGCTGAACCAGATGCAGGCCCTCTGCACCTCTATTTATGTGCCCTGGCCACTGTGGCCACTCTTCCCAGGTGGGACAGAGACAAGATGGTTGATTCAACCCAAGAATCAAACAACTCACTGAGACACAAATCCAGTCTCTCACATTGGTAAAAAGCTATATGAAAATATAGCCCACTCTGAAAAATGGCTTACTTAAATGGTGTCTTGTCGCTTGGCTAACACCAAACTTACTATTTAGGAAAGGTAACATGGCTCTGGCCTGTAACTTAAAGCAAATCCAGTGACTTATTTTCCTTCATTTGCATAGATCAGGAAGTAATTAAAACGACCTGCCATCCCCAACGGGTCATTCTTTTTCATGGTAGCAAAGATCTTATTCTTGCTGCTTCCCAGGCAAGAGTCACACTCAGTGAAACTGTCCTAGTAGGAGTGGTGACTATGCAGAAGAAAACAATGTGCATCTGCTTACCTGAAATACCCCTTTCTTTCTGTTCCTCTGAATGATGTGCCTTGGACTAATTGCTTTTACACTGTCAGCCAACTACAGATTAATACACCTTCCGAGGCTGACAAATGAGGGGCACACCACACCAAAATTCTTTTGATATTTTAATTATTTTATTTTAATTATTTTAATTCTTTTATTCTTCTAATTCACCTTGCACATGAAAATATACAAAATCCTAACTGCTCTTCCTTTACCTCCCCCCCTTCGCCACTTTCTTTTTTCCTGTGAAGGTTCCAGTTTTTAGGTTCAAATACAATGTAAGAGAGAATAGCAGTTTGACTATACTTTAGCCAGGACTCAATGCTACCTTGAGAGATAACTATGGTGTTTCATTTTAACAGAAGACTGGACTTAAGCCTTTTTTCTCCTACCCTTCAAAGCAAAAGTTATTTTCTAAAATTAAGTATGCTGAAATAAGGGGCCTTCCTAAGTACTTCTCTTTTTTTGATTATTATTTTTTAAGGTCTTAGGCTAGTGCAAAACTGGACTTATTAAACACGAACCATAACGCACTTTGAGAAAACAGTTGCCCTTTTCCCTTGTGTCCATACCTGAAAATTAGGGTTAGGATTGGGATATGGAAGCCAAGCAGATCGTGAGTTTTCCTGGTATTTGAAGGGTCCATTAAAGGCCTGAGTTATGGCACTCAGATTGAAAACACAAACTGCTGAGGCTGCTATGCTGTTCCTGCAAAAGAAATATAAATATTAATCTAAGTAACAACATTAAGAAGTCAACTTGCTGAAAAATTAATAAAAAAGACAATAACTCTTCAATCCTTCAAGTAATTAACTAAGTAGATATGCTCAGCTAGGAGATGATATCTCAAGATAATATGATCTGATTATTAATGATATATGAGCTTATTTAGCACAGACACCACATTTAAAATATTTGTTGCTCTTATCAATAAGTTGGTGTGGAAGAAACTCAGAACTTCCTACCTTCTGCTGCTGCTCAGGTATCACAAGGCTATACTTTCACACTTAATCACATGCATTAGAGACACCTCTTTTCTAGTTACAAAGTTAACTTAGGGCTCATTAATGTTTCTTCTATACAACAGATATGAGCAGAGATAAAGATTTTCAAGGTATGGTATGTCTCCAGACCCTATGGAATCCCAGATATCTCCTCAAAAATCCTGTCTTCCCAGAGATGTTGTATAGCAATAAGAATGCAAGTTACAGAAACCCATCAAGAGAAAACAATTTGGACTGCATACAAGATATTAAATGAATAAACATAAAATAAATAGCAGCCAGACAAAAAATACAATTTCCTGCCTTGAAAATTTCATATACATGACAGTAAAGTAATTCTGCCTAGTGTAAAGATTATAATCTAATGACTATGAAAGATCATAATATGAGGACCTGTGTTGTTCTTTTTTGAGATAAATGAATGGATAATGAAGGTGGCAGTTGCACAGATTTCCATTGCAGGTAAAACTTCTGACAAATGACTCATATGACATTCTTTTTTTTCCTTTTTTTTTTAAATATATTTTTCTTTTTTAAACTTAGCCTGTAATTTACACAAGGCTTAAGAAGGCATACTATAGAAACTCAAAAATTATGAGAAAAAAACCCCCAAGCAAATAACAACACCTGGAGGATTAAATCTACCAACAACTGAAAAAGTGTTTCGATATATGGATTAAATACCAGGAGAAAAGAGCAATTTGCTTTCTTATGCTTGTCACTCTTATTTCAAAGAAACTCCAAAACTTGGTTTCACGCTAACAATTGCCACAGAATCAATTATCATTGGATTTGATAATTTCTTGCCTATATAAAGTACCACTAAATGCAGCTCACTAGTATTATTAACTGTATCAATGTCTTCTTGAATTTTCTGAAGTCCTTAAAGGACATTAGAATCATGCTTATAGATTTTTCGGATAGTCTGAAAGAAACAAAATCAGCTTTATTATGAAGCAGTGGCTATAGTGGACTTAATAGTCAACCACACATAAAAGGGGCAGGTGTGACTGTTAATCAGTCTTGATTGACAGAAATGTGTTGTCTTTTTCCCTTTTTTAAATATATACTTTTTTTCAAGTATATTTAAAAAAAAACATTAGGGTACAGTAAAGTTACTGCAATTCTGAAAATATTGAGATTGAAGAATGTTGAATGTGGTTAAGTGATATCTGATGCTGTTATGTCAACAGAAAGGAATATGTTGTTTCCCATCATGGGAAACCCTGCCATTTCACCACCATCAGTTGCAGTGCTGAAGGGTGGATCACATGGGTTCCACAGATTATCTGTGAAACAGGGAGTCAGCATGAGGAAGTAATTCTAACTCTGCAACATTTCAACAATGTCCAAAAATTTAGTTACAACATTCGATGGTAGGAACAAATATAATTTAAATGGAGCTATCAAAATCACCACCCTCAAACAGTTGTAATTAATTCCTTTTTGAACAGTCCATCTCATTTGGACAATCAGACCACTGGGAAGAAGGTGGTAGTGGCAAGGTTTCAAACACTGTCTACTTTCATGTGGCAAAGGTAATCTTAACATTACTAAGTCCATTTGCAGAAGAGCCAGTTTGCATCAGTTTCATCATTCCCTTCCATGGCCAAGGCCTTTTGGTTTTTCTGCAGCAGAATTCCTCTGGTAAGGCTTTCCATTTCATGAGAGGAACATGTCAAAGCTATTTTGACTTCTCATGAAAGATCATGTTGAACAATGTATAAGTCACCTGAGAAATACCCTTCCTTTCATATTTGAACTAGCTAGTAAAACATATCAATGAAATTAAAACTACTGATCAAAACAACATCAAATTTTCTTATTTCCAGCAATCTCAAAGTCTCTACTATTCTCTTTATAAAAGCAGTGTTTAGATTCATCACATTACATCACTGCAGGAACAGGTTCAGCGCATCATCCAATGTCATGAGTTAGGAAGCAACCCGTCACTAGTTGGGTTCACAGCCTGAGCTGCTGGCCTAGGGGCAAGCCTGATCCTGGAAGGTGCATAAACGCGTTGATAAAGGACTGTACCAAAAGTACAAATTCATCCTCACTGTCTAGAATATGCAGGGACATGTCATTAGTTTGTGATTATTTCCACCTGACTAATGGATATTTATGAAATATAGGTAACCTGATATTCAACAAACCTATGTTTTAGGTGCCCAAGGAACTTTTAAAATTCTAGACAAAACTGACTTACACGGAGAGACACTACAAGAAGGTAAGAGAATTGGAACCCAAAATCTGAAGCTGTTCCAGTGGTCTTAACACTGGGCTGCACAGCCATAGCACAGAGGCTGCTCTCACTGAGCAACAGATGAACTCCAGTTAGCTTGTTTAAAGTAATGAAGGGAATTTCTGAGACAAATGGTTCTTTTTTGCATAAGAGCTAAGCAGCTCTTGGTATCAAGCTTAGAGTCAAGGGATCTTTATGTCGATTCGGTTTTTTAACATTTAACAAATGTTAAGACCAAACTGTAATTTATTTTAAATTTTACCTTGGTGATACCACAGGTTCAGTTAAAAATAGATTAAAATCTTGTTTTGACCCTTAAACTTAAGTATACAATAGGACTAATTAAACTACATAACAGCACCCCTTGTCCTCTTTTTGGGTAAGGTGAGTTCTTCCTGACATGGTCAAATGTCAAATGTCAAATTCATCACCATGTCACAATGCAATTATAAAATATTTTTTTCATAAGTACATCACATATTTACATATTACAATAGTGTGCAAAATAAAAATTAATGCCTTTTTAAGAATAAATGAATAAGATGACAAAATAGTCTTAATCACAACTAGACCCTTGCTGTAAGGAAATATTAAGAATTTTTCCTTCTCTCATTTTTTCAGCAATTCACATGGGAAAATTTTGGAACTGACACTGTTCATAAGAGGACAATGGATTGGGCAAAACAGTAGTTTGAATTTGTGATATTTACTTGGCATATGCAGAAGAGAGTAGATCAGAAGTTTTAGTTTTTGCTGTCACAAACAGCAAGAAAACAAAATTTATAATTCCATTTACTTACACATTAGTTGTAAAAATTCCATAGATTAAGTCTAATTCTGGCAGGAAGAAAGTGCTCTGAAGTTCATTATAGTAAAATGGAATTTCTCCAGGGCGAGAGCAGTTCAGACGAGCTTTCATGAAGGTTGTCCAGGTATCCTCGAGCACAAACTTGCCACCAATATCATTTTTGCACACCCGAGCAGCACGAGAGAAGACTGTTTTCCCACAGTCATGTTCCACTGCATTCTCCCGGAAGAAGAAGTAAGTAAAGTTCCCAATGTCGTAAGATGACACAAAATTTGGCTCTGAAAATAACAGAAGGAAAGATCATGTATCACCTTCCTGTGATATATGCACTCGTATTATGGAAGTTGGATTTAGCTTCAAGTGTTAGGTTTAGAAAAACACACCTTTTATTATCTTTTAGGGAACTGGCATAATGACATCTGAACAGGACAACTCATGTCCATCCAGGATTATGAACTACATGATCATGGTGTGTTGGCTTTGGCTAGTTAGAGGGTGTTTTTTTTCCTATTAGCTGGCATGGCACTATTTGGATTTGTGCTGGTAGCAGTGTGGATAATTCAGGGATGCTTTTGCCATTGTTGAGCAGTGCTTACATAGAGTCAAGGCCTTTTCTGTTTCTCACACCACCCCATCAGCAAAAAAACCCTGCTGAGTTGCCAGCTGGGGTTAAACCACGACATGTGGTCTGACAGGCTCTCTGCTCTACAGCACATGACTGTGCTGGGCAACCTTGGCCCACCTTACTGCATTGTACTTTCAAAAGTGTCACTGAGTTTTTCTTCTCTACATATGGGCATAGTGTATTCTTACGTTGTAATTGCTTTATCTTTCTGCTTTACTATCATCCCTTTACTCCAGATAGACAGAATAATGGGTGGTAACTGCTTATGAGGAAAAACGTACTCAGAGGCTGCAATAAGAACTGCATTTCAGTTAAATTGCTTAAAGCTTTTGACAGTATTACTGTATTTTTTCTTCTTTCTTAAAAAATATTATTAAAAACTGATCCAAAATAAAAACAGTGATGAAGGAGAAATCAGAAAATAGGTAAAAATAAACTGGAAAACAACAGATGGTAATATTTCTTAAAAGAAAAAAAAAATGAAACAGTAGACACTAAATACAGGAAACATGTGGTCTATTTCTGGTAAGGATTACTAGAACTGAGGGAAGTCCATGACCTTAAGACAAGCTGGTAACCTGGTGAGTTATTAAAGGAAACAAAAATCTGATACACAGATTTGTCAAGAGGAGCCCCCTTTGTGTAAGGAACCATTATAGAACACTGACACCCTTGAGAAACCAGTAAGCTTTTGATTGCCATTCACAAATTGTATTCTAAAGTAGGAAAACGAATAAACAAACCTGTTTTAAAAACATCTCTTGTGAGGAAACACTCCCAAGCAATTTAATAGGTGAATATTTCTTGACAGCACTATCGAGAGCAAAAAGCTGCTGCAATTTGATCTAAGCATTTTTCAGGGATATCTCAAACCTGTCAAAGCTTTTGAGGGACACTAGAAAGGGAAGCAAGTTGGCATTTCCACACAGTAGTCCAAACTCTGTCAGAAAACTCTTCTCAAAAGACAGCCCAGCTCCCAGCTCGTGTGGCCTCTTGCCTTGCTTGCCTTTCTATCTGCTGTGCTGAGAGTCTACCGAGCGGGTTTTCAGCAGCAGTGATTATCAGCTGCCTAGGATGTTTGCAGCTCAGCACATACGATAGGGCTCTCACTCATCCCTGTAACTTTCATTCATAATTGTATTAAGGGCTTCCTTGAGCTTAGTCTGTAGAACACCACGTTTTCCCCACACTCTGATCTGCACAGGTGTTTTGCTGGAAGAAAGCAACCAAACAACTTGAGAACTTGTTAGCATCCTGAGCTTTCATAAGGTCTACAGTACCAATGCCTTTATGTCTTTAAAAAAAAAAAAGGCAAAATAGTTTGGCAAGACTTGTGATAGGACTAAAGCTAAAACTGAATCAACAATATACAAAGAACTAAACTATTAGCAATTTTATTCCTATTAGAACCTCATATCTTCATTCCACGCCCGTGTAAAACTTCCCTTACAATAGGGATTTTGCTTCAAAGGCCTCAGAAAACTATATATTACTAGAATTTGCAGTCTTGTATAAATAATTCTTAGTTGTTTATGAGCTCTGACTCTTTAAATATAAAATGTAATATTGTTACACATTTACAAACTGAACACTCAAATTGGAAAAGGCTGAAAAAAAGACTACTTTTTAACTTTGTTAATTTTTTTTTTGCTCTAAAAACATGAAATTTGCTGAATAGGTAACAGAGTAGAAATGATATATATAAGATTTAATTACACGTCCTAAGACTAAGATGGCAAAAATATGTGGCTAAAAATCACAAAATTGTACACTGTCATACTCTAGTCAGGTTAGACAGTTTTTACAGGCATTGAATATTAAACATATATCCAGAGATATTTGAATGAAAAGGGGTTATTTTGTGTTATAAATGCCAATTATGTGTCATTCATTCTCAATGCACATCAGTGTTTGAAGCCCATTGGAACAAACTTGTATTTATTTAACTAAAGCAGACTAGAAATAAAAATCCCTTTAGGAATACCAGGCTAATTAAAATTAAATAAATAAGTAAATAGATAAATAAATAAATTTTTAAAAAAACAAACAAAAACCCCACAAAAAACACCAAAACAATCGCCCCACTTTCTCTCATTATCCAACTTCAATTCTCCAATTTACATCTATACAAAACCTAGCCATTATTTCTCTTATCTGTAATGTTACTTTCTTCCCCCTCTACACAATACCTTTTCACATTGGTCTTACAGCCATAGAAGGAATTACTTTCTGTGGAGGAAAGGAAAAACATTCACTAGTCTCAGTGTAACTTGGGCTACCTGTCTGCCTACTAAGATTGTCTTACTTCAAGTAATATCAACTAAAGGCAGAAACTAAGATAAACAATTGACCTGAAATAGTATGAAAAAAGTAAACTTATCCAACAGTATGTTTGGCTTTTCATAGCCAATATCCCTGCTTGGTTTTTCAGACTATCTCAGAAATATTTTGACTGATTTAAAAAGAGTCTACTTAGTGTTCAAATGCTCAAAATCAATTTGATCTACCCACAAAAACATTCTGTAAGAAATTTTAAACAAGGTCTCCCTGAGTTGCAATAAGGCATGAAAATACTTGATGGAGGCCCACTGCTACAAAAAGGTCTCTACATTGGCACAATGGATTCTCACTGCAGAGTTAAAAAAAACACTACTGGAAGTACTCAGTGTGGAAAATGATGAATTACAAAAATAAATAAAAAAATAAAGTTCTTGACTGGTAAGAATAGTATCAATATTAAATGTATTTAGAATGTTTTTAGAGTTCTTTAAAATGCATTTCAATCTTTCAAAAGACAGTATTTTAAAGTTGCACTGATAATCATAATACATGTATAAAAAATACCAAGTACTCATATTTCATGGATTCTAAACTGAGGAACGATATATACATCTGCAAACACCTATGCATATACTTCATTGATTATAAACTGATTAAAATGTGACCTGCTGTTGAAACTTGTAAAAACTGCTTTAATTTGCATGAAATGTAATAATCTCATAGTTACCTCAGGGAATTCAGTGAATATGGAGGGATTATCATGTCAGACTATATTTTTCATTCCCTCTTTGGGAAAAAGGAACAGGATCAGTTCAAAACTTCAAAGGAAAAAGGAGCTTCCCATCTAGGAAAAATCAGTTCTTATGTGTCCAAATATTGTGCTGTGAACTGCTATTTGTTGACATGGAGGCTTTCTCATAAAAGTTTTTAATGCATCAAGTGAAGTGACTCTCTTGTTTCCTGCTGATCTTGCAAATAGTTCTGGAAGGGTGAACACACTTCATTTCTGAATTATTAGATCACCACAACAAATGCAAGGATTCTGGTGTGTGACAGATTTCAGCTAGTATGAGAATGTCAACCTGTAATAATGTCACGAGTACTGTATAAGATCTTTATAGGTTTTTATATGCTCAATTTATGGATGTGTCAGGCTGACTAGACTTTCCCAAATTAAATGAAACCAATGAGTCTGTCAAAGTGACCCAAGAAAGATCTTCAGAGGATAGCATGGAGCAGTGCTACACAGAGACAGAAGCTCAAGCACTGAAAGCACTGGATGGCTAGTTAGTGCTGCCTCTGGGCAAACAGACTAATGTGCCATTTCTGAAGTTTGTTTACTCAGCACAAAGCCTGGGAATATCTACAACTCCCTCATAAAACAGCATGACTGTCCCTCAAGGGTGATCCCCCACAGACTCTTCTAAGTTATTGCAAAAAGGATGACTTAACTGTATGAAGCCAATATAGCGCTTCCAACTAAAATAATCTGATTGTTTTTCTGAAGTTTGGAAACAAACCTACCTTTTCTGCAAAACAGTCTTATTCTTAATGTGAAGGCACTTAGTAGGATAAGACAATGATTTCCTTTACATTATTCTTCCTTTCCACTCACTCAAGGAATTTGGAAACTGAAGAGACCAAATCCATACACAAAGCCAGAGCAGTCATACATTGATGCCGTCTGTGCCAACTGCTCCCATAGGGACTGGCTGCGGCTTTGCCATGCAGCACATTCTGATGCTGCACCCCAGACAATGGTATTCTTGGGGCATTAAAATAATGGTGCTCTGCATTAGGAAGCAGTGGAAGGACAGGCTGGGGGGTTTGGGCATGCTAAGTTAATTGGGAAAAGGATGGGGCTCTCTGGAAGGCAGGAGAAGCCAAATGGTACAGCTCCATCTCTATGGCCTCTTGATAACAGTGTATAAAGCACACTACTCCCTGAGTCACATGGAGGTTTTCACTGAGAAAACTGCAGCTGGAGGGGTCCAAACAAGTCTGGTAAGTGAGCCAACAATTAAGCAATACAGATGCTTGTAGGTGTCATACATAAGCTTATTTCCTGGACCTTTTTTATTTCACAGTGTAGATGCAGTCTGAGTGGGCAAAAGGATGGGAGGAACTGTACAGGAATTTTTTCTGTATATAAGAATGTCAAAGAGGAGCCTGAAAGAGCTCCATGAGAGCATCTGAGGTAGTCTTGGCCTCTTCTCGCTGCCTGAGCTTTGGGGCAAGATTGTTTATGTTTTTTTAATCCATATAACCCTGTATCCTCCAAAGCACACTAATATGACTGAATTTACATAGTTAGTGAATGCTATTGTTTCCAGAGAGAACTAAATGACAGGTTCTTTATGTCTGTCTTTATGGAGGTAACAGCAATTAACCTTAACGATTACAAGGTTCAAAGCCTACTTTAAGCAAGAAAGAGCTGTGATTTCCATGATTGTCTCCATTGAGATGTGGTCACTCCTGAAGTACAAGGCATTTAGAGACCCAGTCAAAAGTGAAATTCACCCCAGAAATGCGAGAAGAAAGTTAAAATTAGAAGTTTATCAGATCTAGGCACAGATTTTTTTTATATATATACATACAAACTAAAAATAAGACACACACATAGATATATGAATGCATAATATAGTCAAAATCTTAGAAGTTTAGATACGGATCTAACTTTGAATGACATTTATTTGGAACTTGTTCACTGACCTCACAAGATCAACGAATCACACCATACTGTTGACCTCTAAAGACCCATTTCTTCCAAATATTTGTATTCAGACAAATGTTTAATGGCATTAAATTCTAGGAAGATGCATATGAGTTTTTGAATAAACTACAACTTTCAGCTAGAAATGCTCTCCAAAAGGGAAGCTTAAAGTAATGGAAATAAATTAAGATCCAAATGTGCCAGTCTATTTTATTTTCTTTCACCTTATTTATAAAATTACGAAGGCCAGTTGCTATTTGCATTTTGCCATCTCTGTATATTCACTAAGTATATTTATATAGTGTAGCCTTTTGCAACTGCTGGAAATATGTATAGACCTGACATTAAGCTGCTCAAGTCACCACTGCTCATGAATGTTTAAGGACAAATTTTAAGCATAGACTAAAATTTTCCTGCAGCATTATATGTCTGAAAAGTAATATGGAACTTGTGGTCAATGTAGCTGCATCCATTCTCAAAAGCTGAGCTGTAAAATGCTAAGTCCTGTACAAAACTGTGGGAAATTAGTTTATTAATAGCTATTTTCCCTCTGTGTTTCACAATTGTCTGAGATGTGTGCTTAAAATGCTAACTTGCCATAGAATAGTCTATTGAATAGTCTACTTTGACTATTTCCACTGCAATGCTTTAGGTCTCCATGATTTCTTTTACATTCTTTTCCTTTGGCTAAATTGAAAATTTTATGGGTATGGAAGAGCAAGGACAGCAAAATACACTAAAACTGTGTATACCAGACATTTTTTCCAATCTCCTCTTATTTCACTGATAAATTTAAAACCACAATTCAGTATAATCATAAAAGTGGATGCACTCATTACATTTTTACTGATGTACTCTAATAAATTCTGAAAAGCAATTATTTTTTTCCTGAAAAAATAGTTTTCACATATGGCATTACAAATGTCCTTTATTTCTTTTATTTCTTCTTGTATATTTATTTAATTTATTTCTTCTTGTATATTTCAAATAAATCTCCTTCATTTTCAGGGGGAAGTGCATAATATTTTACAATTTTACAATATTTTGCAATTTATTATATTTTTTTGCTGATGCAAATTTTCCTGTGACAAACTTAGTCATAGAAGCCACTCTCTACTTTGACCTAATATCTACTCAAGTCCTTGAGAGTCCCATTTAGAGTCCAGTGGATTTTCTGTCACCTATATTCACTGGATAGACACCTGGCATAGCGGTATATTGTGTTTGACGGGGCGTGAGGTGGAGGGGTGGTAAGGATGAAAAACACACAGGATTAGATTAATTTACTCAAAACCTTCAGAAATTTGGGCTATATGGATCTATCAAAAGATCCAGAAGTTTGGATGGTTACTTAATATTGAACCCAGTATTTCACATACACAAGAATCTAGCATTCTTCAAGGAGATTTTACCAAACACCAGGTATGGAAAGAAAATCCAGTTATGATGGCTTGCCCATTTCTCTCCAAACATCATTTGGACTACCAATTTATATTTTTTTCTGCTGCTTTAGGTTTGCAAGGAGGGAAACAGTCAAAGGGCTTTCCCTGCAGACCTGGTCCTCTTTTACTTTTTTTTTTTTTTCTTTTCTTTTTTTTTTCATAAGAAAAAGGAAACCAGACTTCAATTTCATAATCACTCTCTTTCCTCTTCACCTTAAGACTTGGCATGTCTGCTACTGAAATTCCAACTCTGCCTCCAATATTCACACAGAATCACAGAATGAGTCAGGTTGGAATGGACCATAAAGGGTCATCTGGTCCAACCTCCCTCCTCAAGCAGGGTAATCCTTGAGCACATGGCACATGGATTGTGTCCAGACACCTTCTGAATGTCTCCACTGAGGAAGATAACCTGTTTCAGTGCATGGTCACTTGCATAGTAAAGATGTTCTTCATATTCGGTGTAACCTCCTGTCCTCCTCTTTTCTTTGATAAATGCTGTTTTTCATATGTTCATGCTTCCTGAAATTTGAAATTTTCCACCTTCCCCTGGCTGAGATGTATTTCAGTCCCAAGTTCTTCCATTCTCTCCAGGTCACTGTTTGCTATAGTTTAGTGCATTAATGAGGCTGTTGTGTCTCTGCAGATGGGAATAGATGATCTACTTGCAGAAGCATCTTCCTCATTTAGCCTCTCCAAATTGGCACCTGACATAAGCAGGCTAGATGAGATATAAAAGAACAGGCTCTATCCTCAAAAGCCTCCTAGTGGCTTTAATAAATGGAAGGTGGACCTTGCTGTTTCACCTAAGGTAGATAAAAAGTAAAAATATCCCAACCTCATGAATAGTGCTTCTTGCCTCTACCATTTCAAACAGGTCAGGAAATGCTATGAAGGTGTTTTGTAAAAGGAAGTCAGGGGAGGCACCTCAATCTCATAGCAACTTAATGCCCTCCTACTCTACCACTGCCATCTAGAAGATGTACAACTTTGAAAGGAAAAACACAGCTTGACTGCTCCAATTTTTCTTCTGGTAGCAGTTCCAGTGAAGAAACCTAAGGACCGGTTTCAAAACCAGCAGGCATTTCCCTCCTGTTTTAGGATACTGGCAAGAATGATGATATGCACAAAAGAACAGAACCTACCTCATGGGCAGCACAACCAAAGAAAAGTAATTATCTTTCCACAAAATAAGCAACAACTGGCAAAATATGCTTTGTGTATTTTCAGTCAGGTCTCTTATCTGAAAGACTACATTGCACATTCAAGCACACACTGGTTTTGAGTTACATGAAATATTACATAATAAAGAAAAGCTTGCACTAGGTAATTACAAGGCTTTTCATTAAACCCCAGAAAAAGTAAAGGATAACCCTGAATTATTATAGCCATTTCCATTAATCCTTAAAAACAAAATTGAAAGGATTAATTTTTATTCTTAGATCATAAATTCTCTCCACACATCCTAAGAGCAGCAAAAGTTACAATAAAATTCTGCTAACAAACTATAATTAGACTGGATTCAGAGTTGTATTAAACCCCACTAACCAAACAACCTTTCTAAGAATTTTACTTTTACTATTACTTTTGAGGACTGAAAGTATCTGATCAGGATTAATAAGTTTTTATTAAGCAAAATGTTTTTAGAAAGTGATCCCAGAAGAACTACTTTAATAAGAGTATCTAATAACCAAATGCATAGGATAGCAAGAGGAAAAATAGAAATATTATGTCTACCTGCAGAGCAGAAGAAGCCAAACATTCTTCTCAGCTAGAAAGGCTTCTAATTTGTATGAGACTTTATTTTATTTTACTTTATTTTTTTTTTCTGGTTTGGGGCTACGTCTTATATAGGATTAGATTTTAATTTCCTATGGCGTGCCCACTGATGAAGTGTCTTGACATTTTGAATACAGTTTATTCATGTTCCACCAGCGTTTACCATTGTATGTAGAGGATAAAGAAAACAGCTACAACGTATTTCAAGATAGTTGGAGACCAAATCAATTGTAAGCAAAGGCACTTGGCAAATTATGAAACAGAATACTGTAGTGTTTCTCCATGTGATTAAACAGAAAGGGATTGATAGGAATTGTCCATGCCCCCTCCCCATTTTATTTTTTTTTTTAAATCTGTTTGCCCTTTTATTGGCTAAGGGAAACAAACAGACATTACAGACTAAGGCAAACTTTCACGCTGAGGCATCAGATGATACATTTACTGATTTGAAGAGGTTTATCAAAAGGAGAAACACCTTTACTAACTGTAAATGTTGGACTAAGAAAAGGTTTCTAAGTCTAAACAGTGCAGAATTTTCCTTGCCATTCTGGATCCACTGTAACTGTGGACAACAAATATAACTATTACATGTACCTCTGTTCTCTAGAGCACACTCTGATGAATTCTGCTCCTGCACTTTGCAGACCAACTCTAAAGCAAAGTCTAATTAGAATCATGCTATAACACTCAAGTCTGGATATTTAAACACTATGTTACACTGAAAGCTTAAAGAGACTGAAATAAACAGCCTGCCAGCATAATGAAAGATTTAATCTATTTGTTCTCATTTAATAATGTCCAAAGCAGAAAGCTAAGGAAGCCTATTCCTTTTATGAAATACTAAAAAGGTACTTTTAAAACATTCCAGCAACATGTTCCTCTTTACTGACCCAAGCAGTTGGCTAAAGCTCAAGGTCTTGCTGATTGCTTTGCTCAGGAGAAGAAATCAGTGGAAGAGATGTCTGCTTTAGACACAATCCTCAATATGTGCTCTATTATCTCTAATTGTTTCTCTCAAACACGGAAGCACTTGAAGATGGATTCAGAGAGAAAGGAAAAGGAGAGCAGGCAGCAGAACAGGACACCTTACAGAGTAAATTACTGGTAAGCAGTCTTTCTATCTTCATTTGTTTGTGCATATACATATATATGTATATATATAAATATATATATTCATGTGAGCAACTTGAAGCATTACTTTTTTCTCTACATGGGAAAAGAGAAGAACAAAACATGACAGCATGAAAGGGAAAGATGGATTCTCTATTTCACATTTTCAGGCTTACTATCTGCAGCCAGCCAGGCTGTTGGATGGGGAGAGCGCTGGTTTGCAGCAGTTGTTAACTTTTCTGGGTGATAATGTTCTCCTTGAGTGGAGTAACAGAATTACAGACAGATCTGGCAAGAGGATAACACAGGGTCTGTCTCTTCACTGTCAGCTGCTAAATCCTTTGTGAGCAATTCAACCCCTTGAACTGTTGAACTAAGGTGAATGCTCAGGTTACACCACTGTGGTAGTCTGGTGCTTCAAAGGCATCTCCTCATGGAAACAGAATTTCTGCATGGTTATGACTGTAGTCAAAACCCTGCTCACTGCATTTGGGCCAGCAGCATGTAATGCTGTCTATAGGAGCACCTGGAAGATGCAAATAGCATTGATAAAAAGAACATTACTCTCTTTTTTCAGAAGTGGAGGGAAGTTCTGAGGTAAAAAAAAAAGTTGTGACTGGTGATCATACTCAGAGATAATCAAGAGCTGAACAGATTACTACCTTAAATGTTAAAAGAGAGTAAGTTCAATAGCTACCACCAGATACTTTTGTCCACCTATGAAGAAGATATGACTGTGTACACTCTAAAATTTTCCAAAATAAGAAAAACTTTAAGGAACTGTGCAGGTATTTATAACATCTGGTGAACTGTTCTTTCTGCTATTAAAATTTTTTAAAACAGACGAAATTCATGGGGATCAAATCTTGAAACAGGTTGTCTAGTAGGTGAAAAACAGTATATTGAGACCTCTAAGATGGCTCCACACCAACCAGCTCCAGTCAAAAATAGTATTTCTGTGTTGGCAGAGTTGCTGTGCTGTCCATCCACCTTTTGGATCAGTGCTTGCTCAAAATCTTTGTGCTTCACATTAACTTCCCTTTTCCCCTTCAGTTACACTCTCACAGCATATTTCGGCACATATCCTGAATAATTAATAATTTTAACCAAGCTATCCAACCCTTTATCACCCCAGATAATTGAGTGCTGAGTGCACTAAGAAAATGATAATACAGAACTGAAAGTTCACTGGCTTCTCCATAATCCCCTAAGTTTGAACAATTTATCAGCACGATGCTCAGTAAGATATGCTGAAAATAACTGCTAACTTACCTATTCAGCTGATATGATTGCTTCCAGACCTATCAAGTCCACAGTAGAAGGCAGGACCTGATAATAAATGTGTGACTCTGGCTGAACCAGAACGAATGGAGAGCTCAGGCCACCAACTTAAAGGTATTTTATTTGTGACACCTGATTCCAAAGGCTGAAGCCACCTGACACATCAGCTTCATTTCCCCCTCCACACTGTGTGCCATGGTTCTTATGGTTACACACCTTCTGACAATCGAGATTAGGAACAAGGTTTCTTCTGTGACGAAGATTCAGAGCTTTTCATGCCAAAAATCCTTTACCATAACTTACAGAGAATACCAACAGCAGACTGCTTAAACATATAGGCATGTCCCTTTGGCCTGACTGGTGGTACTGAAGATCCCTGAATTCACTGTGCTAGCCCTTAAAATCAACAATGTCTTTATTGCATAGCAATAACACACGGAGCAAGATAATCAGCTGTGTTTTAGAGTACTGCCATCACCCCCAGAGATTATTTGAATCGGTCCAATGTAATTTGCAGAGCAGAAAATCTAAGTGAGAAAAAAACATGGCACTTCTGAGGAAAATATGGATGTAAAAGAAAAGCATATTTTAAATTGGAAACCTTCACAGACACATGTACATGCACATGCACACCTAAAACAAGGCTGAATTACAACTGTGAGCTACTGCTACTGAACAGATATTAACTAGGGAGCTTCCATTCCAGTTGACACCCTATTTTTCTTGCAGGATTATGTGTGTTACTTTCTCACTGAAAGTAGCAACATTTTCACTTCACTGAAAAACTATTATAGTTTCTTGGCACCAAATCACATATGAGCAGGCAAATTGACATGAAAGCAGATGAATCCCCAACTCAAGCAGATGAATCCCCAACTCCTAGCCACCCCAGAAAACATTCCCCCTACAGGTAACTGGGCTGCTTTCAGTTTTTTATTTGATTTACTTGAACTGGCTCCAATTACAAAACTCATCTTTTTCTTCCTCCCTGAAGATAAAAGCTACAGTTTCCTGGTAACTTAATTATAAACAGTTCTGAGGCAGAAGAATGAGCTCTAATGGAGAAGTGTAAGTTCAGCTGAAGCTTTTAATAGAAAAAATGTGAATACTGTGAATTTGATTAATTAGAGAAGTCTAGAGGGAATTTTAGTGTGCCTTTTGGCATAAAACATATCCAGTTAAACTGAAAATTCAGTGTGAAGAACCATTCCCCTTTGACAAAAGCACATAGGTGTGGCACTCCAATTAGTTCCAATACCAAGACTGTGTGGACAAAGGGTGCCTGAACAGGAATATATATATATATATATATACAATGAGTTCATTTTTCCTCTCACTTCTTTTGCGCTGCTATAATTTTGTTATGTTCCACACAGCCTAGGATTTTTTGTTGTTAATTAAAATTCAAAAATCAGCTGACCTTCAGAGAAGGTCATAAATTTCTCCAAGCTACCTCTGATGGCTTCTTTGTTCAAGTAAAATATACCAATCATACAAGCACAATTCAGCATTCACATTATATGAGAACTGAAATATTCAAAATAAAGTCTGCCTCTTGCTGCTGACCAAATGTTCTGAAGCTAGAAGGATTTGTATTTATATTTAATTTAAAAAATAAGAATAATCCCATCCTAACATGAAATGCACTGTAGGAATAGTGACTGTTGTTTCACATAGCATGCATTATGAAAAAAAGTATTTTTTCTACTGGAAGAAGCATGGGCAAATTATAATACATAAATTTTCACATTTTATGTTAAGAAATAATTTTCATTTTAGAAGGATCTACTTCTAATTTTGTAATACACAGAATGGCAACTGGGTCTGTCATATCTCAGGAATATCTATCTGTTTACAGCTTCTCCCAGCTGGAAATTCTTATCAGATGATTAACATCCATGACACGGAATTGATTGCTGAACACAATTTTATGATATGTTTCGCAGACTATTCCCTATCCTTTGGCTATAATAAGTGTCAAAAATGTCAGTCTGCCACCTAAGCATCTTGAAAGCCAAACTTTTTCTGCCTGTGAGATTGGGACCTGGAGGGAAAGGCAGGAGAATTCAGTCCATTCTAACCTGTTTATTTTATGACTTAAGTTTTTGAAGGACTCAAGAAAAGAATGCTCAATGCTGACTCAGCTTTGCCATGTAAACTCACCACAAGTGCAATTCATCCCTATGCCTGCAAACATAACATATTTTAAGGTGCACTTTTACAAACCTCAGTTATATTAAATAAATTCTGTAATACTTATACTTTTAAAATAATTTTTGAAAAATGCAAAATAATTTAAAAATTAGATGAGCAATACTCTAAAAACATTCAAACTATCAGAATGCAATTTCAAGACCTTTAACATGGGTTAAAAAAAGATGAGTCTCACACTCCATCACTACTCACCATTCAGCCACTTGGAGTTGTACTGGGCAGTGCGAAGCGGAGGAAGGGCCCCTAGACTTCGATAAATAGCAGGATCCCTTCCTGGAAAATCCATGGCTGTAGCAGCATATAATTCCCCACTGGAAGTGAGAAGAGCAGTGGAGTTGTGCTGGGGACTGTAAGGACAACGAGCCATGCCACTGATTTGGTCATGTATCTCTGTCAAGTTACTTAACTGGAAAAGAATTAGAAAAAGTATTAAAATTACCTAAAAATTATCATTTCAGCCAGGCTGCAATAAGCTGAGAAAAATCCTATCATAAACAGCAGTTATCTCATTTGGTATCGTATGGTAGTGATGAGCTGACCTTTACATCAATCTGAAATTTTCTCATATAGAAAATTTTATTGCCATGTTGTCTGATTTTATTTTTGCAGCTTTAGCATGTAAAACAGGCATGACAACCATTAGCCACCATGCCTAAAATGTTTCCTATTAGAAGCAACTCAAAAATTAGTTATCTGTACAAAGATTGTTATTATGAAAGACAGACTTGATTGCCAGAATCAACTAAGGTATTCAGTGTAGCAAACAACAAGACAATTAAAAAAATATATATATTATTTGTTTTGTTGATGTGTTTTAGGAAAGAATCTCACACAAAAAATGACATTAACAAAAGCAACTTTCCGAGGAGCAGAATCATCACTGATTTAGTAGCCCAAACACTTTCAGCCACAGTATAAACCACATTTTGATGCTTATATGCTATTTGAAAGTAAAGGTACAATGGGTTTAAATATAATAAATGCACCAATGAGTGTTTTAGTGATATAGTTATTTCTTGCATTTAAATGTTCCTCCCCTTCTGAAACAAATGGGCAGCTAGTCTAAACGGTGACATTTTGATATTATGACTATTATTGATCCTAAAATTAGGGGTTTTTTTAAAAACAGAGTGACAGATCTTCTTAACCAAGATTTCTCATTTTCAACACTCAGAAATCGCTAATACAGGTATTCTCTTTTCTCCAAACCTAAACACACAGTATGCTTCTACACAACTACATTTTATAACCAAACCAGTTGATGCTAACCAAATTTGACATAGTGGCAGAAGTCTTAGAAATACTTAAGGTTCATGACAATTGCCATATGGGAGGAGCTGAGCTGCTCATAGCTGTGCTCCTCTCACACCTGAGGAAAAGACTACAAAAAGAGATCTTCAGGTAGCTCTCCTATTTGGCCTGCCACTAGCTAAGTCAGCCTTTTACACATCAGCTCCCTGATTGACGTGCAAATAGCCAGTTCTCAACCACAGCATGCTCTGCCTATTAACCTGCTCTCTCCGAACAGGGACTTCAGCTTGTGGAGTGAAACATTTAACTCATACCGTTCGATTGGTGCAGATTGGAGTGAACGCGTTGGTTCCGCAGGTGAAGAGATGCTTGCCTCCAACAAGAAGCACTCGAATGTAGTTCTGACATTCCTCCTGCCACGCAGAAAAAAAAGAATACATTCAGTGATATTTCAAAGCATAGAGGAGACTAATTGCAGTTTGCTTTCTGTGGTTACATGCCCACAAAGAAAAGCTTTAGGTAAAAAAGGATTAGGCATACTCAATATGTTAGCAATTATGATACGCACAGATTTCTTAATTAAAACACATGCATCCATCAACCTTTCCAGAAAGTTCTTAATAGGACAACAATAAACCTCTTTAGTATTGAAGATTTCTTCTCAGAGTATATTTCAAAGTTTTAGTTAAATTCTGAACTGATAGACGCTGACTTAAATAATACACTTCTGTCTGAAGAGATCAGATGCTGATTTCAAAGACAGATTAGGCCAAGGGAAGATGATATGAGGGAAACAGAAGAAAGAACAGGTTGTCAGTAACAAGAGTATACCAAAACCAGTACAAATAAAATTTTTGAGATGTTCAGATGCAGGTTTGTCACCACTTCTTTCATAATTTACACAATCTGTTTTATTAGAAGCATCTACTTTCCTGTTAATTCAGTTTCTCAAAAAATTTAATTACCACAATACAAAAATGCTCATCCCTGAGGAATAATCTTACATGCTTTTTACTCCATTAGGTTGCTTTAAGATGTTCACGTCTCTCATTTCAGAAGCTAGAAATCAACATCAAATTCTACTGTTTATTTAGACAGAAACCCTTCTACTGCAATATTTAAAATCTCCCAAAACTCTGTGTAGGAAAGATTCAAACACCCCTCTTGCAAAAATCCATGTCCCTATCTTATAAAAAATCACCATCATGTTTGGAGAAAATAAAGTTTCCTGGAAACTTACATTTGAATACTCTCTACCATTCATAACAAGATGGTTCTCAAAAAAAAACACAAAAACAAACAAACAAAAAAAAAAAAAAAAACAAAAAACAAAACAAAACAAAAAAAACCTTGTGAAATTACAGCTATGCAATTCCAGCAGATATTAAGTGAAATCATGTTAGTAAATCCATACAACAGTAATGATCCAGAAATCCCATTATCTGGTCTACAGTTATATTAAATGTATTGCTTGTTTATCTTGAAAATAGACTCTCATCCTGGAAGAAAACAAATATAATCCTGAATAAATTGAACAGGCACAAGATAGCTTGCAAAAGAAGATGAGGAAAATGCTTTAAAGATCCCTGAGAAAACGCTCAGAATTTATTTTCTATACCTTTCCTCATAAAGTTAAAAATCCTGTAAAATCTCAGAAAAAAACCCTAGCTCTTTGAAAAAATACCTCTCAAACCCACTTTTACACTAGTCTCTGATGAAAATGTTGTTTTTAAATGCTTCTCTTTGAGCCTTTCAAGGTAAGGACCAAATATCTTATAAGTAAAATTTAATTCCTATTGGGTAAAAAATACAAAGTTTTTGACATTGAACTTTACAAAACTGCCATCTTAATATTCTTTAAACCACAAAGAAGCAAATTCACAACCATAAAACAGAGTTGGGCAGTGCAACATTTATAAATATTTATAAATAAATAATTTTACTACCTTTTTTTTTTTTTTTTTTTTTTTTTTTGTGGAAGTGTGGGTTCATATAATGTACGACAGTAATTTATTCTTTGGTCTGTTTCCATTCTGCCCTTTGCAGCAAGCCATGGAATGTAAGTGTAGGAAAAATAAGTGGGTTCTGACATTACAATGCATCCAACCTCTCCTCTTCATATTCCAGAGCTCCCTGAAATAGTGTCATTTCCAAACTGCTTGCACGCTGGTCACCCACTCTTTTTGTTCAAAAATAATGTTAATTTTTTTAACTCTGACATTCTTGGGAATCACAAGATTCTTCTCTTTAATGTTCCTGTGTCCTGTGCCAACTTGACAACAATCCATACTGCAACAGGGCAAATAAGACATCTCATTTCTAATTTTTGTTGGGCACAGTGTGGAACAAAATGGAAACTGAAAGAATACCTTTTTAAGTGTCTATTTTCTTCATGTGACAAAAAAGTTCACATTAATAGAAAACAAATTAAAAAAGAAGTTTGTCATGAATAAAGCAATCACAATCCAAAAACACACTGAAAAATTACTTCATTGTTTAGTCATTTGAATGGTTCAGAGACACTTCTATAGCTCTGGAGTCAA
Organism: Xenops minutus; assembly: GCA_035221455.1. Classification (NCBI taxonomy): domain Eukaryota; kingdom Metazoa; phylum Chordata; class Aves; order Passeriformes; family Furnariidae; genus Xenops; species Xenops minutus. Next base: position 78,696,245 of record JAWWEE010000074.1, on the reverse strand, counting down.
GCTAGTTGTACTGGTTCATTTTTGGCACGTTAAAAAATGAGACGTGTGTTGTAGAAGTGGCAGTGATGAACGCAAAGGACTTGAAAAGCAGATTTTTTAGTTCAGAGGGCGGTGTTAGGTTTAATAGCCATCTTTTATGTAGTCTTATTCTCCAGTTCACCTTAACCTCTATGTCATATACTTTCCTGTTTTCCTATAAAAATGTATCTGAAATAAAGAAATTCGTTTAGGAGGAACTTTCTACTTTTACATCAGCATATCTGAAACAAACCACTATTAGAAACGATTCAGTTGCCAAGAAGGCTAGGCTGTTACTTAAGTTTAAGACCACCTTGACAGTTCAAGGACAATCTGTCTTCAGTATGGTTATCCTCTTGCAGCAATGTTTCCTGCGTAGGATAACATTTTAAACACACCTGTGCTTAATTTTTACATACTTTTATTGAGGGATCAGATACTAACACACACAACCATTAGAATCTTAAATAAGCAAGGGATGGGACTTAATTTCAATTATCATTATTATTTTTAATCTGTTTGGTTTATTTCATTTTTAACATGTGCATTTATATTCTTCCTTTCTAACATTCTCTACAAGTGTCAGTGTGAATGGGCAAATTTATTCTTTTAACTACATGTGTTGTTTTAGACTTCTAAATGCTAATGCATGCTGGCCACAAGGACATAATTTTGTCTGACTCACTCTTGAAGCCACTAGTTATTTGAAGCAACAGCTTAAATTGGTGGATAAATGTCTGACGTCTGAGTAACAAACATCGGCCTTCATAAGTGCGCATTACACTGTCAAATGTGACAGATGTCCCTATACATTTTCCCCTTCAGCTCTTTTCCCTCATTGGCTCCAACTTCACAACAAGTGCTGATAACAGCTACAGGCAAAAATTCCATGCAGTTTCTTTCTTTCTCAAGAATAAAAAAATATAGAGCTGTGTTTCACTGACCATTATCTCAAAACTACTAGAGTTGCTTCAGGGTTCAAAGCCAGCTTTTGATTTCAGGGCAGTGACTCCATCAGAACGCTGACTTTTAGTTTTGCCACCTGAACTCATTGCCCTCATGCTGCTCTGTGGTCAGCAGAGCTTCAAGAAAAACCAGGATCTGAATGAATAACCTACCCCCAGCCATCCTTGCAATTCTCACCTCTCCTTCGCCACAGTCTGGGCTGGCCTTATGTATTTTGTCTCCAGTCTTTCCTGTCCCTTCCCTACAATCACATGTGTCTACCCTGAAATCTGAATTCACCCTGAGAAACACTATAGAAATGCAATCCCTAGCAACTCCCAATTTGGGCTGGATCTATTTATACAACAGCAGTCAAGTAAGCAGTTGTTCTGATGACAGTAACTGGAATTGTGTCTGCCAAGAGATTCCCTCTGAGGAGGGACAATTCCCTGTAGCAATGGAGTGAATTGCTCCTGGTCTGATAATTCCCAGTTTTTCCAAGGGAAGGTTTTTATGGTTTGACTAGGAAGAGAAGCATGCTGTATATCAGCTGCTTTCCTCATCTACATGCATAAATGCTCCTTCTACAGAGAGTACAGTGACCTTGCTTTAGTCTTGGAAATAAGGCAATAAAAGGCAAATATCATTAGGTTGTCCTTTCTCTGGTCATAAATTTAACCTTTGATTTTAACCTCGAGCACATCAGTGAAAACAAAAGAGACATGAAAAGTTCAAAAAGACAGTTGTCATTCCAACTGGGTAGGTTGTCTCAGTTAATATCTCTGCATTCTCCAGCAACTCCCACATGAAGCTCTCAGGCCATAAAATCTGCACACCAAAAAAAAAAACCACAACCCTCTCTGATAAAAATAAGAACAGAACTATTTACTTTCAGGATTACATTTTAATGTAATGAAGAAACAGGAATGTACTCCTCTTTTAGGCTGTGAAGGAGGAACATGGCTATGGGTACAAAGGAAATATTTATCCAAATAATAGCAATACTAAGAAAGAATTCCAGTGGTTGTCATTGGAATAGCATGTATACTATTTTACAGTGACAGCTTAACTTCTAATCACCAGCTTCTACAAAAGGGTGTGATGAGCATGAATGAAACTCTGCATGAATAAAAAACTACAATAAGGACCATTCTTAAATGTGTTTCACCAGTGTTGAGTATTTCTCCTAGCAAAATTATTTATTAGCAACATATGCTTTGCACTGCAAAAGCAAATGTGTGATAACAGTGTTCTCACCATATTATTCAATAGTACACTACTATAGCCTCGAATTTACAATTACTTTTATCCATCATGTTAGATGACAGTCACTGCACTGTGACTTTCAGACAAGTTGAATGTTATTCTCACAGCTTTAAACTTGGAAAATCACTGTAAAACAAAGCAATAAATGTTTAGTTACACATTGCATTCCTACAGAATAGGTTTGACTGTATATGCCCTTTGATCAATGCAATCTGTCATCCTCTATTGTCACTTGAGCATATTCCCTTACTTCCAAATGTTGTCATCTAAAAGTTAAGGATAAAGATTTAAGGCTTATATTACATATCGAAGCACTATTTTTTTCTAGGGAGAAATAACAACTTAAAAAATTAAACATTTGATGCCGTTCTTCCTGTTTAATCTCAAATGTACAACTGTACACTGCAATTTTATTTTTCAGCAATTAGTAAAAAAGAGCTGGAAATGAACTGCTTAACAGGAAAAGTTAAAAAGTCACTCATTAGATAACTATGTAGAAGAGACTCCTCCTCTAGTAGACGGCAGAGCTTTTGGAATACGTTTATGACCCATTCTACTGAATAAAAGCAAGTGTGCTTTTTTGCAGACATCAGTTTTAATGTGTTTTCCCTTTATGTTTTAACTGAGCTAACTCCAATCATTAAACAGCATAACAATTACAAACATAGACTGCATGCAACTTTAAGTGCTTTTATAATTAATGTGACAACTAGCTGCAGGTTGGGACAGCCACAAAAGAACACAGCATTGATACAGGTTCCATCTTAGCATTACGGTTACCTGTGCTGAATAAAAGAAATGGCAGCTGGCCAGATAAAGAATTGGTTCTAAACACTAAAAATATATCAAGTCCCATGTCTAAAAAAGTTAGTGAATTCAATATTATTTTCTTTATAACACCAGTAGATAGGAAGTCAAAAAGTTCATAAAATTGCACCTCATACACAAGGATATAAATTGAGGATTTTACAAAGTAATTACACAGTTATTCAGATTTACAGCTCTGAAAATGAAGTGAGAATACAGTCCACTACATATGACATGTCCTGGTTTCACCTGTGGAGTCAAAACAGCAAATTGTTGGAAGCTAATGTTAATGATAATTTCAGAAATGAATCACATGCCTGTAACTCTAGTCCCACACTCCCTATATTCTTTTTTATTCCTTTGGTTACACATCAATGTCAAACTCGTTTCCTTCCACTCTCCTTAGAAAGAGAGACAGTAAAAACGCATAAGGTAGGGATTTATACACTGAATTACATCTGCTATGAACACATACATTTTATTAAAGCAGAACTGCTGTCTCATGCTTACCTTTGATTTGCCTTTACTGTAACAGGCTCTTTTAGTAGCTTCATCACATTGCCACTCCACTGCCTGCAAAAAACAGGAATTAGTTAGAAATGCAAAGAACAGAAATATAAACCTCAGAGCTATCTAAGCCCATGCTTGTGATATGTGTTTCAGACATACTGATGATTAGCTGTAGGTGATTCTATTCCATAAATGCCTTATAAGCTTTTTCTCCTTGGAATTGTAGTCTTGATGTTGAAGGTTTTTCAGTGTTAATCCAAAAGAAAACTGGCCAACCTCCTGATTCACTGTACTGATCATTACAGCAGAAATAACCAGTTACACATGATGCTGTTTAGCCCCTTTTTTTGTGAATTTTATTAAGGTAAGCAGATAGGAACATGCAGAAAGGCTGAATCTCTCTCCCCAATAGAGGTGGGCTGCATCAGCACACTGTCTGAGGTCAGCTCTGCTGGGAAACCTTCCACCATGGAAAAGTGTGCCCTACTGCAGTTTTTAAAGTATTTATCTCAAGCATCAAATTGAGATTTTAGTCTCTAAAAGTATGGCTGCAGCACTAACCAGAAGCCCCAGAACTTCCATTCAGAGAAAGAAGCAATGGGCAGAGACACACAAGACAACAGTGTGCAGAGCAGTTTGCAGAGCACTGCAAAGTAGAAGCAATTTATCCTTATTTTTGAGCTGTTTCACTGCTTCAACAGATTTATACCAGGATTGTAATGCCTGGTCTGCCTTACTATAGTTTCACTGCATGAGTTAATTCCAATTATTTCCATATTTAACATTCAAGAGCTACGACTTATGAACTTCATTGTTCAGTGGAGCAGGTTGTATGCTTGGTGTTTGTGTGCCAATGCATGTACATATTTGAATGCCTGTATATGCTGCATAGTCAAAGCACATTTTAAATCAGTCTGCATTCTTTCACCTCAACAGTGCACATCCTTATGTTCTTTAGATAAAAATGCCACAAAGCACTTCACATTTTATCAGGTAGAACTGAGATTTCTGAAGTAACCACTGCTGTTTAATTATTGAGATCACAGCCTTTTCATTTTTATTTATAAGGAAATAACGGAAGACCTTTTATCTGGAATCAATATAGGAAATATTTTGTACCTCTCTTTTAATGAGTATATTAATAGCAAGCAGACTCTATAATTAACAATAGGGTGAAAGCCTATTTAAATTAAGGCAGAAATGCCTTCAAAGTATTTGTGTTTCAACAGGCTCAGGAATGACATTTTTTCATTTCGGGGGGAAAAAAAAAAAAAAAAAGAAAAAAAAATAGAGAGAACTTATAGAAACTAATGCTTTTGCTTATCTTCCCCCATCACAAACCCTCCTATTTAAACCATTTGCTTTTGCAATGTTAAACAATTACAGCATATTGGGGAATATATTGAAAATTTCTGGAAAAATCCACTTGTGAATGATCCTAGTATTTATAACAAGCTGTATCTAGCAGCATCAAAGAAATGTCGTATGGAGTTAGATAAAAAAGCAGCAATGTGTCAGACAGAAAAGCAGTAATGACCTAACTCTTTTGACTCTGTAATGCAAAAAGTAATTCATGACCATAACAGAGATCACAGTATAAAAGACTGCTCTTGGATGAGCAAGTAAGCTCCTAATCCATCAGGACATACTGAATCTATATGTTACATGGCATTGAACCTAAACGTCATATGGCACTGGATACACGTACCTAATACTGAATATATTTTCTCTAAACAACACAAAAAATTTCAAACACCTGGAGAAATGCAAGAGTTAGTTGCCAGCAGGTCAGAGTAGAAAGACTTGGTAAAATGAAATATGGATGCTTAAAAGGAAGATTTGAATGAAAGTTCTTGCCAAAACTGAACTGAGAAGAACATGCCAAGCATGAACAGCAGCAAAAATATTGGATTAAATGTAAAATGTTTATGAATGAATCAATTTTCAGTGACAAAATATTCAGCTTTCAATTGGGTCTATGTCCACAATAAGGGAATAATTTGAAGGAGAAGGATGCCAAATGCAAAAATCAGACAATGTCACAAATCAAACTATATAAGTACATTTTTTGAGCACTGCAAATTTTGGAAAAGAAAATCAATAGACTTTGGAGATAGGGAATTCAGAAGTCAAAATGACAGTTCTTCAAGCTTTTGAAATCTGAGAAAAGAATAAAACATGCCTCTGCAAGCAGAGCACAGTTGGAAAATCTGTGAACTTCAAGTGCACAATAACTCAAGTAAAATCCAGGACAATTCAGGAAGAGGTTTTATTAACTCTGACCATTCTCACTCCTGAGTTCTCTGCCAAGTGATCACAGAGACCCAACATATATACATTTCATAAAAAAAATAAAGGGGTGAAGAAAAACAAACATTTCAATGCTACTAGAGCCTGGTATCCATGCCTGGAGAGAGATGGGCTCCTTAAAAAGCTTGCTAGCTGCCACCCTTCTGAGAAAGAATCAAACATTAAACACTGTGACAATAGAGAGTGGGGCTCTTGGCGGGGCCTGTAGGAGCGACACACAGTGCATAGTATCACTTTAACGCAGAAGCAGAGAGTTGGAGACAACCATAGACTGTTAGTTTTTACTTAAATACTCTTTTAGTTAGGATAAACATCTTGGTTAGACCTTTCAAATCTGAAATATTAATAAAAATTTTAACACCTCATCACAAAACCACTAATACTGCTAATGGCATAAACAGAAATAAAGTTTCTTCTCTTTCTTTGACATCCACACTGTGCTCAGGTTTAAATAAAGATATTAAACATTAAAATGTTATGTACTATTTCCGGATATCATAGCTAATAGCACATACAACAACCCATACAGAAGAAACTGCTGTAACTATATATAAATACATATGCTTGCAAGCTAACTAAATGGCAAACTCTGTGGGAAAACCCTTTTAATGAGAACATGTGCCAAAAAGGAGTAAAACTGTCTGAACAAGAAATAAGTGCAGACACATTGACAAAGCTAAGTCCCATCTTTGAAATCAAGTGTACTTATAGTCCTATAGCCCTGGGTTCCATTGCTAGAAGAGATAATAATAGAGCAGGCTGCAAATGAAATATAGCACAGAGGCTTCGGAAGAGAGCCAAGTAGTTTAAACTGTTGTACTTTGGTACCTAAGACTCCCTAAGTTCAGTAATGCAGACAAACATTTCTTTATAGAGAGGTGTTTGGGGTTTTTTTTCTTCTAATCTCCAGGAATTTAGTGAGGGTTTCTACAACATGGAAATTTAGAAATTCAACACAGTTTTCTGGTTATATACACATGGAAGACAGGTAGAAAACTCCTCAAGCTAAATGTCATTACAACACAGAAAAAAAATAGGAGAAAAATGAGTTCTGAATCTTCAACACATAAAGACAAAACAAAATGTCGCAACAAAATAAAAGCAAGGTGGTTTTTCCAGTAGAAGATAAGGACTTTGAGGCTTTCATTCTGAAAGATTGGATGGACACATGAATTGCATTATTTTAGAAAGCAAGTGAAAAACCATGTTTTAAGGATGTTACTGTTGTCCACGGCTTCCATTAAACTGACATATTCTCCTGCTTAATACTGATTGCTGACACTTCCATGAAGTTCAGATGAGAAGCACAGATATGACACGCATCCCATGTTGGGTATTTGACTCACTGTGATGTTCATCCTGTTAGGATATTTTTTTTCTACATTTCTTAATAAGAAGCTCCAATTTTCACATGCAAAATACAACCTGCAGCATTCCATGTACTGGTTTTAATTAATATTATAATTCTACTTGAGCTGGCAACAAAATTCATTGACCCAAATTATAGACACTAAAGTTTGTTTGCTCTGGGGAAAGAGGAAACAGAGATTTGAAAGTCAGTGCCAATGAAAATAAGGACAAGTAATACACAGCTGTTGCTACACATCTCGACTAAGAACAGAGCTGTATAAGTTAAGGAGTAGGGTTTAAGCTGGCACATCAATCTGTTTCTGATAGTAAATTGTCAATATTTACACTGACACTGCTTTTATAAATCCTGAAATCAATATGGTCTTTCAAACACCTCTATAAATTCCATGCCTTGACTTAGTTTGTTCCTAATTTCCCAGTCTTCATCATTACTATGTTGTAGTATACATAAATAAACCTTAATTATGTAATATAGTGAGATTTTCAGTGCTGTGACAGTCAATGTGGCCAACTCTAACAAATGAACTTGAAAGGTACGACTTCAACTTAATCCAGTGTACTCCAATGAGGATGTCACATACACTTTTGAACATATATTGTTTTCTTCAAATAAAATAAATACATGAACTACAAAGCTCCATGCAGATTTGACATAAAATCAGACTGAACAAAAACTAGGCTTTGGTGCATACTTAATTCTAAGCTTGAACTCAAGTTTCAAACTGATGGCAGGCAACTTTTTGTAAAATCTCAATTTGCAAATAACCGTATGTGTTTTAAACAATACGTCATGGATGTTTGTAAAGAACTTCAAAAACTTCAGAAGAATTTTTTCTTGGCATTTTCAAGGGGTAGTAGGAGGAGAGAAATTCCAGACAGAGAAGAAACAAATTCCAACTCAAGATACACAATTAAACTGTTATCTTCAAAATGTAGAAAAATATGCTTCCAACACCCATATATATTAAGTTAAAAATTACAGTATTAAAATTGCTAATGCTCTTTGAAACAAAAAATATATTTCAGTAAATTCTCGGGATGAGAAACAAGAGTCTTGCTTAGAAGTTAAACTATTGTATCTTCAGCAGGCAAACTAAATATCTTCAAAGAAATTAACTCAAATGAAAACTGAAAGACACCCTCTAATCTAAACCAATTTATCCAAATACATCTGAAGAACACTCAAAGAGAAACACGGAAAATGTAGAAAAAGTAAATAATGTTCATAGAAGTATCTGTCAAGGGCTTCTTTTACATGCCCAACATGCAGCAACAAATGAAGTCCCCAGGCAAGACACCTGGAGGTCCCTTCCAACCTAAATTATTATATCATTTTCCAGAAAAAATACAAAACAGACAGGGAAAAAAAAATCAAAGCCCTAAGTAATTAACTTTAATATAGCCCCTTTCTGACTTTAATTAGTAAATGTAGACAGGAAATTTGAAATTTGAACAGTCAAGAAAGAACTGGTCAATTAGAATGATTTAAGTGAGAGATGTATTAGTTTTACTGACAGGTCAAGAAAAAACATGTGACTTTCCCCTACAGTGGAAGCTGCACACATAGCTGAGTACAATATCTCCTGGAAAAACTATGCTCCTATAGCTACACAGATGGTCAAAAAGTATACAGGTAGACAGGTACGCATTCATATATATTTCTTATATATGAACATACTTGAAGCATGGAAACAGAATGTACTATTTCATTTCATAGAGAAAGAAGTTAATTAGTCAAGAACCAAGAAATGAACAGAACAGTATTCCAGACAGATGGTCCAGCACTTCTTAAGCAGATGGCTCTGCTAATTAGATACTGGCAAAAATAACATTAAAGAAGATGGTTTAATTACACAATGCCAAAAACTAACAGCTACATGATATTTCCTTTTTGCTTTTTTCATTATGTGCTTGCTTTCATCTCCTATATCATGTATTTAAACAATACTCTGGGGAGTTGGGGTATAACAGCAATAACCATAATAATATATGTCAACAAACATGAGTAATATTGCCTTACTGTTCACATCAGTCCAGCAATGAAAAGGCTTCAAAATGTTTTGACTTGTTTGGCTAGGGTGTCTTGCAGCCTGCCTAATTAGCTCTCAATGAACATGCATACTGGATTCCAAAAGCTGAATTTAAAGAGGCCATAAAGAAAGTGCCAGGATCTTAAACCCAAAGAAAGAATGCAGCCACAGAGAAGTATACCATCAAGACATTAGCAGCAAATTAGCAGCCACAGAGCGAGTGGTGGTTTTGATGGTTACCAGAAATTTCAAGGCATGCTTTGGTATAATGACATCCTTGCTTCCAGCAAATATGTAAAGCCACTTAAGGAAGATTTATACATTTCTGTACTTCACAGAAATAATTTTCCTTGCTTTCCACAGAGTCATGACCTGCTGTCCTTGCAGCCATTATTTCTGGACTGCCTATCTCACCAATAGGCTCCCAATAAACAAGTTTTGCGAATGATTGCCTTTTAAGTGAAAAACTAGAGCAAAATATTAAAAAGGGGCTTCCCTTTAACACAGCCTTCCCTTTTGGCTCACAAATAAAGGAAAAGCTGGTTTCTGGGGATTTAGGGCATCCTGGTTAGGCTTTCACACAAAGTGATAGGCCAGCAGCTTATAAAAGAAGTCCAACACCAGATGGACAACTTTACTAATTGGCTCCAGTCACTGCAGTATTTTGCCACCAATTTTTTTGCCACATGAAAAAGCCAGTTTTCCTGGGAATAGCGTCATGTGTGTTTTCATTTGTTCAGAACCAGCTTTTACTGTTCATCCACAGTTAAAAATTACAGTTTCTTATATAGTAAGCACTGTGAAATACAAGGAAATAAACATAAAATCATGCTTGCATTTTCCACGGTTTGGAATTCAGTTAGAACCGAGATCCCTTGATAGATATATAATTTTGTATTAAACCAAGTAATATCTGAAGCTTCATATGGCTTCAAGGAGCTGAAGCTTCATATGGCTTCAAGGAGCTGATGTCAATTTTATTTCAAACATCCTAGATTGAAGTATATAAAAAAGGGAGAAGTACATACGCTGACAGTTCATGAAGCAGCCAAAGTTTTAATCAGCTGATTTTATTGACTGTGCAAATAAACAGTTGTTGAAAATTGTCAGAGTTAATACGATAAAACCAGAAGGAAAAGTTAAGCATATTAGAGAAGACTTCAGAGCTACTAAAATTTTCAAAAACTCTCAGTGGTGGGCTACTGCACCGACTTTAATGACATGGGACTCAGCCCAAGGCTGAGCTTTCACAAATGCCACCTACCTATCCAACTGTGTGTTTCCCTCCTGGTCTTCTGCAAAGACTTCTAAATGTCACCAAATATCCATTTGGTTTACATTTAACAGAGACAGGTTTATAAAGGAAAATGAAGTTCCAAACATAGAAGTTAACCACCCAAAACTTAAGTATATTTGGAACTAGGGTTTTCAGTCATGCTCCCATGAGAGTTATTAAAAAAAAATGAAACTGTTGCACTGTGACTTTCAAAGTTTTTATTGTTCCAATCTGGCATTTTGAGACTTTTACAGTTTTTATGGACATTTAAAAATTCAATGCAGGATTGTGCTGAAGGGGTAAAACAACAAAATGTTCTTGCACTACCAAACTTGGCAGCCATTCAGCAGGTAGGAATGAGATTTCATAGCACATTTTTAATGCACATCCTGAAATTATACTACATATAGTAAATTTAATGTATTGAATAAATTACATATGAATCCTTTAAGATTTAGCATCTGTGTTAGCACATTGAGTTTTGAAGTGTTTCCTGCTTTTTGCCAAATAAGACTGATTTTAGTAGGCTCCAAGACTTTTTGAAAGCTGTATTTCATTTTATGCTTTTTTTTTTTTTTTACAGTGTTTTAAACTTTTAGATGCTGACAGTTCAAGGTTCTCTTTATTCCAAAGAAGGAAACTTCAATATAATTTCATAATTCTCAGCCCCCTAGGATTAAGAACAAAGTGGTTAAAAGAATCCCCTGGCACTGGAGGGCCACAAAATGTTTGGACCAAAGTATAGCAAGCAGAAGTGTGTTTTTTCTTTTTCCTGAACACCTGCTCACTGCTATTAAAAAATATGAAAATTGGAAGGAAGAGACAGCGTTGGAATGTGGGACATGTTGCCCACTGCTAACTTGCTGTTCAAGACAGCCATGCTACTGTGGGATGCCCAGCAATCAGTTCTCCTGAACTTTCAGCCACAGACAGTCAAGGAGACTTCAGAAGACTTTGTGCAAGTCAAAAACCTTCTTAAAATAATTTCTGAGAGACAGAGCCAACATACTTTATCTTGTCCTTGGGATGTCAAAGATACCTGTATTACAGCTACCAGATATGAGCTAAAAAAACTCAGATGGGCCTGAGAGATATGATGGAGGATTAAATTTGTAACACATACTGAATAATTGAGACTACAAATAAAAATTGTATTTCTTTATGTCTGTATATAATTTTGCACACAACTTCACATTAGAAAGAGAAGAACAATTTTATGCCAATTTCCATTCATCTTTTTTACTTATTTATTTAAATAGTTTTTTCATTAGGCTTTAGATATGGCTGGCTTGATTTTGTTGATAGTAAAACCCATCTACAGTTCTAGAGAAAATACTACACTTTACAATTATTGTTATTTAAAATAATAAAAATATATTTTAAAGTTAACCTAAAAATGGTATCTAAGAACAGAGCAAAGAGACAAAAATTGCTAAAGGAACTTTAACATATACATTTTCCCATCAAATATGCAACCAAATTCAGATGAGATTTTAGATAGATGAAAGCAGAGAGGAAGTAGAATGCTAATGACAAAAGAAATACAAGAACCACCATTTCATGCAGCTTGTCCAGTGAAAAGCTAATAGAAAAATACATGTTTCAACAGCAAGGAGACACAAATATAATATTTTCTACATTCTTCTAGTTAAATTAATTGACCAGAAAGGTGACTGTGAAAATCAAGCTTGAGTTTTCTTTTCAATTAAGGATAACACACAGATATGCAAGCCATTTAGAAAGTGGATGAGGCAAATCAGAACACAGTAAGAAGAAAACACTGTATTTCCCAAGAGTTGGGAACACAGTTGATGACAACACAACCAACAGTTCACATAGAAAAAAGGCATTTACAATTTTGGCTATGTTTACTTAAAATTAATTTGCTTAAATTTGACAAATGCAAAAATAATCTGAGAAATAAAATAAAGGAATAAAAAAAGGAATAAAAAGTAAAAAGACACATAAATGAAGGTCACCAACATATAGATGATACCATGAGCTGTGGAGTAAGACACAAAAAAAGAACAGCAAGCTGAGGAGAATTCTCTCTAAACATAAAACATAAAAGATAATTATTAAAATCAGAAATCTTGAACCTATAGCTACTAGAAAAATCACTAGAGTGTAGCTGCATTATTAAATTATATGGAAATCAAGGGTGAGAAAGACAAACAGGAGCCTCAGGACTGAGGAGAGTGTCTGCTCTGAGTATGAAAATGTCTTCAGGGGAATATCATGTACTCCAATTGCAAAGGAAGGAGCAGTGGGAACAAGGGGACCCATAACTCAACTTTAAATCACTACTTCATGAAGATCTGTGAAGCTATGAAAAAGCTTTTTCTCATGTTTTGACACAAGTGAATGGTCTGGAGCAATGTCAATGCTTCATGGAACTTTGCAGCTCTAGGTTATATGCTGAACATCATTCAAATTATTAATTAGTGGAAGTCAGTGACATCTGGCAACCTACAATTAGTGACCTTAAATGTGTGGGTTATTTCCATCCAGTTTCGATAAGACAAACACTCAGATCCAAATGGCCATTTTTGAAGAGACAATTGAACAGCTGCTTAGAGGGAAAACATACCTCTGTCACATATTAAGGTGTTTGCCTCATTCTACGTTGACAAGGAATCTTTGGAAAGCAGTCACTGAAACAATTATCATCATCATCATCATATCTTAACAATTTGTCTTCAACTTTTTCCTTCGTATTTCCCTCCCTTCTTACTTCATATTTCAGAAGACACAGACTTGTAGGAAACTCTTATCAACCTTTAGATTCAGAGGCTTTCAAATGTTGAGAAAAGTATCTCCTAAATTTCAGTGACCTGCAGTAATTTTAGTAAATATCTCACAGAGGGAGCCCAACCAAAGAAATTTATTTCTGAAGCAGCTGTACATGTTCTCCTCCTCCTGTAGCCTCTTATTCAGTTTTCCTGATTTCATCACTACATTGGAATAACAATATTGTACTTGGGTATTTTTCTCCCAATGCAGCTGAAAGCTCAGTGGAAGTAACTATAAAAACATGATAAATAAAGCTCATTCAACAGGTTGCCCAGTGCAACTGTTAATAAGGCACTTCTATGCAGCCTTGGGGCTCTTATTTCTTTTTGCAGATACCACCAGCTTTCCCCTTTCAAATTACACCTTATTAGCAATTTGTCCCCTGATGGGTATGTTATAGCTCTTAGCTTTTTAACAGTGGTTTATATTGAATGCTAGTTTATAATTATAAACAGAAAGTAACAAACCAGATTTTATTACTAGGAATTATTCCTTAAAAATTCTCCTGTGCTTTTTCTGCTGAAGGGAGTCCTTTGAAGTCAGCATTCCAAATCCCAGAGCTTTTACTATAGCAAAGCACTCCACAATCAAAGCGGGCTTTGTCTAAGAACAGAAGAAAGGCAAGAAATTGTAAACAGTCCCGATCTCCATTACAGAAAAAGGACAGCTTCTGCATAGTAGCTTATAATAGGAAACCCCCTTAGCATGTCTGAAGTATTTGAGAATTAAACCAAAGTCTACTCATTTTAGCTTTTATTGTGAATAGTGGAATGGATTTGAAAGTCAGATCAGGCTATACTGAGAGCACCTCTACAAAATAGCAAAGACAAAAAGTTCCAAATACTCAAAATTAATTTTCTATTTTAAGTGCAAGGTATATAAACCCAAAGATTTCTCAGTGTTCTTGAGGTAAAAAATAAAGGATAATCTTTATCTTTGTTAAAAACCCCAACAACAAACAAAACTTCATAGAAAAGACACCACTGGATTTTTATCTGCCCTAAACTGCAGGGAGGAATACATTTTATTTCAAAACAATTCAATGCTACAAACATTTGCTTAGCATTTCTCCACAACAGTCAGTGTGATGCTCACTTAAGAAGATCTGGGTATTAATAATAGCCAAATCAAAATTCACAAAGTTCAAGAAATAAGGCTCATGCTTTAAAAAAGATACTTTGAGATTTTAATAGCAACATTCTGAATATTCCAACAGTCTCCATGCAGATTCTGTAACCTCTCCTTGCAGTGGAGGTTTTTTGCAATGGAAAACACCTACTGAAATTTTTCAATGCCTACTGAAATTATCCAGTTCTTTACCCAAATTACGGGTAATTCAAGCTCTCACAGAGAGTCCAAGACTCATGGCAAAGCTCACAGATATAGACATGTCTCCTTCACTCTGAAAGCAGAATGGCTACAAAGCAAAAAGAATTGAGGGGAAAAAAAAGCAAACTTAAAGAATAAAAAGTTTTAAAGGAGGAGAAGGAACTCACATACTTAAAATGAATCTGCAATGCAAGCAAGGCTATTGCCTCCTCAGGGAGGATATTTGATGTCTGAACTCAGAACCAAACTAAACTTTCCTGCAATGACTTTTCTGGAAGCACACTTCAGCCCTGAACTTTCAAGTGTTTCACAGCACACAGTGTCTTATAGTACCTGGGATCTTCAAGGAGAGAATAAGGCTTTACCCAAAGTTACCTATAGAACTAGAATATGAGCCTAAAGAAATGAAATTAATAGCTCCATTTTAGGTTTGCAATACGCAAACTGTCCTACGAAAAAAGGAGCAAGCATATCAGTCAATCTTGCTTGCTTTGCATGGCAAAGAAAAACCTGAGTGTAGACATCTTTTTGGCCTGCATGGTAACTGAGGACCTACACAACCATTTCCTCAAGCAGAACAGAAATTTCATGTCAGCAACATAAGACAAGTCCTGTCTCACTAACAGATCAAGGACAATACACATATAACTTTTCAGATGGATTAAAATAATTCTTCCCTATCCATATTCCTAGAATTTTTGGCTATGTTCATCCAGACCACCAGTATTCTGTGTTAAACATGGTGCTTTGAATTTTAGATACTTTCACTATCATTCTTAATCTGTCATTTTCTGAAGAAAGCAGAGGGAAGGTAGGACATATATTTTATTGCCATTTAGAAATAGATTCTGGTGGTCAGAAACAGACAAACCTAAATCACTTCCCCACAACCACCACCACCTTTTCACAAGAACAAATGAATCCCTTCACTCTGGGCTCCTCTACCTCCTCCCCACCAGCAGCACAGGGATATAGAGAGTGGGGACCCATAACATGCCAGTCTGTCCTCCTCACACTTTTCCCTACTCCCTACAGCATTCATAGCCAGAGACTTTCTTTTAAGCCAAAATTATTGCAAAAAACTGCAAAAACATTGCAGTTCTCTTAGAAAACAGTTCCCATTAATCCCATAAAATCTATACTACAGTGAGATGTGGCAGATTAATTTCAATGTGAGTCGCATGAAGTGAGTTCGGAAATCTCCACCATTTAGCTAGAAAGGGAAATATGAGAAAATTAAGGCTTTTTTGTAAAAATGAGAGTGCAGGAAAACAATCTTTTTCAATGGTTCTATTTGCAAAACTTTTCTATCCCTTTCTTCCACACACATAATCACAAAGTAATTGGGGTGAACATAAGATAACATAGCAGACAGCTTTTTGAGATGTTTTATTCTGTATATGACTGGAAAAAACTTCTGATTTTACAAAGCCATTAGGGTAGCAGAACGGAATTAAAATTTTCAACACACATGGGCTGGATCTTGCTTTTTTCCCCTCATTTTCTGGGACAATTAAATAACATCTCAATAACTTTATAGTGATGGCAGATGTCCTCAGGCAAGAAAACCCAATTATTCAAAATAAATTCTTCTGCACCTAAAAAAAAATGGTTTTGGCAAGAATACCACGCATTCTCTAAAAGAGAAACTGTTCGTACACGTAACAGCAGTACCAGTAAAACCAGTAATAGCAATATTGAAGCACATGAGTAAATGATACAAGAAAAAAGGGGTACCCCAATATGAGATGGGTATATGCTTCATTTTAGGCACTGACATCCCCTCTTACAGCTGGAACTGACTGCTAGAGCAGGAGAACAATTGAAGCACAGCTGTATTAACAGAATATTAAAGCACCTAAACTAAAAGTAATGCAAAATAAAAGCTACCATACCAACAAATAAAAGTAGGAAAAGCAAGAGGAAGACATGAGACTTTCTTTGCTAGTTTTCATATTTTCTTACTTCACTGTCCCAAATCTGCTGACAAAAACACTGCTTCCCTGGATTAGTGTCAGTTAGAAATTAATTTTTACTCATCAATTGAATTCCGTCTTTCTACACATACCCACAAACTCCTCTATAGTTTATAGTTTTGTGGTTTCTAATTAACTCACTAAATTTGCTAATTAAGTTAGCACATTTTAACTTGCCAGTCCTGTAATCCACCAAAGGCTTCCTAAGGCTCCCAGGAGCAACTTCTAGTATACAGTAGTCATCAATAAATAAAAATTTGTCTCAATAAATTGAGTAATTCATCTGCAATGTTTTTAATCTCAATCTAAATTAAATACAAAATCATGTTTGATGTTGTGGTAGCTGAAAGTTATTTGCTAACAGACATTATTTTTCTAGTATAGATGTAGCTTGTCACGTCTTACTGTCAAAAGAATGCTAGTTTTCCAAACATGATAAACCAAGCAGGAATCTCAATCATTTGGCTGTTGTTCTTGTTTTAATGAAGGTAGATTGGTATCTCAAGAATCCTGGGGGGATAATGCAGATGTGATGCAAGGCAGAGCATAGATAACAATTCTGACTTGGTAACACACTGAACCTACTTAAAATGCATGCTTGAAAATCCCTCCCACTGTCGCCACTACAATAACATCTTTTATCAAAGTTTTGTCTATTTTAGGAGGTCAGTTCTCCATGAATGCTAATCTGTTCTGATCCAATTCCAAACTGCAACATGCACTTGAATAAATCAAAACAGCACAACAAACCAAAAGTGTGAAAAGGTTGGCTACTTTCTGCACACAAGAGACAAATGTATTTTGCTGTGCAGGGAATACAGAGGGAATTTCTTTCATATCTTAGCAAAGTAAGTCAATGCAATTTTAATTTGTATTCCCACATTACATGTTTCATGCATGTTCCACAACCTAAACACTACAAAAGGAAGCAAGACTGGATGAAGTGATGCCACTAGCTAATATTACTGGCAGTCACACAGAGTAAATATGCTGCATCTCTGAAAGGGCAGAGTATCCCATTATCACACATGTGCCTCAGTGAGAAGACAGAACAAGCATCCTTAGGTCTTTTCTGAGAAAATTACATGCTGCACTGTATTCACTCTAAATGTCTACAGCAGGACAGTGAAAGCACTGAACTGTTAAAGATTCAGGTAAAGATATTTAGGAATCTAATCTGTTGAGATGACCTTCAGGGACCCTCCAGAATATAACTATGCCCAAGAAAGGTCACCCAGTGATGTAGAAGTTGAGTGAGCAGAAGGAGAGAAAATAATACAATGCTAGGTTCTCTCTCCCTATGCTAATGTATGGGAGCAAAAAAAGCCAACAAAAAAGAAGTGAGGTACGGTAGAAACTTGATCATCATATTTTTCACAAAGGAAGCTGAGACACATTTAGAGGGATCCATAGCCCATACTATAAATCATGTTCGAAGTTACTAATTGAAATAAAATAAGGACACGGATGTAAAGATAAAATAGAAAACCTCTCTCTAGTGGCCTGCTAGAAAGAGACTGGGGTACATAGATGAGCATCCTCTCCAGTGCAACAGGTAGTTTTCCCAAAAACATATTGTAAGGGATGCTATGAAGTCAGGAAATGCAGTAACAGTGACAGCCTTCAACTACCCTCAGAAAGTCTGGGTATGCATTACACTGCAGCCTGACAGCAAGAGTAAATTTTTAGACATAAATCAAGGTTTTTATGAAGTAACTTAACATGAGGTCAAAGAGTGAAGAAGCAATTCTTAAGTTTTTGGGGTTTTTTGAGTAGCAACTAATAAGTACTTAGATTCAGCATCACAGCAAAAGCAACTGAATTCATAAATCCACCATAGCACGTTCTGCTTCATAATAGAGACCTTTGGGATGAAGCAGATTGATAAAAAGGAGCTAAGTGAGGCAACTGAGAATTAGTTTTGCAGGCAGCATTCAAGAATACCAAGCTGGAGACACACGATAAATGGATACTACCTACCAAAAAAATATCCCCAAAAAACACATGAGACAAAGGGCAACAGTTAGCTTGGCACAGATCAACAACATGATAGAAGTAGTTAATGAAAAAGAGTAAGCATCTTTCAAAAACTAAAGCAGTGACAAAATGAAGAAAGCAAACAGCTTGAAGAATAATTTGCAAAAGGCATAAATATTACAGATTAATCCTTCTTCAAACACACTAAAAGCAGGAATTGTAACAGTTCGAATAAGCACTACATGATCAAAGAAATGTTTAAGATAAAGCCAGGAAAAAGATATATTTCTCCCCCTGACCAAGTTCATCATGGAAGAGCTTAAGGAAGTTCTCATCCCAGAACGGGTGGGGCTGCTCATGAAAAACTCTAATCTCAAACCACAGTGTTGTTACAAGGGACTACAGAATACAGATAAAATGAAAAGCAACACATTTTCAGCATGGCTATTTATGCAAGAACATTAAAAGTAATCCAGAAATGAAAGTGACCTTTAGTTATGACTGCTTTGGTACCTGGGGTCTGGAAGACAGCAAATGTAATATATATTTCTAAAATGGCCTCCAGAGAGATCCAACAAACTGGCAGGACTGATGTCTGTATCAAGCAAATTATAAAAAAAAAATATAAGTAATAAATACAGTGAACAAAGATGCAAGCCCAGGTATGTGAATTCAACAACCCTGATTTCTGTGTATAAGCTGTCCAGAAGATTTCTGAAATACACTGATGACAGTTCCTTGATCAAGGTGAGTGTCAGCCCAACCAGGGATGATCTTATCAACTTGTTTTTATGAAGCAGACATGTGAAATGTGAGGTCTGCCCTGGCTGCAGTGATCAGAGTGGGGTTGACAATTTTAGGAAAAGTAAGTAGAACAAGTAGTAGAACTACAGTCCTGGACTTCAGAATAGCAGACATCAGCTTGTTCAGGGATCTTCTTGGTTCATGGGACCAGATTAGAAGCATCTAAGTGTTACTGAAGCCATTGCAAAGACAAAGTTTTTCAAATTTGCAAGGAAACAAACAGCACAAATCCGGCATGGGAAAGTCACCCCTTACCAACCCCATTGCTGCCTTTGATAAGAGCAGAGCCCACTATTTTACCTCACTTTCTTCTGTAGTATCCTTACAGTCCAGCTGTTGAGATACTGACTGGATTAACAGATGATAACACAAGTGAAGAGATGTCTGGATCATGAGGCTTAAAGGGTTGCACTCAGTAGCACAGTTGAAGACTGATAGTTGGGCCAATACTACTTAATATCTTTATTAATAAGACAGAGCACACTTTCACAACGGTCATAAATTACAGGAAAATCAGAGAACATGGGAGATCAAAATACCGGAGAGCTGAAAATGCTCTGTTTTTTTCCAGAGTCGCTCAACTAACTGTAGAAATATGCTGACAGGAGCTTCATTAAGCACAATAAAAGGCCAAGTCCTGCATCTGGAATGGAATAACCTCCTAAAAAAACCCACTGTCTAGAAAAATAGATATGGATATGGACAAAGTATGATTGAAGAATATCGAAAAAATACACTTGGTTTGGATTTGCAACAGGCATTGGACAAGTTCTCTTACCAAAGAACCTTGAAGAACATCTTCAGGAAAATCAGAGCATGAAGAAAGGCTCTTCAATAGATAAAGAAGAGGTTAAAAAGTAGGTGGGTAGGTATATGGTCAATTTTGAGAGGGAAGGAGGTCAGCACTGGGGATCCACAGTAATCTACAGAAGAATTCATAAATGCTGAACATATCCTGAGGTGACACAGAAAAGAGAATTAACAGTGAAGTGCCAATATTTGCTAAAGGCACAAGGTTATTAAAATTAGTAAAGAACTCACTGCATAGAGTTCTAGGAAACCCTTACAAATCTGAATGGCTAGCTATCTAATTTAATTTGCAGTTTTAATAAATGACATGTTGTACAAGAGAAAAAATTAAGAATAAATTAAGAAAAGTACAAACCAGAGAACATCATTGTACCATGGAACAAATCCATTTACCTCATTGTTTTGAATAGTTTGTGCATTTCTATCCCAACCCATGATTTGAAATTTGAAAGTAAAACTAGGAAAGACGTGCTGAAAGAGGACAAAAGACCTCAGCTTTTTGTGGTTTCTCGGCAGAGTAGGATTAAATAGACTGATTCCTCAGCCTAGGAAAAAGGCATCTGAGGAGAGAGGTAACAGACAGTTATAAAACCATGAGAAAGGTGCACAGGGAATATTGTTCACTGATTTTTAACAGTGAATTAAAAATGTATTCACTTTTCTTTGAATATTAAAGAATATTTAAGCATATAAAACCCAGAAATTCTTCATTCACATGATGAGCTGCAGAACTTTCTTCTATAGGACAATGAAAATACAAAAAATGAATTAAATGTCACAGGGTTAAGTCAATGCAAACATATCCCTCAGGTAAGTGAGCTCTAGATTAAATCTGCCCTGCTCTCAGCACTTTATTCTATTTTGTGCCAAAAAGCCAAATCAAATACAGAAAACTATTTAATTATTATTAAAATTTCTGCCACTGACTAGATTTTTTTTTTTTTCCCCTGTGTGTACCCCACTTTGCAAATCCCTTGTGACAGCTGAAAAGCTGGCTGGGTAAAAACCCATCCAAGACACTACGTTCATCTCAGGGAGCTCCTGAGATCAATAGCTGAGAAAGTTTTCTAAGGAACTATTACAAGTTTAAGCTTTTCCCAGGCACCTGCTGAAGGTTGAAGACAAGACAGTACAGCAGGTGTGATCTGACTCTGTACTGGAATCCATATAACCTTCTAACTATAACTCAAACAGAGAGACATCACCCAGTATTTAGCTTAAGTTACTTCAAAGGAGCGATAAACTTTCATCAAAATTATATATTTTGATGCTCTTTAAAAAGAATATCAGCGAAAATGAAAGAAACTTGAACATCATTTATATATCACTAAAGTTACTCTTCATAGCACGGGAAATAATACGAAATGCTTATCAAATATGGACGATGTTTGGGGTATTTTTTAATTAAAATAAGAACATCTAGAATCAAAATCCTATCTTAAGTCTTGACTACACCCCAAATGTGTTCTGTTTTTATTATAACGTCCAGGTTCAAACGGCACGCACTGCCTCTTTTTCCCTCCCTCATATGTTATTTATTTGACACTGGAAGCACTTTTCCAGTGACTTACAATCTGTTCCTTTCTAGACAGGTAATGAGTTCGAGCTCATAATCATGTTAGCTGAATCTGAATATGTGTTTCCACCTATGTACCCCAATATTTGATTTTTTGCTTTCTACAGAAGTCTCCCTTGTGCAAAATTTTGCATATTCTGTTCATTTCCTTTTCCAAATTGCTTTCTTTGGTTCAAAGCAGAGGGAAGAACACCTAAAGATTGTTCTCTGTCCTGTCTGATAAATGAAAGACCTGTTTTCTTGTTGCCTGTCTACGTTCTGTGTCCATGCTGGTGCCAGTGCAACAAACACATTCTTGCTATCTGCACTTGCCTTTTTTAGTTTGCCACTCCTGCTAGAAGTCAGGGAAATGTAATACACATTCACTGCTGACATTTAGCTCTGGTTGGAGCAGGCTGTTTGCTCTGTGAGGAGGCAAAAAGGCCAGGATGAGATATGCTGGATGCTGTCCCACAAAGACAGTAAGAAAAGACATCACCAAAAGAAGAGATTAGACTTTCCCCTGGGTCTTGGGAGCTAGGGATTCCCAAAGTCTGTCTTTACTAGCAAAATCTGGGGTAAAGGCAGCACTGAGCACCTTGGCCTTTTCCATGTCATTTTTCACCAGTCCCCCATGCCCATTCAGCAGTGAGACTGCTTTTGTCCCAGCCTCCCTTTTGCTGCTGAGGTGCTTGTAGAATCCTTTGTTGCTCTTAAAATCCCTTCTCAGACTCAAATCAAGGTCAGCCTAGGCTTTCCTAAGCCTATCCCTGCAACTAGAGAACTACCCTACACTCCTCCTGGGTCACCTGTTCCACCTTTCATCTTCTGCAGAATTCATTTACAGGTCATCTGAGTTCAGCTGGGAGCTCCTTACTCATCCATGCGCTTCCTTGCACATCCATTTCTACTTGCCATACATATTTTCGGTAGTAAAAAATCAAGTACAGTACTTTGTTGGGGAAAAAAACATAACTGAACCATACTCAAAAAACCTGAGCTATTCCAAATCAGTAACAATGACTTTGGGTTTTGGTACTCACTTTCTGGTGCTTGAGTACCTTGACATTGCACTGATTGCATTGAAGTGCTAGCCACCCATCTCCACTCACATGACACCAGTTCAGGAATCACAGCACTGTGTTGTTTCTGTTTAAACCTTTTCTGTGTCTTGTCTTTGTTCCATGCAATAAATAGGTTCAGTGTCTTATGGAACTAGCTATGGACCTGCTAGGCAGAAGCATCATGTGTGAAAAGGATGACAAAGTCAGAGCTTTTAATTTCTCACAACAAATAATGAAAGGAACATCCCACATTTCAAAGCACTCACCAAATAAAAAAAAAAAAAGGAAAAGATTTGTTTCTAGGGTACATTTTTTAAATTAAATCAAAATCAAATTGTGATGTTAGGAAATCCAAGCCTTGAAGGGTAAAGGGAATCAATGTCTAAAAAGTCACAAAGAAAGAAGAGTTAGCATTTGGAAGTCCAAACGGAATGATAAATTCAATTCTTCAATAGTTTCAGAGCTTTTTTGTCTAGCTAATATTTTTGAGCCAATATAGCCACAGTTGTGCCTACCCATTTTTACCTGAAAGCTTACACCTATCTAAGTCTATCAATGTCTATCTAAAAATCTATAAATTACCTCCCTTCCATTCTTCCTGTCCTGATTAAAGCATTTCTGTTTGCCAACTCACCACAACAGCCAACAGGACAGAGCTGTAAAAATAATGGATATTTCAGTTTGTCTGCCAAAGCAAATAAAAAATTTTCCTGTTTATTCTTCTGATTATCAACTGAATAATTAATTTAATCCAAAGCATTTAGACTATTTCTTTCTTGACTTTCTAAAGCTGTTTTTCCTCTCAATACAAACCAAAGATTATTCAAAATCAAACTACTCTAGAAGAAAAATTCAAAATGCTTCATTCAAGAAATGTCAAAATATGCTGCAATTTTGTTAAAAAATCTGATTCTCCTACTTTGGCTACTACAGCTCACTAAGATTGGAAAGAAGTCACCTTTTTTTTTGTCATCAAAATTCTCTTTGAGCCTCAAAAATTGTCAGATAGTAGTTTTCACCTAGTTCTGAAACTTTCTATCAACTTTTAACTATAGTCTCCTCCCTACCCTGAAGATCCTGTGACCATCATGCCTTATTTTAAGATGAACTCCACAATTTACAGAAAGCTTCTTTCTATCAATACAGCCTGTAGACCCAAGTGTTTGCCCATGACAAAAGAAGTGAAAAAAGAGAGAACAAGCAAAGAGAAAAAGCCATAGATCAATTTAAGATTAAAAATAAAGGGGATGCTTACTGGAAAATATCCCTTATCAATCTCCAATCAGGCAGAGAATGATTTATACTTTTCAGGGCTAAGACCTGGATTGGAAACCCTTCTGAAAATATTGAAGATCTGCTAGTCTAAAAACAGACAGAAAAGTGGGAAACTAAAGACTGCTCAGAGTCAGCAAGTACTATCAGACAAAAACGACATATAGATTAAGACATCCCACAGGGATCCAGATAATCTACAGCTGGAAATTAGCTGGAGAAAAGGGAGTAAACAAATTATTACAGAGAAAAACTGAGGTTACAATAGAAATTGATTCATGATTAATTGCTTTTTAAGTGGTTTTAGCTTTAACTCTGCCCTGTAATTTTAGGAACAATGTTAAACAAGGATTTTATTTTGGAGATGCTCTTTCTGAATAGATTCAGCCATCTTGTTAGTCTTCCATTCACAATAAAGTTTACATAATGCCAAACAGAGGTAGGATTTCTCTCTGGTCCAAAGACCAAACATTAGTGGCTGTTCACTGTGATTCCAGTAAGAAATGCTATGACTGTCACAAGGGGAAGTTGAGGGAGACAGACTCTGAAGGAGACTTGAAGAGATATAAAGTACATTTTTTAACTGTGGTTATTAGACTGGTTGGAACAAGCTTACTGGTTTTATAACATAAGCAGGTCTTTCCCAGTTTCTTCCTTTACCAACATTACCACAAATCACATAATGTGACATTGTTATTAACATCAATGTAATGAAACAACTAAAATTACATGAAATTGGATGAACTACTTGCTGAAATAAGTATCAAAAAACCCAGTACATGGCTATGTACCTCAGCTGGAAAAACTACACTTGATGAGTTTTTCCCACATGAATAAGTATAAATGTAAGTAAAAAAATCTTGTCATTCTGCTCATCAGTAGCTCTGCACATCTGATACAACGATACATTGTTGAAATGCTCTGAGTCTCATGTGAGTACTGTTTTTCTCTGCAATATTTTCAGGCTTCCAGCTGAGAAGCTCAAGAAGCAGCTACAATTTTGAAATATAGCCAAGTTATTAAAATTTAGTTTAGTCACAAACTGTGTAACATGGCATTTTGGTTTTGATTTTTTTATTTATTTCCTTTTTTTGATGGTGGCTTTTTGGCATCAGCCAAGTTACTATTTCCTTTTCACTTGAGATCTTGTAATACAGAAAGCAAGGATGCAGATTTAAAGAGAGAAACAGGCTGCTGTGATCAAACCAGTGTTTCTCATAAGGATCACACTGGACTCAGCTTTTTATCAGAAAAGTCTGCCAAGTAGGTTCTTGAAATAAAAGTAGTAGAGCACAAGACAAAGACACACATAGCTTCAAGTTCTGCCAATAAAAATGACAGAGGAGCTCGCCAAGGACCAGCTGCAAGTAGTTTTTTTTAAAGCATAAAACTACTTTCCTAGGTGTCTATCCAGCTTGTATACTAGCCATTCGACATAAAATATTGAGGCATGGTGTAAATTCACACCAAACAGCACCTTATCTTACAGATTGTGTATGAAAATACAATTTGAACAGCCTGAAAGACACTGCTTAAACAGTGCAGCGTGGGGAACAGATGGAAATCAATCCAAAAAATCTAGGAGAGTGGGTGGAAATTACATACCTATTTTGAAAATAAATGTGATACAGTGTAAAATACATGCAAATAAGTGTAAATGAAGTGACTTTCCTCATTCATTTTTCTTTAACACATTCAAAAACATGACTTGAGTCATTGTTCCTTAGCCGCATATTTATAAAATCCTTTATTATCAATATATCTTTCACTAGCATAATAGACACATGGTATTTTAATAACCTCCAAATTCATGGAGCTCACAGCATACAACTCACATGATGAAAACTGCCATCCATAGAACATTACTTGACAGTGAGTTTTGGGACAGTTGCATAACAGCCCTGTGCTAATATCAGCACTTGACTGCAAAACTACCCAGCATCATCAGCTTATTAAGAGAATCTTTTCCTCTACTGTGCCCAGGAGCTTTATTTGGAGTTGGGTTTGCTTTCTGATTATTTTTTATTTACTTATCCCTCTTCTATATTCTTGAGAGAGCAAGATACCTCAAAGTAATTAAATTCTGAAACTTTCAAGGGTAGTTTAACAACTTCACTTGGAAGGAAGACATGGAAAAAAACCAGATTTATAAGCTGGCAGAATGGATTTTCAATTGAAGTAACTCTGTTTGAAAAGAAACTAGTTCTTTTAATACTATTTTTCAGTCCAGCTGCATTCAGGGACATGGATTATATAAAATGGCAGAGACAAAAATGCTTTCAAGGAGGTAACATTTAAGAGGAAAAGTGATACTAA
Source organism: Xenops minutus (assembly GCA_035221455.1). Taxonomy (NCBI): domain Eukaryota; kingdom Metazoa; phylum Chordata; class Aves; order Passeriformes; family Furnariidae; genus Xenops; species Xenops minutus. The sequence goes on along the minus strand of JAWWEE010000074.1, from coordinate 78,669,816 downwards.
GGGTTTGGAATCTTATAAGTAAAGAAAAAACAATGCTATTTATTCTCCCTCAAGCTCTAAGCTGTTGTAGCCTTTGGCCTTTCAGGCTGTGTTGTAATGTCTAGCAACAGCACTTGAAAAGAGCAGCTGAAAGGCAGCAGAGTTCTGCCATACTACTACTTTCAAAGATGATGTTCTGATCCCTACCAGTTGCAGTTCAGAAATTCAGATTTTTTTTTTTCTCTTTTTAAATTTAATTTTTAAAAAGTCTTCTTAAGATATTGTAGATTCTTTTGGAGTTTTTGTTTGATTGTACATTCAAAACCATTGTATTTTTACCTATTACTCATAAATAAATCACTGCTCATTCCCCTTCGTTTTTTTGATCAATAGAAAAAAAAAACAGACAAAAAGGATTAATCAAAACAAGTAACAGGTGGTTTAATTTGGTTTGCTTTTAGAAGGATGAGTTCATGTCTAGTAATAAGGTGATTTGAAGAGTGAATTCTGCTCTCCGTTCCCAGTTCTGCCCTAGGATGAGAGCGCTGTGGTTCCAGAATCCCTTCAGGGAGTCCTTTCAATGCTCCCCTTAAACCCAAACTGACCTTGCTCCTGCTCAATTTTTCCTTACAGACCAGAAAGGTGAGAGTGATGAGTGAGAGAAGAAGGCAATGTCCAGCCACAAATGGAGCAAGAGAGTATAGGTAGGAATGCTGACATGCCAAATTAAACCAGATCACATTGCCAGTCTGAGCAGCTTGGCCACTTGAGGATGTGTCAGAGTAACACAACCATCACTCTCATCTCCCATGAGGAGTTTTACTTCCTAATTCATTTGAAAATATTTGGTGTTCCTTTAAAGAAAGTTACTAGACCTGAGGAAAATATGAGGCTTGGACACTCAACACTGGTAAACTACTGTTTGGATGGATGCAGCCTCAACTTGCAGATAAGAGGGATGGAGATAAAGAAAAACCACCTCAATTAATCCTTTTTCTCTGCCACACTCCACAGTAAATCTACCCCCAAGCAAGAAGACTCTGTATTTAAGTATTTAAACTGTAAAATAAATGCATCATGCCCCACAACTCCTACCTCATGTAACAGAGAAAAGAACTCAGCATCTCAAGTGCTACCTCACCACTAACAATGCATTTAGGATTCTAAGAATCTGAAAATGCCAAATGATAAAGCAAAGGTATCCAGCATAAGACTGTTCTTTATATGCCACTCTGGCAGCAGAGTAGCCAGACTTCTTGATCTCACAGACATAAAGCATCTTTTGACACAAATGTGAATTTTGCCTAAGTCATGCTCAAACATTCAATACATCATGAAAGACTGAAGCCTCTGAAGATCAGTACACTTTTATCCTCAACTTAACCTTTCATATGTTGCAAGGTATTTTAATGAACAATGAAAAGGGGAGAAGGCAGTGGCATGTGGCAGCTCCTAAAATGCTATCCAGCTGTTGAATAAAAAGTTTAACATTTGAGTACTATCATCACCATTCCTCTAATCTTTACCATCCACACTGTCAGGATATTAGAGTTTTCAAACAGGAGAACAGAGAATTTGTCTCTGGACTTTAATACCTAGGGAGCCATGCATTCCCCATTCATTCAACATAAAAAGGTATATGGGACATAATATTTTGTGATTCAAACCTTCAGAATTTAAACTTGAAACGAAGCTGTCTGAACATGGTATCATAAAGACCTTGTTATTAGAGGTGCAGCTGATAATGCAGCTTGACGTACTTCTATGTCATCATTCCATTAAATAAATGGTCTAGAACATGAGCAGAAAGATTTCATAAGCAACCTTGAAACAATGAGTGCCCCCTCCAGCCATCCTGCACACAAGGAAAGTTGAGCAAGTGAGAAGGACAGACATATAGCAAACACAGTATCAAATAAATCTACAGATGTCTATGGAAAGTTTGCTCCTATTAGGATACACTGTAGGACACTCATACTAATTTTACAATTCTTCTTAAGGTTTAGACTTAGTGCTCTGTGAAATCTCCTTCTCACTTATGTTTCAACACTGTCAAAAACTGGAAAGATCTTATTATAATGTAAGAAGGGAAACATTCAGCCCAGGTATATGCAGACACTGGATATTCTTAAACCAATAAAAGAAAGTTTCCTCAATGAAATTTTCTTTAACACTAGAAAGGTTGAATATTTGACCAGAAATAATAAGCCTTGAACCATACAAAGAAGAATGCTAGAAATAGATAAACATTGCCTATTTTGATTTGTTGTTAACGTATAAATCTGTGTTAAGAAAACCTGCAAGATTACTTTCATCATTTAATGAGGCTTTTTAAAAAAAAAACAAAAAAAAAAAAAAAAAAAAAAAGATTTAAATGTCAAGTTTGTTTTTGA